>CM077197.1:15653183-16028183 GCA_039654625.1 Rhinogobio ventralis
AAGATATTGTCTGCAGGTAAGTTTTCAGAAATGCTAGAGAACCTAGTGAATGCATAGAGGAACATAGGCTACCACACTCAAGCGCCTCTGCCTGTTGTGTTATGGGTAAAGTTGTTTTACTAGACACTATATTGATTAGACTGAGAATCTGAAATGGAGATATACTAGTGTGCTGAATCATTTATGTAAGACTAAAACTTTCACTTCTTTCTACTTTAAAGAATTAGTTTATTTTGGTAGGAGCACTCTGAAGCTCACTGGTCCTTTGTTGGTGAATTATTATTATTATTATTATTATTATTATTATATATTTTTTTAAATATGTAATTCCTACTAAGGTGATGCTTTTTCTCATGAATATTACATTTGCCCTGTAGACCAAACTTGTTAAGTGTGCGTTAATCAGATGATGAATCCTATTATGGTGAATGCTTGAATCATGAATATGTATTAAATTACTTGACTGGCTGCTCCAGGAACTTTAACATGCAACATCTGCATAACTCAATTAATATTCACACACATACTATACCATAATTTAGCTTTAGACATACATGCAGAATGTTTAAAATGTAGTTTATTCCTGTGAGGAAAAAGCAACGTTTTCATCCATTTACTCCAGTCTGTCACTTTTGATCAATTTAATGTCCTTGCTGAAAAAAGTATTAATTTCTCCAAAAAAAAAAGTAGTTTTTGAACAGTAATGTATATATTATTCATGTTAATTGATTATCAAAGTAGTTGCAGTTTGGAGTTTTGAATGTGCTGTGCCTTGTCCATTCGATCTCCCACAGAAACTAACCTTTCCACTGACTGGCTGCACTGTTTGTATTTTACCTGCAGGTGTTAATGTGTCATCATTGACCTCTTTGTCTCTCTCTTTCATTCTCTGTCCCTGCAGGTGTGTGTGGAGGAGTCTATGTATCGGTATGGAGTATAGTGCCGATAGCAAACTGGATGACAGGGAGTGCAGACAAGCCGCACATGCTCACACACTGATCACTGGTGTACAGTGACTGTTGCTGCAGACATCAGCAGGATTCCGTCCTCTTTATGCTTTTTATCTCTTATTTCATCAAGCTGGACTCTTGATTTCTTGGTTTTTGGACCCCTTTGTGAGTCACCTCACCCCCCTCCCTCCCCCCTTTCCCTTTCTCTCCCTTTCTCTCCCTCTCTACGCTTCTCCCTCGCTCCCCCTTTATTTTTTCCCTGTTGACCTCTTGATCGAATTTGGATCCGCCTGTAAGCTAAGATGAGTTGGCTGAGTCGTTTAAATCCAAGGGGTCCAGGGACTCGGACCGGTCGACATGCAGCCCCATCCAGCCCATGTACTGCCGACCCCGAGACCTGTCTTATGGTGTTTGAGAACCACTGGAGACAGGTGAGACACCGCATAGGCTTATTTTCCCTCATACTGATTGTGTAAATAATCTCCTTTAGTACTGCAGATCTATAATTTGAATCTTAAGCACTGACTATAAGTTATCTCTGTATGCAGCAGTTGCCTCTTTTTGGACTATTTGTTTAAATGGACGCCTTTTACATTTCCATTTTAGTGTTAAAAATTATTGGTACAGAATTATTGGTATGGTTAATACATAGTAATCTTTATTTTTTCACAAGTAAGGCATATAAGGGATCCTTTTAAAGTTACCTTCTTTATTTGCCAAACCACAACGTCTTACTCTGTTAAGACAAACTGAGCAAAAATATGCAATTTGGTGCAGTTGCTGTTTATATGGCAAAATTATACTGATAGCTTGTAATGTAAGACAATTTTTATAATAGAATAACAGACTACTTGCACAAAATGCATGTAAATATATCAGTTGTCACTTTGTAATGCCTAGTAATATGATATGTAAATGCATAGTTTTATCATCAAATAGTGGTTTTAATTGTTGGGGGCAAAATATAAAATTCAATGCAATTAGGACTGGGTATCGAAACCCGGTGCCAATGTGGCTTGTCACATCACAACTATTCAGTGTTTTCAACCACATAATGTTTATTTTAGGTTTTAGACATTTAAATGCACATAAGTACTAGGGATGGGGATTTTTGTCAATTTCTCATTTCGATCATCGATAGAAAACTCAAATCTCAAAAAACGAGTACTCGGGGGCGGGGTGTCTCCGTCATGGAGATATGAAACTATTTTAAGACTGTTACGAAAATTAATGTTGACAAATACAAACATGACATGTCTATGAAAACATGAACACATGACTACAAAAAAAACGTCTCAAATAACCCAGTCAATAATATCGGGCATTGTATTTGAGCTGAAACTGTGAATAAACACCACCCTGCAGAGCTTTGCCAGCGGGTTAATAAACCAAACGCATCCTATATGAGATTAAGCAGATATGTAGGCCTACCTATTACAATTTAGGTACATCAGCACAAAAGGACGCGAATGTGCACGTAAACTTTTTTACAGGCTATGGTTTAAAAGGGAAACTCAAATTTTCAACACTATTACAATCATCTTCTCATTATAATGCTATATGACAGATTGGCTCTGCACATCTTCCACTTAATTTTATTTTTCACGAAGTGATTACATTACTCGACCACCGACAGATCCGATTCTCTGAATTGCGGTGCAGACTAACATGGCGGCACCCATCGCGCATTGTGGATCAACTAACTAGGGCTGCAACAACTAATCGATAATAATCGATAATGATTAGTCAGGTCTGCTCTCTGTACGCAAATTATAGCACTGAATAATGCATTTATGGACAAAATGTGCATCTAGAAACAGTGGAGTGGAAACGGAGTGAGCTGATGCAGGAAAGGTACATGATCCAAGTGCCCAAAACATGAGAACTGTTTATTTTAAGCTTCAAGCGAATGCATTAGCGTTTAACATACCCTGCCATGCACTTGATGTGTGTGTGTACGTCCTCAGCGCAAAACGTTCATTTTACAGGTTATATCCACTGATCTATATAGAGAACAGTAGTTATATCCTCATCTGTAAATGCTACTAATTCACGCGAGTATTTCCATTTTGCATGAAAGCGCGTCCTGACAGTCTGTGTTAAACTTCAAACTATGCGCGAGCATGCGTCAAACAGACAGAACGCAGTTGAGACTGAGGGAGACATTCAGCGCAAAAACATTCATTTAGCTGAAATATCTGCTGTTGGACGCTAAATTTAGTTTTAAAAGTCAACATGTAATTCAAAATATTTTATGAGAGTAGTAACTGTAAAGGGACAACAGCGTGTAATTTGAATAAATGTAAACGTTTCTACAGGATAAAGAAATGACAGTAACACAGTTACTGTGTCCAGAGAGAGAGAGAGAGAGAGAGAGAGAGAGAGAGAACATTCCTCTTATCTGGTAACAGTTTGTGTTTTTGTTTTTCTTTAATATCATTTTAATGTAGGGCTTTAAACTAATTTTGCTTCGTAACTTTTTTTTGCATATAATGTATAGCACAAACATACCCTTACGAAAATTAACCATGTTCTATTAGATAGTAAAACCATGTTTTTATTATAATAAAACCATGTTTTTGCCGTATTGATTACCATTTGTATAACCACACAAATACCATATAGTTAAACTATGGATTTGAAGCAAAACTATGGTTAATTTGTGGTTACCATTGAATAACTGCAATAACCCTGTTATTTATTAATTAATATTATTTTTGTTTGTTTTAGTCAATGTAAAACCATGGTTAATTTTTGTATATATATTCACTATGGATGTTTTCATAGCACTCAGCTGACACGTTTGTTTGAAGGACAGCATTGGGCAGGATGTGGAATAGTGTGTTTTGTCAATAAAAAAAAAGGGCCCTTTATCCGATTAATCGAAGAAATAATCGGCCAACTAATCGATTATCAAAATAATCGTTAGTTGCAGCCCTACAACTAACACACATTCACTTACACATATTTGAAAATCTGAATATCAGATAACAAGTTTGTGAATATTTTGAATAAAAAGAAAAAATGAAATAAAACCGATACATCTGTCATACAGCGCTATTGTGGCTTCTGTGTGTCACGTGAGAAGCATATCGCGTCGCCATGGAAATAAAAAGCTGTTGCGTTCTAAAATATTTAGGCCAAGATATAGTCATATTTCTGCAAAATAATTGCTGAACCTTGAAGCTGGTTTGTAGCATACCAAGAATACCGACTACTTTGCTGTTATTAGTACTGTAACTGTTATTTAGTGTTAAATTAGACCTATTGTGAATTTAAGTAAATTGTGTTTTGTATTTATTTACTTTAAACTTTTAATAAATTGTCCAATTGAAAGAATTTTTTTAAATAAATTTTTTTCAATAAAAAGCCATTTTTTATGTCATCCACCGTCGTTTTGTGCCTCTTTTAAAATTTTTTTTTAAAGTATTGGTTCAGGCACCGTTTTGGCACCGGTACTGTTTTAAAAGTATTGGTTTGGCACCGGTATCGTAAAAAACCCAAACGCTACCCAACCCTAAATGCAATACAATAATGATTGAGAGATCAAATAATCGTTCAAATAAGTGTTCCTCAAAAGCCTGTTTTTCATATTTCATATGGCCAGTAAATTCTCTACATTAAAAAGAAAAAATATTTAATAAATTAGAAGCGTTCTAAACTAATCCGCTTTCTTTACTGTAGCTCACACACACATTCAGCAACTGAAGCAGCTGTATCAATACTCGTATCAACAAGTAGTATATGACAATACATCATTGGGCTGGGCGGTATATCGAGTTTGTACAATATATCAATATATTTTTTAGAAACTATATGGAATGAGGCAATACCGTTTATATCGATATACAGTAGATTGATACGAATGCAGCTGAAAAATAGTGTAGTACGCAGAGTGAGCTGATGCAGGGAAAGTGCATGATACAGTTTGTCCTAAACATGACACATGCTTTATATTAAGGGCTTCAAAATAACTGGTAAGATATAGTTAACATGTATAGTTTAAAGCAGCTTGCCCTATCAGATGCTCTGACAGATAAATACTTGCGAAGTTTAATGCATTTGAAATGTGGTGCTTTCCTCAATGTATAACTTGCATTTCACAGGTATATTCTCCATCTGTAAATGTTAGAAAGTCATGCAAATATGTCCATTTTGCTGTCCGGAGAGGACAAGCCTTCTGCATGTTGATCTCCGCTAAAAGTCAGGCTTCCATGAATGAGTGCTGCCACGCGCATTCGCACCAAACAGACGGAGCACAATAGAATAGGAACGCAATAATTCTGACTAAAATATACATATTTCTAAAATATTTGTTGTTGGACAATAAATGTGCCATATATTAAATTTTAAACCTACAAGTAAGTATATTTTTATGAAAGTGACCATTATAATGGGGTACATCAAATTGTTAATTGGCTAATATGCTTTTGTTTTTGTATTTTTAGTTTAGTGAATTTAAATGTTTTGATTGTAAACCCCCTTTTTGCACATAATATATTGAAGAGCCTACATTACATTCACTGTATTTGTTTATAGCCTTCAATATCAACATTGTTTTTAGGACATCATTGGGCGGGATGTGAAATAAAATTATTATTAAAATAAATACAGATTTTTTTTTTTTTATCCAAATAGAAAAATGTAGAAAATACCAGATATATACCGTGTATCTCCATTCAACCAAAAAATACAGAGATATGATTTTTTGGCCATATCGCCCATCCCTAATACATAATCGTATTGAACACAGCCCTAACATCAATATGGACACCTATTCCTCTTTGGCTTTACCATAAATAGAATTTAACTGTTCCCTATTTCCCTGTCAGGTGTCGGGTGTGTTGAAAAAGAGAGAGTCTTCAGTGGGTGGTTGTGCCGATGATCTCACAGCAGTTCGCAATCACACAGATCAGATGCTGTGCCTGCTAGCTGAAGAGAGACCAGCTGGGGGAGACATTGAATCACCAGGTTAAAACACTAAAAAGCATACATTTGTACTGTTTAGCATAATATATATGAGTTTTTTTTTTTTATGCGACAATGGATTGTGGAATGTCTGCAGCAATGGGTCCTATTCTGGAGATGGTGGTGGCAGAGAACATACTGGAAGAGTTGGTACAGTGGCATGTGCGCCATGGTCTGGATCCGGACAGCCAGCTAGAGCTGTTGAAACTGTTTGAGATGCTGATCGGACAGTCACATCAGCCGCTGCTCCTGCACAGTGCAGTGCTTCAGCCGCTGCTATGCCTCCTGGGAGCATGTGTGGATCCCCAGCTGGGCTGCCCTCCTGCCCTAGAGTCCAGCCTCGTACTGCTGCTAAATCAGGTGTTTGACAGACAGATTCTGAATCTGTTAGTTATGACCAGGCCTACGCAGAATCTGCTTTGCAGATTTCTATAGAATTATGACTTTTACACATTTTTATTGTAAATTAATTTTGCAGTTGTTGGTCCTGGAACAACATTCCTGACAGCCAGTCAGATTTTAGGGTTGAGCTTACAACTGGGTTAGTAGCTTGTACACCATTGAAACCTATCATTTCCATGTAATTTATGATACAAAGTTATTGTTATGTTTTGGGCTGTGGTAGGGATTGGATTAGAACTTATTTTTCTGACAGCGTCGTCTTTCAAGGACCAACAAAACATTCTGCAAAATTAGAACATGCAATTACAATCAGCTAGAGCGGCACGATTAATTGTTAAAAGATTGCGATCTTGATTCAAACACCCACACAATCTTATTCCTAAATGACAACGATTTGCATGTGTCTATTAAACCTTTTACAAAATCTTACTGGAATTCGTCCTGTATTATAGATATGAAATGGATATGAATATGAAGTCTTTTCAACCACACAGTATCGTTATATCTGTGTTACAATAATTCAGATTATCACAGAAGTACTGAAATAAAAGTTTATAGTTCGGATATAAGGACTGATGTCTACGGTTGTGATCAAATTAGAGTAAATCATCTTATTTGATGAGACAACAAAAATTCCAAGGCAATTACTAAAAGAAATGTCCTCATTAACTCCAGGTAAATTTTTAGCCTTTTATTGTATAGATCCAAAACATCAGTCTATTCCCACTTTTATGATATAAGGAATAGATTCAATTCCATTCACTTTAAGGACGCTGTCACTACCATGACCCACCTCATTATAATTCCTTGCCATAGGATACAAGAAGTTTTTAATGCAAATTTATATTCAGCCTCAATCTCAATTTTCGTTTTTTGTTTGACCTTTATAAAATGTCCACATTCACATTCCAACCTGTAAATTAAAAGATGAATTACAATTAATAATGTCCCAATTGCAATTTACAATACATTTCATTTGTGTTGCCTCTCGACTAGAAGTCATCGAAAAGAAAACACGATTGGAGTTATTTTTAGGACATTGTTGCACTCTTCTTCTTTTTCATTTGCAATAATGTGGCACTTGTTAATGCTTTCGAAATCTATTTGTCATATCCTGCAACTGAATTTTGTCTGAGTCTTTTCATTTGGTGCTTCACATAAGGACTATATAATTTACATTGTTACACCAGTAGGCGACAAGTCACAAAAATTCAAAATTCAACAGTTCAATTAAAAAATAAGCGAGTCATTGAATCATTAATTCAAACAGATAAAAAAAAATTATTATTATATATATATATATATATATTATATTCATATTCATATTCATATTAATTAAACATTTTTAAATAGACTGCAGGAATTAACATTTTGTCAGAACCTCCAGTAAATAACTATTTTTTTAAGTTGTCTGTTAAGAATTGTGATCTCTATTTGAAACCAAAAAAAGTAATGATTCTCAATTTATCCAGAATCGTGCAGCTCTACAATCAGCACAGAAACAAAAGCAGATGGAATTAAATGTGCCCCAAAAAAATTCTTATGAGCCCAAATTACACCAGCAGGGAAAATACAGCTGTAATGTACAATGATTTAATGCATAATTAGATATTCATTTGTTTTAAAACTGTAAATAATTTGTGTTTGTGTCAGGTATGTGTGTCAATGGCGAAAGAAACTGCCGTTTTGGAGTTGTTATTTAGGTGTGGGCCGGTACAGCAGGGTCCCACTAACCTGCTGATCTTCTCCCTGTTGGTGCCATTTATCCATCGAGACGGCGCTCTGGGGCAGCAGGCCCGTGACGCGCTGCTCCTCGTCATGGCAACCTCTGCCAGCAACCACGCTGTTGCACGCTACATCGCTGAGAACTCCTACTTCTGCCCAGTAAGCATGAGTGTGTTTGTTTTGTGTGTGTGTGTGTGTGTGTGTGTGTGCGCTTACCTGATCTTTTCTGTTCTTGCTTTTGAAAATGTGCTTGTATCCTAGATTATTTATGATTAAAGGTCAGAGAAGAGTTAGAGAAGCAGTCTTCAATTTGTATATTCCTTCTGTTCTTCTCTTTTCCCACTGTTAGCATGTCTTTATAAATATCCTTTCTGTTCATGTCACGACATGCTTTTTTTGTCTGCGCCATGCATTTAAAATGTCGCTTGTTCATTTCATATGTACCTTTTAGAGCTGTTTCAATGGAGATATAAAGTCCTATAGTATTTTCCCTGGGTTGCATTCTATTGGCTTCTGTGGAATGAAAAGGCCATTTGTCCTCTGTAGTTGTGCTCTGTGACTACAGTATTGGACTCCGTTGGGTTCAGTGGATGTGCTGCTTTCCTCTCCTCTGTCCTCTTTCCTCATGAGAATAAATATGAGCCTTCATGTGACCCACTTAACACATACGACTGGAGGTCTCATCTAGGACTCCATGCTACTGCAGTGCCTCAGTCTCTTCACATTTCTCTCTCTTACTTTCTTTTTCCACTGTATGTCACATATACCTATTTTTATGCCAGAGATGCATTAAGTCTTGCTGGCAGTTTCTTTGATGGCCTGTTTTGTGGCTCTAGAGGACATGGCCAAGTTCCACATATAAAACCAGCCCTGACATGAATGATGTTCTTCAACATATTTGAGAATTAAGGTGTGGTCACATTTACCGTTGTTTCAGCTAATTTTCATGTTCGAAATCCAGCCATTTCAATAGGAATCCACGCAGTCTGGAAAGGTTTAAGGTCATGCGGATATGCCATGTTGACAAAAAAAAGCTGCTTAGTTTGTAAGTGCATTCTGTGTGAGCTGTGATTCATACAATGCTACACAATTGACAATGGACAGGAGAAAATGTTGCTATTTTTTTACGTGACCATACCATTATTCCATGTTTAGATGTTTGAGTAAGAATAACTGTGCTTGGAATAACACAGAAACTTTTTTTATTGCTATACTACAACAGTGATTGTACCACAGTTAAGGGCCCGGTTTCACAGACAGATTAAGCCAGGGGCCAGTTGCATAAACTTAGCCACTATGTTAAGACTGCGTCTTAAGAACTAGATTGACCAACTAGCAGTTAACAGCAGTTTATTTTCCTTTTCAAATTAGACTGATCTACTTTTTATGTAACTGACTTTAAAAATTTAGGATCAGTCTCTAACTAAAGTTAGTCATCTAAATTTTTTAAGACTGGTCCTAAATTTTTAGACTATTCTAAGCAATTAATGCGACTGGCCCAGGATTAGGCCTTAGTTTAATTAGGGCATTTATGTAGCTTTTATAAATGTGCCTTAAATAAAATTACTGGTGTGCATCTTGAGACAAAACAAGCTTCTTTCAGTTATAACAGCTCAAACATGCATTTTAACTAATTTTAAGTCTTATCTGTGAAACCAGGGGAAGTTAAATAGGGTCAATAGGGTTTGGTACCGAACTCGGAACTTTTAAGGGCACCGACCGAATTACGTCGGTACTACTTTTATATATATTTATATATACACTCACCTAAAGGATTATTAGGAACACCTGTTCAATTTCTCAATAATGCAATTATCTAATCAACCAATCACATGGCAGTTGCTTCAATGCATTTAGGGGTGTGGTCCTGGTCAAGACAATCTCCTGAACTCCAAACTGAATGTCAGAATGGGAAAGAAAGGTGATTTAAGCAATTTTGAGCGTGGCATGGTTGTTGGTGCCAGACGGGCCGGTCTGAGTATTTCACAATCTGCTCAGTTACTGGGATTTTCACGCACAACCATTTCTAGAGTTTACAAAGAATGGTGTGAAAAGGGAAAAACATCCAGTATGCGGCAGTCCTGTGGGCGAAAATGCCTTGTTGATGCTAGAGGTCAGAGGAGAATGGGCCGACTGATTCAAGCTGATAGAAGAGCAACTTTGACTGAAATAACCACTCGTTACAACCAAGGTATGCAGCAAAGCATTTGTGAAGCCACAACACGCACAACCTTGAGGCGGATGGGCTACAACAGCAGAAGACCCCACCGGGTACCACTCATCTCCACTACAAATAGGAAAAAGAGGCTACAATTTGCACAAGCTCACCAAAATTGGACAGTTGAAGACTGGAAAAATGTTGCCTGGTCTGATGAGTCTCGATTTCTGTTGAGACATTCAGATGGTAGAGTCAGAATTTGGCGTAAACAGAATGAGAACATGGATCCATCATGCCTTGTTACCACTGTGCAGGCTGGTGGTGGTGGTGTAATGGTGTGGGGGATGTTTTCTTGGCACACTTTAGGCCCCTTAGTGCCAATTGGGCATCGTTTAAATGCCACGGCCTACCTGAGCATTGTTTCTGACCATGTCCATCCCTTAATGACCACCATGTACCCATCCTCTGATGGCTACTTCCAGCAGGATAATGCACCATGTCACAAAGCTCGAATCATTTCAAATTGGTTTCTTGAACATGACAATGAGTTCACTGTACTAAAATGGCCCCCACAGTCACCAGATCTCAACCCAATAGAGCATCTTTGGGATGTGGTGGAACGGGAGCTTCGTGCCCTGGATGTGCATCCCACAAATCTCCATCAACTGCAAGATGCTATCCTATCAATATGGGCCAACATTTCAAAAGAATGCTTTCAGCACCTTGTTGAATCAATGCCACGTAGAATTAAGGCAGTTCTGAAGGCGAAAGGGTATTAGTATTAGTATGGTGTTCCTAATAATCCTTTAGGTGTGTGTATATATATATATATATATATATATATATATATATTTATATATTTATATATTTATATTTATTATTATTAATAATAATAAATATATATATATATATATATATATATATATATATTTATTATTATTATTATTAATAATAATATTATTATTATTATTATTAATATTTATTATTATTATTATTAGGGATGTAACGTTTCACTCAACTCGCGATGCGATTCACGATATTAATTTCACGATACGGTTTTCTCACGATTTCTTTTTAACAAAATCGAGACAAATTATAAAATGAAAGTGTCCTTTGATTTCTCAGACAATTTCCTTGTAAAATTTAAATATATATATTTTGTCAAATAATAACACAATTGAAATTTTACAACAAATCCTCAAAAAGTCCCTTCAAGGAGATCTTCCAGTGGTGTTTTCTTGGGAGGAGGTTTCAGCTTCACCCTCATCCTGCACTGAGGAATAACAGAAATAAAAATAATTTTTTAAAAATGTAAGTACAACAGTGACAGGGGTTTCACATTGTTATAAAGGCAAGATTTAAATTTGTATCATTACAGTTGCAAGAGTTAGAAAAACAGAACACATTTAGATAAATATGCCATAATAATCAACAAATTATTGAAAAATAATTTATCCGTCAACGTAAACCTACGTGCTTGCCGTCGCCATGCTTCTGTTTGAATCACGCTCAACATCCATATGAATGAACCGAAACCATTCACTGATTTCACTCTTCTTCGCACCAGTGTGCATGCACAGTCCGTAATGCTAGCTACAACTTGCTCGTTGTTATCGTGCCTGTAAAGCGAGGTTACAGTATATGGTTTCAGCGTACCTGCTGTTTAGCATCAAATAACTAAAACAAACTTATTTAAAAAATGAACACTTGAAATGCGTGATGATAACTGCCTAAAATGACAAACCATCTTTGGGAAAAAATTATTTGAAGTGTAATTTGATTGTTTAGTTTGTCTCGCGTCCATTAGAATACATGAAGGGGCGGGGGTTATGAGCTATACTGTGACCAACCACCTGGGGGCAATCGAGACGTTTTGGCTTCAGTTTTCAACACGAGTGTGGCAGGCTTGATTATGACTAATAATTATTATGATGATTATTATTGCTAATAATATATAATAATATTTAACAAAATAAGAAATATTACTATTACAATAACATTTTCATTATTATAAATAAAAAATAGAGTATTTAAGAATAAATATAAAAATATAATAATAATAATAATAATATTTATATTTTACAGAAAACTTATTTTACAAAAAACTGCAGGGTTACCTGTTAACATGCAGGCAGCCTATGACTAAAAATCACTAGAAATGTCTTAAGTTTTTATTATGAAATATTATATTATTATTATTATTATTATTATATTATTGTTATAAAAATCTGTGCTATACATTTCTTAGTTTTTGTCAGGAGGTGTACAAAATCAAGAACGAGTCTATGTTTTAATAAGAAATATGAGCCTCTTATGCATCCACTGTGGGACAAAAAACTCCTGTACACTGGAGAAAAACATATGGATTGTCATTTGCCTCAGAGAAAAGTAATATAATGGTGTTCATTTTCAGGAAATCCCTAATGTGAAGCTAGCGCTGTGTAGCTGAATAAAAAAAGATAGAAAAGCTTTGATTAAACATCAAGACTGCGAAAATATATGGTGTATTTGAGTTCTTCAAGCCTTCTTGGGTATTTACATAATAATTAAGTATATTATAATGCAGTGCTAATTGACATAGACTTCATCACTGTATAGAATACTATAAAATGTGTTTTTTGCCTCATTGTCTGCCTCATTCTGTGATAAGAATCCACATCAGCTTACAAAAAGGAAATATCAAACACTCGACTGAAGATATGAAGTGAGTTAAAACGTTATTAAACGTTTTTAGTTTTTTCAAACGCATGTTATAAGCTTTCAGGCGGAGCAGCTTTTACTACTGATCACAGAGTCGCTCTTCACTAACACACTGGGCATATATTTATTCAATTAAAATCGCAGCCTTTACGCTTTCATAATCGCACATAAGCCAAATCGCGATTGCGGTTCGATTTCGATTAATCGTGCAGCCCTAATTGGTACCAAATTTCAGTACCTGAGAACGCATCTGGTGATATAGACTAGTGTCTGTGAATATTAAACCGCAAAAAGACTATTTAAATACGAATCCTGCATGTCTCTGTGTGAATGAATGGCGCACACGCGGGTTTAATTTACCTCACACATACTCTGAATCGCACGTGACGGTCGCGTGTTTCCATCTCTGCCGTCTCATATGAGGACATGAACACACGAACGTCATCTCCAGAGCCGCTCTGAGAATCACTTCATGAGCGTTTTACTGTTTAATTTGAGAAAAACTATCGTCATATCATAACACACAGAAACTCAAAGGTCTTCGTCAACCCGTTAAAATAAAAGTTTGGTTTAACTTGACAAAATAAATGACTGTTGTACAGTAGAATTTAGATACATCTCAATGTAATAATAATACTAACACTAATATAATAATAATACATTATCAAAAATGTAAACTTTTAATAAATCAATTTTTCTTCCATGTTTTAATTTTAACAGTATAAAGCCGAGTTGTGCAGCACTTTGTTTGACAAAAAGATTAAATAAATTTAAATATAAATTGAATTAATGTTTTATGTCTATGTTTTATGATTACTAGAAAGTACACCACAGAATTTGTGGGAAATCTTTTCATAGAAATTAAATTAAAAAGAAAAAAAATATATGGTTGTTTTTATGAATTCAGTTAATTAAGTAGCTAGTAGCCTACTATTTACTGGTAAATATTACAGTAAACAAACATCACAGACAATGGCAGACAGTGACCAAGGCAGCTCTGGCATAATGTCAATAACACTTCTATAAATGACTTACAGTTTCTTTACAGTTATTGATGTAAACATCCCTAAAATACTGAAAAAAGGTACCGTTGGGTTAGGTTGGGCAACGGTACCGGTACCGGTTAAAATGTGAATGGTACCAAACCCTAATGGTGAAGCAGCCGTAAACCTAACAATAAGTTTACTTATACAGTTTATTAGTCGAAAAGGTTTGTTGCAACTTGTTGCAAAATTTACAGGCTTCATTAGCTGCATGGCTTCAGTTGAGCAAATAGCATTTTTTTTATATCCAATCAGGTTTAAAAAGTCATCACCCACTGATGTTTAAAAGGCTTTAAAAAAAACTTTATTAAATAATGTTGGCAATTTTTTCCCCCCAGGTGCTAGCAACAGGTCTGAGTGCACTATATTCATCCCTGCCACGGAAGATTGAGGTACGGGGTGACGACTGGCACGCCTTGCGGAGGGAGGACTGGATGGGCGTCTCCTCTCTAGTGCTGTTCATGAACAGTCTTGAATTCTGCAACGCTGTAGTACAGGTGGCACACCCTCTTGTGCGCTGCCAACTCCTTGACTACCTCCACAACGGCTTCCTGGTGCCAGTCATGGGCCCTTCTCTGCACAAGGTGAACCACAATGAACTGGACCCTGTTTGGCATAGATGGCCATTTCCATATTCATTCACTATACAACATTGTTTTGAATGGATTAATGAATGGAATTTAATTGAATGGAATCCTTGTCTCTTATTTTGTTTTCCTCTCTCACTTTTTGTCTCTGTCTCTTATGGTTCCTCTGTTAGTCGTCGGTGGATGAGATGATAGCAAGCACGGCATATCTGGACTTGTTTTTACGCAGTATCACAGAAACTTCCCTCCTTAAGACCTTCCTGCGCTTCATTCTGTTGCATCACCATGACAACGACACCATCCTTGATACACTACTCACACGCATCAGCAGCAATTCACGGGTCAGTTTGGCACATGCAATATATAGGGTGCATGTATAGATGGAAAAGAAACTGTTTTGCCAGTGCTGTTGGCTATGGGAATGTGGAGCGTAACTAAAGTTGCATTTTCCTCCCTCTCTGTCTGAAGCTGTGCATGGTCTCTCTGAGTCTGTTCAAGACATTGCTCAGTCTCAACTGTGAAGACCTCATGCTCCAGCTTGTTCTCAGGTATTTTGTGTGCTTGGGTGTGTGAATCATTTTGCAAGAAAGCCTACAAAATAAGCTTGGGTGTTTATAGATGGATCTGGGCATTGCATCCTTGTTGTGTAGATAGTGTAGACATTTATAATGCTACTTAATATATCCATTTCAAATAAATTCTTTTCTTTTAAACTTTCTATTCATCACAGAATCCTAAAAAATGTTTTATTAGTACATATTAGTATGATTTCTGGATCATCAAGACCGGTAATGGCTGCTAAAAGCTTTTGCCATCGTAGGATTAAATTACATTTTAAAATATATTAAAATAGAAGACAGTTATTTTAAATTGTAATAATGTTTCACAATATTGCTGTTTATATTGTGTTTTTGATCAAATAAATTAAGCCTTGGTAATCATAAGCTTTTTAGCAGTAGTGTAGTACAACATTCCATATATTACATTATATATATATTACATATACAGTAGGGATGTCACGGTACCAAAATTCCAGTAGTCAGTACCAATACCATAAAAATTTTACGGTACTCTGTACCAATTTCGGTACCTCAAAAATGTTTTTATTTTTATTTTATTTAACTTTTTTTTTTTTAAATTTAATTAAATTCAATGAGTTTATTATTTATGATGATAATTATTATAAGTAAATAATACATAAACATTTAAAGGCTGTATGCTGTTTAAAAGTAAATATTGTTTATAAAAAAAGATCAAGTGAAAAATAAGCAACGATCTAGGCATAATTATTATTATTAGTAGAGACGTAATATTACATTGAGACGTAGCTAAATCTACTGTAGGCTACAACAGTAGCCCAATATATTCTGTCAATTTCTTCACGTTGATCCGAACTTTTATTTTGACGGGTTGCCGTGAAGATATTTGAGTGTCTGTGTTCATGATATGACCGTTTTCTTAAGTGAAACGGTAAATTCTCATGAAGTGACGGTTTATGCATTCATGTCCTCATATAGTACTGACACACGGCAGAGACAACAAAGACAGTGAGCGAGTGTTGCGTGTGCGTGTGTGCATGCGTGCGCGTGTGCATGTGTGCGTGCGCGCCCGTGCATCAGCACCCGTCATCCACACAGAGACGCAGAATTTTGAAGGAATAATATTTAAATAGTATTTTGCAGTTTAATATTCACAGACACAAGTATATATTCGGCTACAGTCTGGAGCCCTGCACTTAGATTAACACGGAAGCGACTGAACGCAGCTGCGGGTACCGAATATACTCGGGAGTCGGTACTACAGAAATGCTGGTATCGTCACATTTTTTAAATTTCAGTACTGACTTGGTACCGAAGTACCGGTACTTGTGACATCCCTAATATACAGTATTACATATATTACAACATTACAGTGTAGGACACCTATATATAGATATAGATATAGATTATAGTGTATTATTAGTGGTTTTATTAGGCAAGTGTCACTATTGCTCATTCATTCAAATCATGCTATGATTTTTCATGTCTGTCTCCAGGTATCTGTTGCCATGCACACATGTAATGCTGAGTCAGCGGAGGGCAGTCAGAGAAACAGACCTCTATGGCAAATCAGCTGACAAGTTCCTGTCCCTCATACCAGAATGCTGCCGAATCACTTCAGCACCCTCTAGTGAGCGGGATGATGAACCTGCCTTTTGGGGAAAGGGTGAGAGTAAGCATGTGTCAGGCACATTAACGGCCACAGTAGCTTTTAGACTTCTGGAAAACACTGCTGCTGTTCTTACCTACAAAATGTATTTTCTCTCTGTTTTTGCCTATAGTGTTGGGTAGTCCTACTTCAGAGTCACCAGTTCACCCCAGACCCAGCACTCCTTCCCGTCTTGCTCTCTTTATTCGACAGCAAAGCTCAGGAGGCCAAGCCAACTCATCTGGCTCTGAGAATGCTCCCCCTTCTCCTCGTGGTAGTGTTTCTTCCCCTCTTTCTTCTGATAGCCCCATGCACCAACTCCCAGACACTTCAGAAGGAGAGACTGGCTACCTGGAGTATCTGCGTGATGCTCGGAAGGGTATTGAGCTTTGCTCTTGGGCCTGTCGAGACTGGTCGGCACCTTACGATGGAGAAAATCCCTCTCCAAACTCAGTTCCTCCTCCACCTCCCCCTCCTACGTCCAACCCCTCCATCAGTATGGTACCAGAGCATTTCTCTGTAATGGACCCTGCTCTGCAGAGGGCAGCAGTGGTGGCTGCCGCTCGGGCTGAGTGGAGCAGCTCAGATCGAGACAGTGGAGAGTGGGATGTTACCATCAGCAAGAACTGTATCAGTCTCACACCCCGCAGTAAGAAACGCAGTCTTCTTCCCAGCACTGTACCCCTACAATCTTCTGTCTCAGTCTCTACAGAAATAACAGGTGTTGTGGAAACCGTGTCCCAACACTCTCATTCGGCACCTCATCCAGCACTCTACAATGGGATGGGGCAGGTGGAGTTTACTGACAGTGTGGATGAGAGAATGGAGGTTAAGAAAGTGAAGAGGGAATCGGATGTAAATAGCGGCGTGGTTGAGTCAGGGATGAACGGGTCGATGGGTATGGGCCCAGTCGAATACAATGATTTCCATGTAGTATCGGCGTTGAAATCATCTCAGGTGCAGTTGAAGCCACATCTGCAACATCAAACCTCCGTGCCCTCCTCTGCCCAAGAGTGTCTGCAAAGTGAAAGCCAGAGATTATCTCCTGTTCTTGGCTTGACAGAGACCTCCACAGTGCCCCGTGAAAGCAGGGGTCCAGAGTCCGTTGAACGTCTTATTGAGGAGTTGCTGGAGCGGGCGCCATCAGAGCCGCTGCCTGGTGACTCGAAATGCCAGGGAATCAGCATTGAGGCCTTCCACCAGGAGCTGAGGGAGCTAGAGGAACGTGTAAGAGAGAGGAGGGTTCTTTCACGCAGCTCAGATGACTCCTCTCGGGAATCCCGCACTGCTCCTGCTCCCAGCCTGACAGATGAGGACTGTCTTCCAGTGGAGACTGAGCAGCGCTCCAGTGAAACAAAGCCTGACAGCTCTACCACTGGGGTATTTAGCCCCGCACGACCCTTCGGACAACCACTTGCTCAACCGTACACAGGTTCTCGATGTAGAGATGACCAAATTAAAGATTTGAGTGCTTATGTTACTTGTCCAAGTTCAGCAAGAGCTAACCATAAGTCACTGGTTCCACTTCTCCCTCTGTGTAGGTCCATTTATAACAGTCCTGTTCAGTAAACTGGAGAGTATGATGCAGAACTCCCTATATGTGAACATTTTGCTGACGGGCGTTGTGTTCCAGCTGGCCTGTTACCCTCAGCCACTCCTACGCTCTTTCCTCCTCAACGCCAACATGGTGTTTCAGCCCAGCGTTAAATCACTCATACAGGTAATGCATTAACAACTCTATCAGCATGACTGCTTGATACGAAACATGCAATGATTGAATCATTCTCAGTTGCTCTTTTTATTGGTTTCTACATTTTCTGATCAAAACTGAAATCAAAATTGATTTTATTTACTTTTAAAACATGATCCTGGTTTTATTGCGAACAGTTGATTGGTGTATATTATTCCAAAGAAAACCTTTTAGTAAAACCTTTTTTCATAACTTTCTCCACCTCACAATTTTTGCTGTTTTATGTTTTGATAGTTCAATAACTGCTTGTTTTATTTTGACTTAACGGTCCCTGGCATTTTTCCCCCATTTATAATTAAATAATTGTAATATTTTGGGGTGAAGTTTGAGTAAGCAATTACTTAACTATTCATTTGACCGAAACTTAAATCCATTGCATGAAAAGCAATATCCAAGATGTTGGTTTTACTTTGACTCCTTTCTCTTTCCACTCCTCAGGTGCTGGGATCAGTAAAAAATCGTATTGAGGCATTTGCAGCAACGCACGAGGATTTCCCTGCCATGTTAAGAAAGGCTCGCCGCTTTCTGGTTGCGAGAGGAAGGTTAGACTGGTCCGACTCACCCATGGGAGTGCCCAGCCTCCGTCGATCAGACTCATTAAGTAGGTGAATGAGAGGAAATAAAAACTCTCAAACAAAAATGAGAAATCATGGTTTATTGTGTCTGCTTGTAAAGATCAGTTGAATCGTGTTTTTGTGATATTTGCTTTTGTAAAGGATAATGTCCAGTCAGTTGGTGATTATTACACTATAAACCTTGAAAAATACTTTGAATTCAGGGTCCGCGTGGGCCATTAATGTCTTAAATTTAAAGTTTGATTAAATTAAGGCCTTAAAGAGGTCTTAAATTTGAGCATGGAAAATGGAAATTGTAATAAGACCTAGTGTGATTTATTAAGCTTTAAAAGACTGTCATTGAATTGTTCTAAGCCTCACGGTCTTATTCTACAGTCTCACGGTTTCAGAACAGTTTACAATCAATGAATACTTTACATTTATTATACCAAACCAATTTCAATGCATGTGTATATATTAAGTGTCTTGACTGTTTTAAATTTGCAGTTACCCTGATTTGCAGTTGAATGTGTGGCACAGCCTGTTTAAAATATACATGATTTATTTTGAGATTGCTTGAGGTTGTTCTGTATGGACATACAATATTATTTTATTTGTGCAGGTCTCAAAAAAGGACTTAACGTCTTAAATGTGATTTTAAAAACTCTGTAGATACCCTGTGGATTTTTTATATTATATTCAGTCAGTTTAATGGAGATGTTTCACATACCTTTCAACTATGCTATGGAGGAACAATAAGGCATCTTAACTTATAAATTTTCCTCTCTTTCTCTCCCACAGTTAAAAGCCGCAAGCCATCTCTGGGCGATCTTATCTTGAGGCACACCAACAGTCCTACGAGAGCTCGACATGCAGCTCAGTTGGCCTTGGCCCACGTGAGAGATGGAGGGCAGTCCCTGCACAGTGCTTTGTTTAGGGGTGCCACGACCGGTGGGGCCTCTGGCCTGGAGAAGCAGGCAGAGGCACTAAGGGTGAAAAACGCAGTCTACTGTGCTGTCATTTTCTCAGAATTTCTCAAAGAGCTCGCAGCTCTTGCACAGGAGCATGCTGTAGCTCTACCCTTTCCACCCAGTCAAGGCACTGAGGAATAACACCAGGCCAAAATTTATTTCCAAATTTCCTCTGTTCCTGGCACTGAGCTGTTGACTAATATATCCCTGAGATTTTTCAAACAAACAGTCTTTTTTTTCAAGGGACATGATGCACTCAATTGAAAACCAGAAAATCAATTGCTCATAAAGGTGAAGAGGTGTCATCTCTTGTTAATAATCTCATGTTCATAATGTAATTTTTTTTAATTGTACAGGATCATTTATCCATTAAGCTTTAGGAAATTGTGCATATAAATCTTGTATATAGTCTATATAAAATATCTATGTGTATAATGATTTTTGTACACTCAGAGAGACTTGCATCCTTTAAGCTGGAGGATTTGGCCGTAAACTTGCACTCCCTACGTTTGTATGTCACTTCAGAGACTAGCTAAAGTAGACTCACTACACAGTTCTTTTAAACTTTTATGGGTGCAGAAGTGCCATTTACATTTTAGCAATGCCAGGTGGTTATTTTGTCTTTTATAGAGTGTAGGTCTGTAAGATCACACCAGAATATATTAAAAAAAAATAATCATCTGGTCTTTTTTTAAGGATGAGATGTCAGATTCTGTTTACCAATCACATGCTGGGCAATAAGTCCTCAGTATTGCAGCAGGAATTGCCTCTTAATGGAGACATCTCAGAAAAATCAACAATTGACAAAAATACCCTGCTAATCTCTAGCACACATATTTTTTGTCCAGCAGCTAGAGTGACGTTAAAGCTTGTAAATTGGGTAGAGGGTTCCCTAGCCTCTATCCCAATAAAATTTAGCATTGATGGACAGTTTGTGTTTTAAAGTTTTAGTTTTCATTCTCTGTTGCTCTGGCTAATTTTCTAGGACAGATTTTAGGCCAAATTTTAGTTTCTGGCCATTTTTGGGATATGCATATGGTACATTAACCCACCATGACATTACATATCGTCTTAAGTTTCTGGAAAGGCACTGATTTTTTTTTTTTTTACCCACAAAGATCTCCTCCTGGATGTTAGCGTCCCTTTTGGCGTCTGACTAGGTGCTAATGTCTTAAGTTTTTGACTGGTACGAGCAAAGAGAAGCTTGCTTAATTACCTGTCCCTTTAAGGAGTGAGCCAAGTTATGTGAATCATAAGCCATCTTAGTGTTGAAACAAAGTGTTTTTTTCTGTTCATTTATTTGATTTTGCTAGTGTTATGGAATATGAGTGAAATCAGCCGTAAAGTGTGCATAAGTGGAAAAACTGCCACACGATGTTTAACTTTTTGATTTAATTTGTTTATTGCCAAAATACTTTAGACACTTAAATTTTCAGAATGGAAGTTAAGGTCATGCATGTGCGTTTGTTTTTGTTTTTTTTACTGTATCGTTTTTGCCCCTTGTTCCAAATGTGTCTTAGAAAAAGTGTTAGAGAGAAAAATGCTGATCTAAAATCATCCACTCAAGAGCTCTTTTATCATGTACAAGCCATATGCACATTACCTCAGTTAGGCAACTTAATTTTCGTTCCATGCGTTATTCTTGCTGCTTCACTTGTCTTCGTTTCAGTGATTCTGTTCAATCAAATATCATTTAAGGCATGCTTTTCAATCAGTTTATAGATGTAGAAGCAGACAATTTATTGAAAGTAATTTTTTTTCTGATTGCCTCTAGCTGCTGAATTCAATCCATCCATTTCCCCTATCCCCTCCACCCATTCCACAGAAGGTCTGTGTGGGACATTAGCGTGGTGGTTCTCTGCATTTGTTGATATCTGAAAAGTTTAGCATGTAAATTCCATATTTAAGGAAAATGTTAGGCAGAGTTAGTGTCAAGAAAAATAATTTGTGCTCACATCCCTTAAAACTGTCTGTGTGGGTGAGAAAGATGAAAAAGGAAGATAAAGAGCTAGAGGTTGAAGGATAAAACGGTACATATATGTTAGTGTTCAGTTATCTCTATGGAGACAGTGGATATTACACAGTTTCTAAGTTAGAAATCAAATAGGCCTATACAATTTATGTGTGTCATAAGATACTAATGCACAAGAAACGCCTATTGTTTTGAGGATGTAATTATATGCCTGATGTGGTGCAGATAGCATGTTTTTCTTTTTATACATTCTTATATTCAAGTGTTTATGATTTTGAAATTTTGAAAAAATCAGGAGCTCATTGATTGTGATTGCTTGTTATTGGAAAGTGTTTGTTTGATCAATATACATTGCACAATTTTTAAGTTGATTTTTTTTCTGTTTTGTAATTGGTTTCCTCTTTTTTTCACTCTGTCCATTTGTTTGAATGAAATGTTGATGTTGGCAAGGACTTCTGCGGCTTGTTATCTATGCAAACTGGTTTCTGTGTTTCGAAGTGAAGATGGTTAAACTTTTGGGGACAAACACACACTAAATTTGCAATCTGTCTGGAACCCCACTTCAATAATTGACTCTAATCCCTTATCTATTCAATAATCTACTGGACTGTATGGAGTCTCATGCAAAATAATGAATGTTGTCAAAATATTTTTCTATATTTAAAATGGAGGAGGAAAGTGGAACTGAATGGAGATTTAAATCAACCTTCAAAGACAAACAAACACTAAAAGGGAATGTTTTTATTAATTTATAAATGTTTTACCTGGCAATACCTTTGGCTTCTTGGTCTTTATTTCTCATAAAGGTAATATCCTCTGTTATTATTTATGCACTGATGTTGTTGGTTGTAAATACATTACATATAATAGGCAAAAAATGTATGTGAAATATGAACAAAATGATCACATTTCACTTCAGCCTTTCTCTGATCTGTTGCTTAGACTTCAGCAGAATATTTTTTTTCTTAGATAAATCTGGGCCCGTATTCTTAAAGCTTCTAAGAATCCTCTCAGAAAGCTCCTAATTTACCGTAAAAACATCTATGTAGGAGTCTTAGCTTGAGAGTGATTCAGGACCGTTCTGAGAGCAATTCTGAGCGTAGAAAAAAATAAAAACTTTTATCTTAGTGAGGAGGCAGGGCTGACCCTGTTGCTACGTATGACACAGTCTTTTGAAGACTGATTGGTTGGTTGTCCAAGAAGGAAAAAAAAAAGAGCGCTTAAGTATAGGGTCTAGCCTTTACTTTGAGAGAAAGAGTACGGTAAAACTGGAAAAATTACGCCTGTAATTTCACACACATAATATGTGTATATATATATATATATACACAGGGAGTGCAGAATTATTAGGCAAGTTGTATTTTTGAGGATTAATTTTATTATTGAACAACAACCATGTTCTCAATGAACACAAAAAACTCATTAATATCAAAGCTGAATATTTTTGTATCAATATTTTAAGTAGTTTTTAGTTTTAGCTATTTTAGGGGGATATCTGTGTGTGCAGGTGACTATTACTGTGCATAATTATTAGGCAACTTAAAAAACAAATTTATACCCATTTCAATTATTTATTTTTACCAGTGAAACCAATATAACATCTCAACATTCACAAATATACATTTCTGACATTCAAAAACCAAACAAAAACAAATCAGTGACCAATATAGCCACCTTTCTTTGCAAGGACACTCAAAAGCCTGCCATCCATGGATTCTGTCAGTGTTTTGATCTGTTCACCATCAACATTGCGTGCAGCAGCAACCACAGCCTCCCAGACACTGTTCAGAGAGGTGTACGGTTTTCCCTCCTTGTAAATCGCACATTTGATGATGGACCACAGGTTCTCAATGGGGTTCAGATCAGGTGAACAAGGAGGCCATATCATTAGATTTTCTTCTTTTATACCCTTTCTAGCCAGCCACGCTGTGGAGTACTTGTACGCGTGTGATGGAGCATTGTCCTGCATGAAAATCATGTTTTTCTTGAAGGATGCAGACTTCTTCCTGTACCACTGCCTGAAGAAGGTGTCTTCCAGAAACTGGCAGTAGGACTGGGAGTTGAGCTTGACTCCATCCTCAACCCGAAAAGGCCCCACAAGCTCATCTTTGATGATACCAGCCCAAACCAGTACTCCACCTCCACCTTGCTGGCGTCTGAGTCGGACTGGAGCTCTCTGCCCTTTACCAATCCAGCCACGGGCCCATCCATCTGGCCCATCAAGACTCACTCTCATTTCATCAGTCCATAAAACCTTAGAAAAATCAGTCTTGAGATATTTCTTGGCCCAGTCTTGACGTTTCAGCTTGTGTGTCTTGTTCAGTGGTGGTCGACTTTCTGCCTTTCTTACCTTGGCCATGTCTCTGAGTATTGCACACCTTGTGCTTTTGGGCACTCCAGTGATGTTGCAGCTCTGAAATATGGCCAAACTGGTGGCAAGTGGCATCTTGGCAGCTGCACGCTTGACTTTTCTCAGTTCACGGGCAGTTATTTTGTGCCTTGGTTTTTCCACACGCTTCTTGCGACCCTGTTGACTATTTTGAATGAAACGCTTGATTGTTCGATGATCACGCTTCAGAAGCTTGGCTATTTTAAGACTGCTGCATCCCTCTGCAATATATCTCACTATTTTTGACTTTTCTGAGCCTGTCAAGTCCTTCTTTTGACCCATTTTGCCAAAGGAAAGGAAGTTGCCTAATAATTATGCACACCTGATATAGGGTGTTGATGTCATTAGACCACACCCCTTCTCATTACAGAGATGCACATCACCTAATATGCTTAATTGGTAGTAGGCTTTCCAGCCTATACAGCTTGGAGTAAGACAACATGCATAACGAGGATGATGTGGTCAAAATACTCATTTGCCTAATAATTCTGCACTCCCTGTATATATATATATATATATAATGTGTGTGTTTATATTTCTTTATTTTTTATTTACCATGCTGTTAATGTTGTATTTAATGTATTTGATAGGAAATGAACAGCGACACAATAAGGTTCTGAAATTGCTGTAATTGTGTGATCACTTTGCTTATAGAAGGTTCTGAAAGACCCAAATATGTTAAAGTAGTGATTCCATTTCTTGTGCTATGGCATTTCTATGCTGTGTCAGAGATGTAGTGTGTCATAAGATCGGTCACAAACAACATGTAGTGTCTTAACTCACTCATGCATTGTGTGCAACACATTTCTTCTCCCTCTTCGCGTTTCGTTTTCTCCACTGCTCGTCCGTACTCCTAACAATTTTGGACCTTAAGACCTCTTTTAAAGGTTAAGGTGCTTTCTGAATTACATTCTTCTTTACTAGGATTTTTTTCTTTCATTTTAAGAGGATGAAACACCCACCTTTCTAAAAATTTTCTTAGAATTGTCACTAGGAGCTCCTCTTTGCATTAAGATTTTTCATGAATATGGGGCCAGGGGCCCATCATCTTAAGACTAAAAGTAGCCTAGCTCCTAACTTGGCAATTTAGGAGAAACCCTTAAAAATAATGGGCGTGCCAGTCCTAATTTTAGGACTCCTAAATTTTTACTCTTAAGAGTATTTCACAAAGCATTTTAGCGTTAAAACTAGCTACTAAATCTGTGAAACGTTAGGAGTAGCTAAGAGGACTCCTAAATCACTAAGACCAAATCACAAACAATCCTAATGGATGTTGTCGCAATCCGCCCAAAGACACTGTTGATGAGAGGCGATAGAGCCTTGGGTGCTGAACATAACTGCAATACACATTTTGATTTATAGATTTAAAATAAATATTTAATAAATAAATAATTTCCGATTACATGTAGCAGTTGTTTTCACGAGTTCACACTACAAATGATTGAATGGAGTAAAAAAATCTGGTCATATAATTAGAATATCATCAAAAAGTTGATTTATTTCACTAATTCCATTTAAAAAGTGAAACTTGTATATTATATTAATTCATTACACACAGACTGATATATTTCAAATGTTTATTTCTTTTCATTTTGATGATTATAACTGACAACTAAGGAAAATCTCAAATTGAACTGAAAAGTGTGAACATGAAAAGTATGAGCATGTACAGCACTCAATACTTAGTTGGGGCTCCTTTTGCCTGAATTACTGCAGCAATGTGGCATGGCATGGAGTCGATCAGTCTGTGGCACTGCTCAGGTGTTATGAGAGCCCAGGTTGCTCTGATAGTGGCCTTCAGCTCTTCTGCATTGTTGGGTCTGGCATATCTCATCTTCCTCTTCACAATACCCCATATATTTTCTATGGGGTTAAGGTCAGGCGAGTTTGCTGGCCAATTAAGAACAGGGATACCATGGTCCTTAAACCAGGTACTGGTTGCTTTGGCACTGTGTGCAGGTGCCAAGTCCTGTTGTAAAATGAAATCTGCATCTCCATAAAGTTGGTCAGCAGCAGGAAGCATGAAGTGCTCTAAAACTTCCTGGTATACGGCTGCGTTGACCTTGGACCTCAGAAAACATAGTGGACCAACACCAGCAGATGACATGGCACCCCAAACCATCACTGACTGTGGAAACTTTACACTGGACCTCAAGTAACGTGGATTATGTGCCTCTCCTCTCTTCCTCCAAACTCTGGGACCCTGATTTCCAAAGGAAATGCAAAATTTACTTTCATCAGAGAACATAACTTTGGACCACTCAGCAGCAGTCCAGTCCTTTTTGTCTTTAGCCCAGGCGAGACGCTTCTGACGCTGTCTGTTGTTCAAGAGTGGCTTGACACAAGGAATGCGACAGCTGAAACCCATGTCTTGCATACGTCTGTGCGTAGTGGTTCTTGAAGCACTGACTCCAGCTGCAGTCCACTCTTTGTGAATCTCCCCCACATTTTTGAATGGGTTTTGTTTCACAATCCTCTCCAGGGAGCGGTTATCCCTATTGCTTGTACACTTTTTTCTACCACATCTTTTCCTTCCCTTCGCCTCTCTATTAATGTGCTTGGACACAGAGCTCTGTGAATAGCCAGCCTCTTTTGCAATGACCTTTTGTGTCTTGCCCTCCTTGTGCAAGGTGTCAGTGGTCTTCTTTTGGACAACTGTCAAGTCAGCAGTCTTCTCCATGATTGTGTAGCCTACAGAACTAGACTGAGAGACCATTTAAAGGCCTTTGCAGGTGTTTTGAGTTAATTAGCTGATTAGAGTGTGGCACCAGGTGTCTTCAATATTGAACCTTTTCACAATATTCTAATTTTCTGAGATACTGAATTTGGGATTTTCCTTAGCTGTCAGTTATAATCATCAAAATTAAAAGAAATAAACATTTGAAATATATCAGTCTGTGTGTAATGAATTCATATAATATACAAGTTTCACTTTTTAAATGGAATTAGTGAAATAAATCAACTTTTTGATGATATTCTAATTATATGACCAGCACCTGTATATATATTCGTATTTGACGTGGTTCCGAGGGGATCGCTTGGATTCTGTAATCTCTCGAGATGCAGACATGTAAGAGGCTGACAATTAGCTGAACATATACTTTTTTTAATTGGTGACACTTGGCCTACTTTTTAAAATCTTTATTTGAATATGGCAACATTTTTATTTTAAAAACTTAATTTGAATATGGCAACATGATACCTCATTCTACAATAATTCTATAATTAAATCACTGACAGAGACCCCTCCAACATCAGCCTATCACTGCGGTCATAGATGACATCATCCATAGCAATGAGGTCAACCCCGCCCTTACTCTTAATTTAAGACTTCTCTCTATTCTTTAGTAAAAGTTGGTCTCAGCAGCTTTGGGAATAGGTTTTAAGAGAAAACTCTTAACTAAGAACTTTTACTGCCATTTAGGAAAACTCTTAGTGGTATGTTTTGTGAATACGGCCCCAGGTCTTTGAATATAAATTAGTCTGATTAAGTTCACTTTGGTTGGTGCATAGACCGGTTTTAAGCTGCAGATTAGATTAAACCTTAAATATTGTCTTGTCAGAACAATGACCCAGTTCACTCTGAGCCTCCATGCTCATAATTGAGATTCTGTTCCTTCCCATATTTTTATTGTCTCTTCCCCATCTTATGATAGAAGTCATGCTCATCTTCACTGGAGACTTCATGCCTGTCTTAAGCATTGGGTCACACCACAAAATCCCTGTTATAAAGACATTCAAAGATTCTACCCACAAGATTTGGTCTACATCAGCGTTTTTCATGTATTTTGTTTTGCATAAAGTGTCATGCTGTGTGACAGAGTAATATTTCCCACTACATTTAAGACACAAGTGCAGGATGAAGCAAAACTTTGTTACCCATTTGTAGTAAAAATCTAACTTTTCATACAAGTAGTCCACTAGATTTTCGTTGATGGGCACTACTGTTCAAAAGTTTGGGGTCAGTAAAAAAATAAAAAATAAATCATTAAATAAATAAATACTCAGCTCAGCTGTTTTCAACTTTGATAGTATTAAGAGATGTTTCTTGAATCAGCATATCAGAATGATGTCTGAAGGATCATGTGACTGAAGATCATTTTAAAATCTAGTAAAACAAAATTATTTTAGAGACTTCTTTCAAAAACTTTTTAAAACATAGCTCAAACTTTTGCACAGCAGTGTATGAAATGAAAATTCTTATGTATTCATGAACACAGGTTCAATTATAGATTCATACTTGAACTAATGTGTAATTCAACCTATATGTAATGTTGAATGAAGGCATAAACTAATCAATATTGAAACCATGGCTATGAATGAAGTCATGCATTAATAATTACCACCTTATGTAGCTACACATTAGTAGGCCTACATATGATGGTTATTGTATTCATTAACACTAAGGGATAAACTGGATCAAATGGGTTCCTTAATAAAGACGTGTGAATTAAACCATTTTAATCATCACACCTTTGCAACTTTTCTCTCGAACACATTTGCAGTTTCACAATGAACCTAATTGGATGGAGCTGGATGGCACTTCAACATTTACACAGACAATCCAGTGGGAGGCAATTGCCCCCTTTAATTCAATTATATTAAATATGATCATAGGCATACGGTTTGCCCCTTTGTAATTGAGCCAATTTATTTATACATGTTAATTAATAACACTTAATACGTTCAATAGTTAAAGTGACCATTGTTCACGTGTGATTCCAGCTGTATCTCATGAGCTTGTTGACCTGGTCACCATTATTTAATGTTGAAGTATTAATCAATCTAGTATGTGATTTATTTGTTACTGTCAAGTGAAACTAATGAACCCTGACTTTAGATAATAATCTTTGGTCTCCTGAGGTGCCAGATACCTGTGCATAAAGCAAGTTTATTTCAACAACTACTTGTAGAAGAAACCAGTTCTTCCATTTGTGCTATGGACTATGTATCAGAAGTCTTGATTCGTTAAATGCACTTCATAGATGTGCAGTGTGAAGAGCACACTTTGATATACAGCCAAAGGTCCTCAAACTCCCACATAATTGTGACTCATGGAGCTGACTATCCAATAGCTGAACTTTCTCTTCTCATGTCAGATCAGTCTGTTCAGTAGTCAGTTAACAGAAATTTCAGTGCTACATTGTTAAATTTTTATGTAAATAAATACATGATTAATTAAAGTTTATAAAGTAAAAAAATATAAAAAGTCAACTTAATTTGAATAATAATCAAATAAATGCCTTGGCATACTTAAGAAATTAGGTATATGTTTCAATTGAATTAACTGCAGAAAAATATGATGTTGAAAAGTTCTAAGTATGAGGAATTTCATAACGGTGCTTGATTGGCACTGCATTTGCATATATTTTTTGCTGTATTGAAATGAACGAAGTGTAGAACTGATGATGGCCATTCAAATTCCTTGCAGATTCAATGAAGTCCCACATTGTCTGCACGTTGTGATAAATAAATGCCTTTAAATTTGGAATATAGTTTTAATTTTTCTCTTAATTCTTCGCAAAAGGTGTTTTGGGTTAACTCATCTCAGACACCAAGATTACTGGTAGTTAATTTAATTAGTTTTGTATCGTTTCCTAGCAACAGTGGGACAACCAGCAAGAGGAAAAAAACTGCTTGAGAAGACAGGAGGGCAGTGGCAAAGGAGTAGGTGAAAGACGCACAGGTAAGACTTTCAACTTTAATTCAATTTTTAGAATTGAAAACCATTTTGTTTTTTGATTAATAATAAAACAGTCAAATACCAAGTTTTTTTCTGGTTAGTTTTGGGTTGAACAGCGCCTTTTAATTTTTTTCTTTTAATGGATTGTCTTAAAGAAATACAATGGAATTAAATGTTTCACAATGCTTTTAAAGTGCAGTTAAAGAATAGAATTGTGAGTTCCTTACGTTACGTTTATTTGGTTATGAATAAGTTGGAAATTTTTCAAATTGTTATCTGGCACTGGCAGTTTGCAGTTTGTTTAGTGCACTAGTTTGATTGCTTTTGCCTAAAGATATAGATTTAGTTTGTTAACGGTTATTTGTGCACTAAAAATAGTTGCGTTTGCTGTCATTCTTGTGCAAAGTCAATGCGCAGAGTTCATCTGCAGCAACCCCTCATAGATAATGTAAGAAGTAATATGAGATGATACCTACAGAAAAGACACTGGAGAACACACAAACATATGCACCATATCAGATGACTGCAAGCATTGTTACAATTATGCAAATGACTGTTCACATTTGTAATGCATTGGTGTAATCTCCAGTTTGCTAAATTATAGACATAAAGACGTAAATTCACCTTGACCGTGGCAACCTAACTTATTTTTTCAAAGATTTACACATCACCTAAATTGTAAAAGTAAAATAAATCACTTGAATATCATCACTGCTTAAAAAGCTTTAGCTTTTGTTTGTCAGACTTGAGGCCATTTCTTTTTTCAAAACTACACAGTCGACTTTGCTGATTTGGCAAATAGACTGACAGTGAACAGTCCCTTATGTCATTATTTTAGATATTTTCCTGCTTGGCATTTCTTGCTGACATCTATATTTCTACCTTGTCCCTCCTCTTTTTTTATAGTACTGTCTCTCACACAGAACCAATCAGGAAAAGTGCCATTGAAATATCATTACACAAAGTAGGTTTGGTCTCAAATCCTGAATGGGAATTTTTTTCAATTATTTATATATATATATATATATATATATATATATATATATATATATATATATATATATATATATATATATATATATATATATATATATATATAATTTAATAATATTATTTATTAATTAAATATATATTATTTATTTTTTATTTTTTTCACATTCAGGATTTGAGATTGAACGTACTTTGTGTATTATTTATATATATATATATATATATATATATATATATATATATATATATAGAGAGAGAGAGAGAGAGAGAGAGAATATATTTAATTGTTCTAGATTACACAAGGGGAAATTTTGTTAATAAACTTTGCTTTAGTTCGTTCCCATTCATCCCACTTATAGTGTGTAAGATGTAGTTTTTTTTTATCTTAGAGCAACTGCATTATGTTTATCATGCATCTCAAGTACACACTGCTATCAAACGGTGTATTCACAGCTTGAATATTCATGTCCTCTGATAATAACCTAATTTTCTTTACTTGCAGTATCTCTTCCTCCCACTACACATGCACACATTGGACTCGACTGCTTTATACCTCATCATGAATTAAGTATTAGAGCGTTGTGCCTGTTGTCACACTGGGCCTGAAGAGCTGAGAAAGAAGACTGCAGAGTGAGAATACAAGTGAGCAATGGAGAGCAAGTGCACTTCTCAGTTTTGTGATGACATTTTTTTTTTCTCGTTTTAGTCGGTCTTTTGCCTCCCACATATATGCTGTCCTCTTTCGTTCACTGCCTGCCTCCCTGAATTTGAAATGCTAATTATCTCCTCAGTGCTAGAAATATTCTGACTCTCTTTATTCTATCTGTCTCTCCCTCTCCTTTGCTCGCATTTGTCTGTCTGCCACACTTTCTCTGTGTGTTTTCCAGTAGTCTCTCTACCCATTCCTTGGTTCCCTCAATTCCTCAGTTCTGTCTCAGGGTTTCTCAGCTTTCCATCTGTCAGTCAAGGTCAAGAAATTTGTATTGCATGCACATCAGTACAGTCAGTGGGGTAGAAATGTTTTCTTTGCAACTCTTAAATAGGCAAAGTAAAAAATAGAAATAATAATAAAAACAGCAAATAAATAATCAGCAGCATAATCATCTAAATGTTCCATATATAGCTGCTCTATCGATAATATAAAGAGAGTCAGAGAAGACAAACTAAATGTGCATCCTTTGTTTCACTGTTTGCCCTCTCAAATGTGTTCAGCAACTGTTCCGCGAGATGGCAAACCATATCAAATTCCCAAAGTAAGCTGCTTAAGGCTTCCTACTTTCAGTCAGTACAAGAGCCTGAAACAATGGGCTGAGTGTTGTGTTTTTATCTCCAAGAAACATCTTAGATATAACTTAAAAAAGGGTAAGATGAAAACTTAAAAATATATATATTTATATGCCTTTTGTTTGTTTGCTTCTTTGCTTAGCTTGTTTAAATGTTTTTAATATGTCAAAGATATTTTGACATAACAGCGTTAACAATCATAAGCTTAAATGCATAACATTGCAATAATTGAGATAATAGTTGTATCACAGTGAACTATAATCTTTCTTTAAAGTATTTCAGCACATTCTTTCCTGCACTAATTATAATAAATGCATTTAATTAATTAATGTATTTATTACTATAAAGTTTTTACTGTTATCTTCATGTTTTCATGGCTGCTGTTGTCATGACTGTGGTTGCCATAGGTGGCAGCAGAGCAACTATGTCTCCTTTTTTCCTATTATCAATAATGAGAGAATTTATTTATTTTGATCACTGGTCTCTGCATTTTAATTTTGACTAAAATATTATGAGACATGCTTCATGAAATGTTGATTTTGTGTCACAAGCTGGATTTTTTTCTCCACTTTTTCCCTTAAAAGTTTTAGAATGATCTGCTAATTTGAGTGTTTGTAAAATTTGAGTGTTGATGTGAAACCTGTTTGACAGTAAAATTTATAAAATGAATGTCCAAAAAATGTTGATAAAATCTTTCACCTGAGAAGATTGTTTGATTGACCTTAGACAATTGTTAAAAAATTTAATTGAATGAATGTGATTACCATGATAATTTTTTATGATAAATACCATAATATTAAATACAATTTAGTGGTATGAAGCTCATTTTTCTAATGGCCTCAATATTAATTCCTCTTTTCCTTAACATTTCCAAAATAGGCCTTGATACAAGCCTCTGAAAATAGCCTCTACAAATTCTCTGCAAAGATGTCTGCTGGCTCTCCAGTGAGCAACAAGACTTCCCGTAGTACATCTCCACAGCTCCCTCTAAGCCCATCAGCACAGTCAGACATAGAAGGTCATGAGGACTCAAAGCCTACTTCTGTAGGATCTTCGTTTTCCTTACCATGTTGGGCTACCCAGGCCCTATGTGATTTGGCAAGATGTGAAACAGACCTCAGGCGACTGCGGGAGCAACAATTGACTGACGCACAGACAGTAGGTCGAGGTGTGGAGCGTGCACTGCTTGGAGCACAAAGGGAGGAGCAACGTCTACTGGAAAGGGTAGAACAGGATCACCGGGATCTACAGCTCAGACTGGAACAGGTGCAGAGGGAGAATGGAGCAGCCATAAGGGTTGGACAAAGATTAGTGGACCAGCGATTATATAAAGTAATTAAACTTCGAGAGCTAATAAGGAAAAGTTGTGGTGGTGATGGTAGTAAAGATCGAGAGGGAGATCAGAAGCGGGAACAGCTTCTTAAGGGCGTTACAGAACTGGTCCAGCCTTGGGAAGTCTCACTTACACTCAAACGTGTATCTTTTAAACCAAGTGCCCAACCAAACGCTGTAACCTTTGGTGAGGTCAAAGTGCAAGATCATAATGTTCATTTTCCTGTTGGTGGCTGTGGACAACAGGGGCAAATGTGTTCCCTCCATGCCACTGAAGCACGCAGTGGGACTCATGTTGGTGGAGAAGGCCAGAGCACACCTGATGGAACAAGTCCTGGGCAGAACCAAGTCCTATCTCCTGGGACAAACCCAAGGCAGTCATCAACTAGTAGTGGGAACCTGAGGGTTGTCCGAAAGCTCCGTTTGTCAGCCCGAAGTGACGATGAATCAGGAGAAGAGGTAAAACGCCAGTCCCCACAACTGCGTCACAGGTCCCCTAAACAAGTCCCATGTGAACGTGATTCATCACAGGAGGATGAGTGTGAATCACCTTCATCTGAATGCAAAGGAGATGAGCTCTTTTTGGCTGTACCATCACTTAGTCATGATGAGTTAGAGGGTGAGGATTTTGCATGTATACAAAATGAACCAATCACACAGTTTGCTTCACAGAGATCAAGAAGGCAAAAAGATCTCTCTTCATCTCCAGAGCAAGGTCACCAAGAACAAGTTGGCTGGTTCTCGAATCAATTTGACCATAAAAATCATGCCAGAAGGACCGGATCTTCAAGAGAAACATCACGGTATGGCACACACTCATCACCACAAAGCCCCAGAGAGATCATCTCTAGTCAAGGCAGCAACAACAACTTCTTTCGTGGCAGATCTTGCTCCCAATTAAGTGCATCCTCAGATGACCACCCACAAAACCGTGCTCCATCCCCTGCAGACAGTGTAGATTCTGGGTACACTTTCATTGTCAGCTCCCCCAGAGATTTCTCCAACACCCTGCGTCCTACTGCTCGCCTCTCCAGATCAGCTGCTGACCTTTCCTACTGTAACAGACCCCTCAGTGAAACCAGAACACCGCAATCAAGCATATGGACTGTTTCTAAGAGTCATATGTCCTCAAGCTCCACCTTCCAAAAAAGAAGTGAGGTGTCCCGTACTACATCCTGTCCCAGTCATGGTAACTTCTCTCAAAAGAACACCCAACAACATGCTACTTGCTCCAGTAGAGTGTCTCGTTCGCTTTCTATGTCTGTTATCGATAACTCATCTCAGAAAAGACTGAACCACCTTACAGCAGGACGGCAGAATTCTCTAAATGAGAACAGACTGCGGGGAGAGAGGAGTGAGCCAGCCCTCCTAGTGTTAGAGGAGGATGAAGAATCATTGGCACCAGAGGAGGTGCGCCTTGTCCGGCAGTTTGGTAAACAAGGTTCAGGACGTGCTGATCTCACACTGCCAAGTGGTGTCCACGCAACTCCGCAAGGTCAGCTGTTCCTTGTGGATTGTGGGAATGCTCGTGTCCAGGTAACTGATGGCCATGGCAACGTCCTACAACAAGTGACTTCTCCAAGTAACGACTTAGGAGGCTCCTCACGACGCTGCCGTAATTACTTTGATGTGGCCGTTAATGCCAAGGGTCTGATTGCTCTGAGCTGTGCAGCTGAGAGGGCTCTCCTGATCCTAAGTCGGCATGGGCGTCTCCTCCAAACATTTGGAGGGGGACCCTACATTGCAGGAGTGCCTCGAGATGAGTTGGAAGCACCAAGGGGAGTTACAGTCACCCAAAGAGATGAATTCCTAGTTGCAGATATACGAAAGGGTACTCTTACTGCACTGAAACTTGAACCTAAAACCGGTTCCAGATTGGAACGCACTGTGGTGACTGGTTTCCACAGGCCTTATCTGGTTGCAGCATGCCTGCACTCTGGTCTGGTAGCAGTGTCTGAACGAGGAAGTGAAACAGGGCAGGAGCCTTGTGTGAAGATATTAGGACCCGGATGGGACACCCTACGAATCCTGGGTGTGTGTTCCAGCTTAGGCCCTGTACTCTCCTGTCCCTGGGGCCTCTGCATTGATAAGGATGGGGCTGTGTTGGTGGCAGACTGGGGAGAAAAACATAGAGTGCTTCTTTATCCTTCTGAAGGGGCAGGACGAGTGATTGTGTCTGATGGACTGAGCAGCCCTCGTGGACTGGCGCTTTTACCACATGATCTCCTGGCTGTGTCAGATAGCATGCACCACTGCATTAAAATTTATCAGTACAAATGAATAGTTACCACAAAACTCAAAAGAAAGATGTCACTGAATGAGATTAGTATTTGACAACATGTATTTAATTTACTATTTGCTGCCAGTGCAATATCATATTGCATGGTATATAGCAGGGGTAGACAACCTACATTAAACAATAACAGTAGAAATGAATACTATATTTAGTTAGCTGTTTATTTAAAAAATGTTGAAATCTCTCATATCTACATACTAATTAACCATGCACTGTGCAGCACAACCCATTTCATAGGTCAGTATGCATACTTACTTGTGACCCGTTTTTGACCAGAGTACTATTTTGTGGGATATTTAGTTGGGGTGGTGATGTGTATAATGTTAAAAATGTCACCTGGGTTATAGCTTCACGAAACACTTCACACATTTAGTCACAAAAGGAAAGATTTTATTAACTTTTTTTTTAAAGGGATAGTTCACCCAAAAATTAAAATTATGTCATGATTTAAAAACCCTCAAGCCATCCTAGGTGTATATGACTATCTTCTTTCAGACAAACACAACCGGAGATATATTTAAAAATATCCTGGCTCCTCCAAGCCTCTGCGCTTGGATGCATTTTTTTGGGCTTCAAACTCCCATTCACTACCATTATAAAGCATGGAAGAGCCAGGATATTTTTAAATATATCTCTGTTTGTCTGAAAAAAGATAGTCATATACACCTAGGAGGCTTGAGGGTGAGTAAATCATGGGCTAATTTTCATTTTTGTGTGAACTATCCCTTTAAATGAAATCTCAGAAAGTATGCAGTAGGTTGACTGACCTTGGCATGTTGAAATGTATATTTTCATAGAGTGTGTGTTTGTGCATTGACATTTGTTTTGAATCCCTGGTTGCATTTATTGCTTATATATTGTGATTTCTTTCATAATACATGACTTTTTGATAATACTATATGCTATTGACGCAGAAAACCCTTACCAGCAGGAGGCAGTAATGATACATTAACATGTTTAATGTTTTTAATGATTTGGAAAGGATTTTTCATGAATGAAGAAAGGAATTAAAATACAACTACTTAAGTAAATAAATTAAACCATTCGCAACGCAAATGCATATAATGGACAAGGCTCCTGTTCAAATATAAACATTCTATGATTTCTAAAATATATACATTTACATATGTGTTCATCTCTTTTACTGTTCTTAAGATATAACATTAAAGAATTTTCTGTTTGAGCATTTCTGTTCATCAGTTTACCCTTGGAATGGCAACAGGAATGTAACTAATTAATGTGAAATATTTTTGGTAAGACTCTGAAATCTTAAAAAGTGAACCAGAACCACTGGAATGTTTTATTTAAGACTTCTTTCCTGCTAGTTCAAGAATCCTCAGATTGCTATAATGACTCGCAGCATGAATGAGAGCCTCTCGAAGCTCAACAGGGCATGTTGACTAAGAAACACACCCAGTCTGCTTACAGTTTGAATTTAGGCTAAACGCATTCTTTTGGCTTATTCACAAAGAGCAGGATGGCTATACTCCAATCAAAATGGCATCTGCTTACTTCCAGGAGGGTCTCTACATAAGAATGCAGACTGTTATCACCTCATTTCATACAGAAAAAAAAAAAGTATAAAAATGTTTTAATGCTTTGTGATATCCTTCCTGTGCCCTAAAAATCCTGTGCCCTCTCCCTTGTTTACGCTCTCAGAGGATGTGGTGTCTCCTTGTCAGGAAGTGGAGCCTTGTCTTTAACTTTGTGTGACTGAAGCCAGAATTAATTCAACTAGGTTCTCATCACAAGTCCACAGCTCCCTTCCCCCCTCATGTGCAATGAATGACCTTTAACATTGGTTTAAGTCACACTTTCATAGCAGGTAATCTGTTTATTTTTTATCAGTGTGGGATGTGAAATTGAGAAAACATGGGTAGATGAACTTCACAGAAAGCGGAACCTGTTCCACCTGCTCCATTCTAGAATTGTTGTAGGACAAAAAAAAGTGTTTTCCAATTTTTTATTTTATTTTATTATTATTATTTATTTTGAAGTGATATTATCAATTTTAATAAAGATATTCTATTTCCATATAATGGTTGCAATGAATAAGGCAACTAGTAAAGAATGTTATTTAGAAAGGAATGTTAGATGGCCCTTAAATCGTCTCAAATAAAAATGTATCCTGCAGTGTCTACAAGAAAAAAATACCACCTATAAAAGAACTGGGTGCAGGTTGTCCTTCATTATAGAGGAATGCCTGAGTTTGCAGTTTGCCAACCCCAAACCACATCAGCCAAAATAGGGTAAAGACTAGTTGTCTTGGAATAAAAAAATGAAAGAACACCGATAACTAACTTTCAAAATGGAAATGACATGCTTTAAAATGTCTCAGTAGTCTGAGAAATTAAAATGTCTCAAAGAGAATTTTAAATGGATGATAATGACATAGTGAACCTTTTGATATTGCGTTTATGAGGCCTAGCTTGTTGTAACAGTAACAGTTTTACCACAAGTCTCAATGCGCAGCTGCATATTTGAGATCCTCATGCAACCTATAATAATGTGCTTATAGATAATTATTAATATGGAGCTTTTCTCTAGATGACAAACTTCAGACAAAGAGTGTCACTGTTTTTGTGTTGTGCATACCTTAATGAAATTTACCATTGGTCTATCTGTGTAAGAGTAAAAAAAAAAAAACTTTTTTATTGTAGTGCATGTTTGTGTGTAACAGTTTCTTGAATATGGGTGGCTATTTTTTGCTGAATCCTATGGCTATTGTGTGTATACAGTATGAGCAGAGTCTATATTTTTGGCTGTGTGCAACTGGCAAAATGCCAAAAGAGTGGCATTTTGCTTGTTGCACACACAGCCACAGTTGTTTGCTTTGAGGGGATTTATGGAAGTAGCAAGTAAACTTTAGAGGCGCAATAAAAAATACCCCTCACAGGGAGAGGTGTGTGTGTGTGTGAGAGAGAAACAAGTGTTAACCATTACTGAGGATGTACAAATAAGGAAAACCTCATTGAACAATGTGTGACATTTTCACATTTAGAGCATGGGAGAAATATGGGCCACACACCAAACAAATATTCTTTTTTTTCTGTTGAACATGAATGTCCACATTGATGTTCCTTTCTTTATATTTATTACAACTTAAGTTATAAAATAAAAACTTTCCTTCCACACATTCATTCTTCCTTGTGTTCACTGAGTTATTTCATTACAGAGCAATACAAAAAACTAATTGTGGCTAAATATTTCCTTAAGTGTTCCATGTAAGAAAGAAAACCATAGCGCGTTACAAAGACATGAGGGTGAATGAATGAATATTTTGGGGTGAACTATACTATTAATATCTTGTGATTTTGGTGACATTGTAATATAACCAATCATAGCGTAACAATAAAAAAATTACAGTTCCATAGAGGGTCAAATAAACTCATTTACAAACTAGCTCTTTTTGACGGTGTCTATACAAGTATATAAATGTGAGGGACAGAAATGCTAATTGATCTGCTGCATGCAAACCAAAGGGGTATCAGGTTTGCTTGTTTCTTTCCCATACAAATTTGCACACAGACACACACACAAAAGCATATACATTGTTTTAATTAGTGCATCTCAATAAATTTTAACATACAAAACAGTATAAACATTATAAATTACCTATGGCAAAGTGTAAAATTCACATCACTCTCTCTTCCTGTCACACCTCCTATAAGGTTTTTATGACCTTCCATTCAAATATAGTCATCCTCTGATGAGCATGTATATGAGATCACTTATTTTTTCCCTAACTACCTGTCTGCTTTTAGAACAACTTCTCACTTTCATTTTCCCTATATAATTTTCTTCTCTCTATATAATTCAATTGGAATGAAGCTTTAAAATATTAATTTGCCTTGCTGATAGGTCAACTGGTTTACTGTTGACAATAAGTGAAAATTAAAAACTCAAGGTAAATAAGTAGTAACACATCACTGTCCTGAAGCATCTTTAAAGGACACAAACATTGCTAATGACTTAGTCTAGCATACAAAGCCACTAAGCGACAGTGGCGCTTTGAAAAGCCCTTTTTTTGTCCCAGCAAGTCCAAGCCTGGGTGTAAACCAGTAAGTCTAAGCAATGTACAGAAAATCACCCACAATTAATAATTCCAATTTTGTCCAACATAAAATGAAGGTAGCACTTCTGAGCACAATGAGTGTGTATGCAGATAAAAGAGTGAATAGCTGTTCAGTCTATGAAAAGTTTTCATTCATGCCGTGTTATAATGTGCACAAAAATCCCTGGGGTACATATGTCAACTTTTGTAAATGCACAACACCAGCAGAGGAAATATTCATAAGTGTCCCTCTGAATGTAAATACATTTTCCTGTAATTGTGTGACAGAGTATGAGAGAGTGCCAGCTGCTCTCCATTGTGACGGTATGAGGAGGAAAAGCTCTGGAATGTACACAGCTTGAGCCTTTGAACTCAGGTTCCTCTAGGCTCCCTATGTCTTTCCCTTCTTTTGTGCTTGGGGGTCAATGGGTTGGAGGTCAGTGTGTTATAACACTCTCATCTGCCATCCTCCTCTACTCTTAACAATCTCCCACACACAGTGCAGTGATTACCCACACAACCCTCACCTCCTTGAACTCCTAAATGTCCAGGTTTGCCTACAACAGACAAAGTTGTCATTAGAATTCCAGACATTCCAAGTCACAATCATAAAGACTACAGCTTAAAGTACAGTGTGGTTCACTTCAATCTGGCATAACTGCCTGATAAGACTTTTAAGATTTTGGGCATACTACATACAAATATATAGACCGCTATTAAATCAATTTATACAATTTACATGAATACAATTTACATTTATTAGATAATTACAAATTACAAGACAAATGTAATGTTCTTGTCTGTGAGAAACTCAATGCCTCACCTCAGAGAGGGGTTTCCCGCTTGTAAAGTGCTGCACTGGTCGGCCCTTCAAACTGCAGCTTAATTGCCTGTTTGAGATTCAGCTGGGGGTCCGTAGTTGTCATGTTAAACTCATTAGGTAAGGCACTATGTGGGGAAATAGCTGAAAGGTCAATGATTGGAGACATGGATGTCTTCTGAATTGCCCCCCAGTCATTTTTTTGTGCATGGGATTGGATGAGAAAAGGTGGATACCCCAAAGGGGGGCTTTCCCTAATTTTTGTCTGTCTAATTGGGCCCTCTTGGTTTGGCATCACCCCTAAGGAAGCCATAACAGAGTTCCACTTTAGATCAACTCCTCCAGCTTGTTTGTGGCTCTTCTCCATCACATCCTCTATGATGTAAGGAGTATTAGGTTTTAAGAGGTAGTTACCATCCCCCAATGACCCAAGCCCTTTTAAGGGTTTGTCGGAGTCAGGCAGTTTAGTGAAGGTGCACTGTTCATGTGTGGGACTGCTCTTGGGTACAGCCTTTTGATTATGACTAGATGCTCTGCCCTGAAGACTGGCAGGATTGGAGCCTGGAAGAGGCAAGGTGGATGGCCGACTGCGTGAACGAGGAAGTGAATGTTGTTGGATCTGCTGGATGAAATTTAGGCTGTCAGCAGGCACGGTCTGTACTGTGGCATGGGAGTGGCAGGTAGAAGAGGAAGTCTGTGAGGCAGGTATGGAGTGGAAACGCTCTGCAGTCGAAGCTGGGGAACAGGAGGCAGAAACTGAGGTTGAGGATGGAGAAGATGTGGCTGGGACTCCATCAACACCCACCTCTCCTGAACTAAGGGACGCACGGGTCTTGAATATGGCTGAAAGGTAAGAGGTGTTGGGAGCACCACTGGGTGAAAATGGTATGAGACCTGAAAAGGGCTTTGCACCATAGCTCTCCAGAAGTCGCACAATCGTGAAATGACCTTGTTTTCCTGCTACCTTTACTGGGCTGCGACCATAACGGTCCACATTGTCTGGTTCTGCACCTTTTTCTAAGAGCATGGCCACAATTTCAGCATGCCCCTCCTGAGCAGCAATGCTAAGGGCTGTGGCACCCTGCTGTTTGCAACTCAGGTCTACATTGAGACCTTTAGCCCTAAGAAGCAGCCTGCCAGCAGCTGCATGACCTCTCCATGCCACAGAGTGCAAAGGAGGCCGACCATCAAGATCTCTTGCATTTGGGTCAGCTCCATATTTCAGCAACAGTTCAATACCTTCCAAGTCTCCTCGCCAAGCTGCTACATGGAGTGCAGTTCGTCCTTCTGCATCTTTTGACTCCAGAGGGACACCACCTTTTTCTATGAGTAGAGTGGCCATGTCTAAATGGCCCTCCAGGACCAGCAAATAAAGAAGAGGTCTTCCTTCAGCATCACGGACATCAGTGTCAGCCCCTCTACGCATCAATAACTCCACAATCTCACGATGTCCCTGCAGAGCAGCTGCACTGAGTGCAGAGTGTCCATCATATGCACGGTGATCAATGGGTGACTTTCGGTCTAGAAGCAGCCTGACTGTACTGCAGTGCCCTTCTTGTGCTGCCAGAATTAGAGGGCTCCGTCCCTCTACATCAAGCTCACCCACACGTGCCATGCTACCTCGTTCTGTCAATATTGCACACACACTTTTGTGACCTTCACAGGCTGCAGCATGCAGTGGAGTCCAGCCTAGGTCATCTTTGTGATTCTCATCCAAACCCCTGTCCAGCAGTGCTCTTACAACTTCCACACTACCCTTTGCTGCAGCCAAGCAGAGAGCGGTGCGGCCTTCTCCATCGATGCCATCCACTGCTGCCCCCCAAAACAGCATACGATTAACTGTGCCAGCATGTCCCATAGCTGCAGCCGCAAGAAGAGGAGTGACAGCAGAGGGATGAGCTCCAGAACTTTCATCTACATCAGCTCCAGCTTCCAGGAGGAGTTCAACCACTTCCTCGTGCCCTTCATAAGAGGCCAGTAGTAAAGGGGTCAGTCCATCTCTGTCCTTATGTTCTGGATCAGCACCTCGCTCCAAAAGAAGATTTACAACCTCTCCATGACCTCGTCCTCCAGCTGCTGATGGCACACACAATGCAGCAACAGAGAGAGCAGTACGTCCATCCCCATCTGCAAGATTCAAATCAGCCCCAGCATCCAAAAGGATCTCCACTGCCTCTTTGTGACCCATGTAGGCTGCAGCTATTAGTGGAGTACGTCCCTCACGGTCTGAACGGTCTACTTCAGCACCATGTTTAAGGAGGGTCAATAAAATTTCCTCATGTCCACCCCAAGCTGCTGCTCGCAAGGCTGTCCGGCCATCTGAATCGCACCCATCAATCTCTGCCCCAGCTTCCAGAAGTAGACGCACAGCTTCCTTGTGGCCACCCCATGCAGCAGAGCGAAGAGCAGTCCATCCCTCACTGTCCACATGCTCCAGCAGGGCCTGTACTGCAGGACTCCTGCTCCCTTGCTCCTGCACCCACTCTAGCAACACCTGCAGTACACCAGCATGGCCTTGTCTGGCAGCAAGTGTCAGTGCAGTTTGCCCCTGGTTGTCATTCACTGAAGGGTCTGCTCCACGGCATAACAGTAATACAGCTACATCTACAAGTCCAGCATGGGCTGCAGCTGCTAATAAAGTCCGTCCATCTGATGGGTCTGTACGGTTCACACTGATACCACTGTCAAGAAGAGCTCTCACAGAGTCTTCCCTCTGTAATGCTCGTCGAACTATCCTGCTTTCTCCCCCAACGCAGTGAACCCCCACACTGGAGCTATTGTCGGGGGAACAGCTTGCAGGGTAAATTCCACTTTTCATTAAGAGCTGTAGTACATCTTGCTGAACTAATACAGGTGTATGAGGAGCTGATGGTATATTAGAAGAACTGTCTTTTCTGGCACCATTAAGAGATGGAACTCCAGTCCATAGCAACCACAGTGCCAAGAGGGATGGTTCCCCTTGATGGACTCCACTGTTGAGAAGGTGGTGGGCCAGCTGGCAAGTCTCCTCTGTACCCAAACTACTGGCTCGAAAAGAGAGGGACATGGCCAGAGAAAGGTGACCATCCTTCACACAACACAAAAACTTCTGTGTGCAGTATTTGACATCAGTTAACCATTCTGCAAAGCTGCTGTGAAAGAGGAGTTTACTGCCCTCAGGGCCATCTACAAATAGAGATGCCAGGGCACCCATCTGTGCTTGGAAGTCACCAATCCCAAGGTAGGAGTCACGGCTTCTAGCAATAGTGTAGAGCTGCTCAGATGTTAGTGGTTGTGGGGATGCCAAAAGGATATTCAGCAAAAGCCTAATATGGACAAACAGACTTCGAGGAAAGAGTCGCTGACAGAGCCATAGGTAAAGGCCATTTAGTGTGCCAGGAATGTCCCTAATTTCTCGAAGTCCTACTAAACCATGTGCAACACCATCTAGTACTCGTTCAAGAAACAAGAAACAGCCACCACTTTTGATGTGCAAAAGATTAAGCATTTCAGCCGTCTCTGGTGTAAGTTGTCTTCTCAAAGCCCCGTCCTGGTCAAGCCTCCGCAGGATATATTGCTGTACATCTCGTACAGTTGCAGGTTTTCTTAAGTCATCCAGACACAACCTCCTAAAACCTGCAGGGTAGAGAGGCAAGAGATAAAATCAGAGCAGTGTACACAACAAAATCAGAGACAAAATAAGATACAACAACTAAAGCATCATGATCAGTTTTTTTGCTTTAATTAAATATATAGTCAGCAGCATGTTCTGTTTGTAACCTACACAAACACAACTGCGCGTGAGTCTCATTATTCATAGTTTTCAGTCACGTGACTGGCTCTGAGACCTGGAGGGCAAAACATCCATAGAACTGCATTACAGGCCTGTCCATTTTTCATCTCAAAAGAAGGAAAACAAAAATATGTGAACAAAATGCAAGTTTTGGATACTTGTGATCCATATACAGCACCTGCTGCCGGATTTCAATCACTAAAAACAGCAAAACCTTCTAAAATGGTTAATGTGAAAAAAAATAATGTGCCTTAAATGTACTAAAACAGTGATGTCAAAAGATCAAATTCAGTATACAAATTATTGACGATGCATAATATATACAGGTGAGCAGATGAATCCAGAATATGAACGCAACACGGTAAGCATTTTTTATAACAGTTTTCTATGGAAAGCTGCTTAACGAGAAACAGAATGTTGCGTTTATATTCTGATTCATCTGCTTGCCTGTACATAGTTTGCAGCATCAATAAGGTGTTTACTGAATTTGGTCTTACTACATTAGTACTTGGTACAAACCTGGTAAAAATGACTAGCAGGCAAAGGAGGAAAGCCTTGTTTTGCCCTCCAGATGGGCAATCCTATAAGGGTGTGACGTCATTTGAAAACTATGAATAGGGTAGTTTCAGTATAGTTTCACTGGATTTTTTTTACATGTGTAATTCCAAACATTTTTGCTGCTCTAAATTACTATACAAATTAACAACGACACTGCAGCACATAAGTTCTTTTAAAGAGAACTCGGGTGTGAACACCCTTAAAGAGTATCTCTGACTATTGGCAGCAGAGCCAAAGTCTATTGTTCTTGGTATCTAAGCAGCAGTAGTATGAGATGTTTATCATATTGCAGTTCTAACCAGAATTGCCGCATTAGTCAGAATAAATGGTGTTGACCAACAACGGTAGTTTCATCTCGTGGGCAGAGGTAAAACATGATGGTCCTCGAGGCTTTTCAAGCCAAGGTTAAGGACCGTGCATTCAAATTTGTTTATAAAGGCTGAAATATGCACACAACTACTGTACAATAGATTGTAGTCTCTTAACGCTATACTTCAGATGTCATCCACTAAGAGCTAATGAGTGCGTGGGACCCTTGTATCATAAGACCCGGTCATTTCATCTAGTAAAACAAAGCACTACAAAGCCATAATATTCTGGTAAAAAGAGTCATAAGCTGTTTGTTTGGCAATACTGAATGTTTGCGTGGTCATACAAGTGTGGAGAACATTATTCATTAGTTACAAAATATTTTTTTAAAGACAGAACATAAAGTCCCTGTACACAATTTTAATGATGAACAATTCACAGCAGAAAGCAGTATAGCTAATTATCTCACATTTCAGTGCTCATGAAGTGGTTTATGAATCATCCAAGTGTGTACCTGAGAACATCTTACAAATGGCTTTGTTCTGTCTGCGTGCAGAGCAGACCAGCAAAATCCAGGGAGGCAGGAGCTGTATGTATCGGAGCAGGAGCTCTGCAATAGAGGAACTCTGAGTGGCTGTAGATCCTGATATTGACCGTTCTACAACTCCATTACCGCCACAACACCCTGAGTCCAGTGAATCCACCACAATAAACACACTGTGAGCTGGTGGTGTCAAGGACATGAGAGGCTCTAATACTGCCCTAAAGAAATACAAAAAGGAGGAGTTTAAACTATATTATACATAACGGCATTATACAGCAGCACAAACAATTGATAGTATGCAGTCAGAACACTGATAGCAAGTGACCACTGCTAGTATCATATTGTCTTTAACCACACAGACATGACTTTTAAACTGAATCAACCTTACCTGCAAGACACTGATATAATGTCTTAATTTAATCAGAAATGTTACCAAGAATAGGGTGGGGGGTGGGGGGGGCAGGGGGGGAACGAGAAGCAAGGACAGACATATTTCTCTAAACAACAGTGAGCAAATGAAAAATTCAATCATTTTAAGAACTAGAAATAGGAAAGAGATGTCATCACATATGAATGAAAGTCAATTCAGAACTAAAACAGAGCTAAGAGCTTATTTAAAAGGAAACAAGAGTGCAGAAATGTGGCATTGTTTTGTATAGAATGGAATTGTGTGAAATGTATTGAATAAAATACAACATCCTTTAAAACGCTGGGAGTTCTTTGGATATTTTAAAGCTTTCTTATTCATCAGACTTTCTTTCTTTTTGGCCACTTCTTCTGACTTAAGGTGTGGTTGCAGAGGCATCGTGACTCAGTGTTATGGAAGCTCAGTGATTTCCTGTTGCTTCCAGGGCATACCAGTAGACAGTGAGAAGGTGCTTTCTTATCAGACTCATAATTACCTATCCGTCTTACTTTTATTACTGACCCACTTCACTTACTGTATGACTGCCCTTTTAATCAAACACTTAAATGTGATGCGGTATATGATCAAATACATTCATCTATCCCAGCCTAATATGCAGAGACAACTACAAACCACTCGTAGGTTGATTTCCCAAAGCACTGAGGTGCTCTGTTAGTTTGAGCATCCTCATACAGACTAAAGCATCCTGATATCTAAATCAACAGCATGAGTTTGGAACAGGATTATGTTTGTGTGTAAATGTAGTAAAATGCACAGGAGCAACCGTCCACTACTGAAGCACTGCAAATGACTTCATCGATTTGAACTACCTACACTTTTAGACTGTGTGTATAAATCTCAATATTTTTCAATAGACAGCATAATATATATCATTCCCAAACCAGAAGCATTGTGTTCCATTTAGAATAATTATAGCTCATATTCTGATAATAATTAATATCCACACTTTCTTTTTTTATAGCAAAGCATTTTAAACAACACACCTTATTCTGTCTATTACGGTTAAACGGATCAGTATTGAAGTTTCGCTCTCATACTCCCGCCATAAAATGTATAATCACAAGCAGGCTGTGTTTATCGTTTCCTTATCTCCAACACGTGGGCTCACATCATTTGTTGAGCTAATGCCCTTTTAACATGCTCACAGATCACAGCTTGAGCTTAACAACCTAATAAATGTACTTCCTGACTCATTCTGTCCACAAAGACAAACTTTGGGCTTGTCTTGACCCCAGGAATGGTCATGCTAGTTATAGTTGTCAAACAGAGAAGGGTTAAGAGATCAAGCTTAAAAGAACGGTTGTGTGACACTTTTTTTTTTTTTACTTCAACAGAGGAAAAAATTGAAGGGTTGAGGTCATGGTCAGGCAAGAAGATTACAGGATTTACAATAAAACTGAGAATAGGTTACAATTGCTTACTACAATTAGTACACTTCCATTTCGCTATAGACACACACAACATTTAGCAATCTACTTTTCAATACACTACTCTTAAAGAAATATTCTCTGTTTATTACAACTATATCTCTATCTTAGAGCTTCAAACTGACAAAAGACAAAATTATTTCATTATGACAAAAGATCATGTCCAGATCAAATAAACAGTTTATTTATAAAACAACCAGTGATCTCCACTCAACCTACGAAATCAACCTACGAGTGGTTTGTAGTTGTCTCTGCATATTAGGCTGGGATAGATGAATGTATTTGATCATATACCACATCACATTTAAGTGTTTGATTAAAAGGGCAATCATAAGTAAGTGAAGTGGGTCAGTAAAAAAAGTAAGACGGATAGGTAATTATGAGTAATTATGAGGACAGTGTTAATGATAGCTTATGTACATCTGAGAGCATGCTGAATAAAGCAGGGGACTGACACCTCTAAGATTTCACCTCTAAATTAACTCTTCTTACAATCTCTTGCCAGGACCAAAGAAAAACATCACAGCAGTTTGTCAGCATGTGTAAGGCAAATGTGGAATGTGGGCCTGTACGTCAGATCTGTGAGCTGAAAGAACTAGTGTAAGAGCAAACACTGAAAGAAAAAAAAAAAAAAAAAAGAGAGAATCAAGAAAGTTGTTGTCAGCATGGCGACCTCACCAACTCCACAAACTAGTGGCACAATTCTCAGTCTTTACCCCTTTTTTTCCCATGAATGTTTTAAATGGCGTCATCCATCTGCACTGAATGCTGGGCTATTGTGAGAACTGTGAATAGGCATCATTATTGCGATGAGAGGAATAAATAAATAAATATATGTTGCAGAAAAGCAGAACAATAGCCCCCTTTCCTGCCTTTGACAGAGTCTTTCTGAGGGGCACCAGACAAAAAATACGATAGAGGAGGAGAATACGGGGGGTGGGAGGGTTTAGTAGGAAACAATAAAAGAAACCTTGTTCAAGCAAGATGCCACTGAATGCATTTATGTTCACAACAAACACGAAAAAACATCAGCTTATTATAAATAACTAGAAAATGTAAGAAAAACGTGTTTGCATATACACGCACCAAATAAGCCCTCAGCATGGCTCCAGAACCGTTTAAATGCAAAGTACAATAGGGGTAACGGACAAAAATCTACATGTCAGTTGAGTTGTGCTTAAACAGTTCATGACATTTACTTAACAGAACAATAACAGTTTGAGGCATATTATCTGAAAAAAACTGGTTAGAATCGTACACATAAACACCAAAAGACCAAGATAAAGTGATGCAGATTATATTTAAAACAAGTGTCTTCTGCAATGATGATTTACCGGTTACACAAAGCATCTTGAATTTAAGGTTTAATTGACTCTTATAACTCCTTGTTGAAATACAAAATTATCTGAAGCCTGACACTCTGCTAGACCAGAAACACAACAAAATGTCAAAGTCATTTAAAGGCCCCACTGAAGTGTCACTTTCCTTGCACAAACAATGTGAAATACAGAGGGAGTGTGTAAGGTACACCAAAGGCCTAGCTGTGAAACATCTGGGATTTCTCACAGGAGTAATGCTTGGAGAGCAAACATAAAATGCTTGGAGAACTAAAGGCAGACAGAAATGAGTTCAAAGAGATCTTGAACAGTGAGTGATTTGTTGCAGAGCAAAAGCAACAGAAAAATGTGAGAAATTCTGAGTAAAGAAAAAGTGGTTATTAGAACTGCTGAAATAGTGAATGTTTCAAATCTCTATTAAAATTGTGCAATTTTGGACATTATATAAAAAATTTAGTAGTTAATGAGAATCAAGAAGTAAAATTATCACAGTTTTATATATAGAGTATTATGACATATACTAATATAAATTATGATTCCTTTTCTCATGACTGCATTAATAATTCAGGTTCTTTTAACAATATTTCTATAATTATTAATGATTTAAATTATGTGTTCATTCATACAATTTCATACAATACAGTTCAGAAGAAACATGTTATTTGCAATAATTATTGTGACATTTGCAATGTATAAATTGTGATATTTATATATACACCAACCTTTTAAAAGTGTCATCAGGAGCTCTTTGGCAGTGGAGGGGCTCCAGGACAGCGGCAATAGCAGCACTGCTAATCACTTTCATATAGTTTGGTCCCAGGAGTGGACTTTCCTTCAGCTGTTCAACCAACCCCAGTACAAATCTCCACACTTCAATACTGCCCGCATCCTCTCGCTGGCAATAGTGCCAGGCCAAACACCGTGACGCCAACCCTGCCGCCCTGCATACTTCCGACTGGGGCCAAACCAGTTCTGTGCAAAGGGCCGTCTTACCCGTGCCTGGGCCTCCAGTCACTAGGACCCCTGGAGAGACATGGACCGCTCCCTCTATGGCCTTGGTGGCATCTCGCGCCTCCAGGCATCTTTTTAGCTTCTCAAGGGCCCATTCACGGCAGTAGAACCGCCGGCCCCGTAGCAAGCTGGGTAACATGCTCCTCATCTGGCCCTCAGGAGATGAACAGGGACTGACCATGAGGATGTACCTTCTTCCATAGTCCTTTACAGAACAAGCGAAGCAGGTGCTCTTGGAACGTCTCTTAAAACCTTCAATGCGTGCACTGCAGTTAACACAGAAAGAGCAGAAGGCTGCGTTGGACTATATGCAAATTAATAGGGTTTCCGGATTGGAGAGTCAGAGAGAGTGTCCTCAGATAACTGTTGGCTGCAGGTGTGTTTGTATTTTGCAATCACGTAGGTCCAAGTCATGCTGCTAGTCAGAAGACCTGTAAGACAAAACAAACATAAAGCTGGAGGAGAAGGGTGTAATTCTGTCGATGTTTAAATACTTTCTCCTAACCCACTTTAATATGCAGAAACATGCTCTCAAATTATTTTTTATTTGTATAGCACCTTTTATACATAAAATACATCAAAGTGCTTCAAAGGTCAGCATAGAAAAAATATAGAAAAATGAAAATAAAAGTAAAACACTTACAAAGGAAAGTATTATAAAATTATATAAATAATAATGATAAAAAAAATAATAATAGTACAATTCTAAATAATGACCTAAACTTGAATACTCCCCCGTCTGCCATTGGTCAGATAAACAGATTGTGCCATCCCCAACTATTGGTTGAACCAGTGTGAATGTTTTGATAATACCACAGTGTTTACACTTTTCAGGGAAATTCATTTTTGAGTTGGTTTCTTTATGAATGACTTCTGGCATACTGTAATGTAAATCCAATGCAATCCTGGTGTTGCTATTTTTAGCCATTACTCTCAAAAAACGTGGAACATTTTACTGATTGAATACAGTCATTATTTTTGCAATTCCATTTGGTGATGCTAGCTGCACAGAAATTACACCCTTCACCTTTAAATGAAAGCATTTAACTCGCCCATGACATGTGAGAAGGAAAGGTTGAGAGAGAAACAGAAATAGAAAGAGGAGTAGAACGTATCTGTCAAACTCCAATGAAAGCGAGAGCTTGGACATGCAAGCAAGTTAAGGTGCTGACCCAAGTTAAATTGTCCTAAGCAATGAAGAAATAAAATTAAAGCTAGATAGAAAGAAAGAAAGACAGTTATTGAAAGAGAAACACAACACAAAATCTCACCTTTGATAAACACCGTTCATGGTTTTCTTTAATGTTTTCTACATGGCAGTCTTCGGTCTCGTCTCAAATGTATTTCCTCTCTTCACGTCTTTTTGTTGCTCCTATCTTCCTCCTCACAGGTCTTATGGTTTTGCTGGCCAGACTGAAATCTGCTCCTCCTTTCGCATATTATCCCCGGCTCCCAGCTGCTTACCGGTTTTTCTGGTCCTTTATCTCCTCCCCTCTTGCTCCTCAACATGTCAGGGCATGAAGTGAAATAGCTGACTCCAAGAAAGAGAAAGAGAGAGAGAGAGAGAGAGAGAGAGAGAGAGAGAGAGAGTGTGTTAGGGAGGAGTTAGGGTTTGGGGTCAAAGTTTAAACACAGATGCATGATGTCATATAATGTTTCTCTTCCTTTGTCCATACACATTCTCTTAAGAGAGTGAGAACTCATTGACAGGATCCAGATTGTTGTCCTAAATACACCTCACATGTCTGCAATTTATTTGAAGCCATAAAACAAAACATAAGTATTCACTGAACAGCCAGCAACCTCATTACAACGAATACAGTGCTGACAGTGTATTTTTTACACAATGTCTAAATCAACAACAACATGTGGTGGGGGTGGGGAAGTGGAGTGGTTAAAGATACAGGCTGTCTGCCCAGAGGTCGCAGGATCAAATTGTTACAGATGATCCATGAATCCTCTAACCATTGCGCCCTCGAGGGAAGCGCCCCAACCCAAGACTGCTCCAGGGGGGCTCTCCCTGTAATTACTGTACTGTGGGTTACTTTGGATAAAGGAGTCAGATGAATAACAAGTAACTAAGTAATATATGCATTTTTTTTTTTAATTATGTCATTGTCAGCATGTGCGAATAACGTAGGTGTCAAAATATTAAAAATGGAAAAAAATATTAAAATTGCCCTAAATTTATCTACTGGCTTTATAGATTTCTAAATATACTATAGAAACATTTACTTCCATAATTTCCAAATATGACTGTGATTTTACTGCTCAGTTATGATTGACATAAAATATATTTTACTCATAGATCACATCACACATTTACCACCTTATATAAAGTATTTAAAGTAGGTATGAATCAGAAGTTGCGATAGTCTTTTCTCCCCTATTGGGATGTGTATGTGAGTGAGTATGGCTTCTTGCACAAGAAAAAATTTAGGGCGGGACTTGATTTGGTCCATTGGGAATTGATTGGAAGGTTGTGGTTTGCTATTGCTGTGATCACATGTGTGTGACAGGTTGTCCCACCCAGGTGCCAGTAAACACATCATCAGAGAAGAGATGTCATTGCAAGATGGAGGGAAGTTATTTTGAGATTATAAGGGCACATGAATTATAAAAAAAAAATATGTGCATGGGCAAATAATTTATAATAAATATTTCTTTATAATAAAAAAATTGAAAACTGAATGCTTGAACTGTGTTCAAGGATAAGGCTATATTTTACCGGTCAAGGCAAGTTCAACAATACGTTTTGTTAAAAAAAAAAAAAAAAAAAGTTCACGCCCATGTTATTTTATGTCAACTGCCCAAATACGGAGAACGTTACGGTAACACTTGACAATAATTATATGCTACTATAAGCTTTTATCAAAGCGTCAAGTTACCCGAAGATATAGCCTACATCTAGATTAAAAACAAGCCAAGATAGTCTCTACAGTTGAAACTCTCTCCTTTCAGTTACCTTTAACAATCACGCTACACCATGTTCAGATAAATGATCCAGGAAGTCAACATAAGAAAACAGTGGATCGGAATAAAAAGATTTAGAACCCTTGCCTCTAAACTCGGTTTCCAGCGTTCTGAATCGCCTACCGTTTAATTGACTGGAACTGGAGACTCGGCAGGTTACAGGTGCCGCATCTTCATCATTCTGACGCCCACCTGACGCTCACCACACTACACTTGGACAGCAGAAACCCGAAGCCAATCCTTCAAGATACAACCGTACAATCTCGTTTTTCGTCAGCATGGCAACAGATCCACGCGTGTCCACAGTGCCGCTACACGCACTCCGACGCGTTGGTTTTTGTACAGTGTAATGTAGATGTTTGGTTACATGAAGCGTGGTGTTATTGTGCGTCGTGTCCGTCGATAATTCCTGTAGGTTTGCACAAACGCAAATCACTTAATGTGTCTGGAAAAATAGAGCATCTCGCGCACAGCACCCACCATGGAAGTCAGTAGCAGCTCTAAGTTTTCATGCATCTTCTTGATTGGTTTATTCCGACGCGATCGTAGTAGTCCACGAGGGGGCGCTTAGGCTATGTCAAGTACATTCTCTCCCAGTTTAATGCAGCTGTAATTCAGAATGGTAAAGCTTCAGGACATATTTCTAATAAACAAATGGAAACAAATATAGAAATATATAAAAGATATATGACTGTGTGTGTCGCTTTCACAGTAGTGTGGCGTGCTATGAAAATGCCATAATGCCAAAAAGATCCTAATAATCCCATAATAGGCTTAATTTTTTGTTTCAGCAAAATATAGGCCTGGTTTAGATTAAGCAAGGATTAGACTTTAGTTCAATTAGGACATTTAAGTAGCTTTTATAAACGTGCCTTAGAAAAAAAAAACTACTGGTATCTTGAGACAAAACAATGGCACTGACATTTTAAGATATATATCAGTGCAAGTTGCTTTCAGTTAAAACAGCTCAAACATGCATTTTAGTCAGGGACTAGGTTTAAGCCTTGTCTGTGAAACCGGGGGATAATTTCCTATTTTACTTTGGTTTTGGGGTGAAATAAGACCCATAAATGTTTATTGTAATATTAGGTTATCATTTTATCCTGATAGCCTAGCTATTACTCACACAGATTGACATTTTTGCCTTTCTGTCACCTGCTGAGAACGTTTAAAAACGGCTTGATGTTTTTACCTTTCTGGCACAACATTTAAGATCCAACAATAGCCCTTTTTCCTGTTTCTGGGATGCACTGGAAATCCTCTGGTGTGATTTTTGCATATGCAATGCAGGACCAGGAATTCAGAGAATAATACTTGAAGTAAATTCACAGCCAGCTTCCTGACCACAGTACACATCTGCACCAGTGCTTAAAGTTTTCTTCCTCTTTCATTTTACAGTTGGCAAACTGTCAAAAATGTCTGTACAGTTTTCAGTCATGATAATGATTGATTATAATTATTGTATTTTCTAGATAGGCTACAGCAGATGCCGCTTTAATTAATTGACAAGACTAAGGGGGCTAAACATAGATTGAAATTGATCTAAGATGTTGAAATGATTGCATCTGGGTCTGAGCAAAGCATTCAGCTTTTTTTCCTCTCACATGAATCAATTTTCCCTCCCACACAAGCCTATAACTTTGCATTTGCATTTGTTGCCTGGAGCTCTGCTCAATATTGCAACTAGAACAGATAGCCTATATTTCCTTAAGAGAACAGAGCAGAGATGGTTCAGCTCACAAATGATCCAATCTGTGACCGTTCTGTAACACAAGGCTATGTAAACATTGAGCAGACAAAGTCCAGTCATGCCAGATATCAGATTGTGTATTAACAGTTTCTGGATGCTGTGATTGAACGCTGAGGCAAGTATACGGCTGCAGGGGATGATACATAATTGAACTGACAGGGTTTTTGTTGTTATGTTGAGATTAGGGCTGTCAAGCGATTACATTTTTTAATCTAATTAATTACATGATGTGCCTATCAATTAATCTAATTAATCACACATCAAATCCGGCTGAGAAATTACTCCCCAAATATCATAAAAAGTCATTATTGTGTTAAATGAGAAAAGCATCAAATAGACATTAGAAAAAGTAGCTTTAGAAAGAAATATTTTATTTGATTTAACATATAATTTATTATACATAAACTTTTAGGCTATATGGCCATGATTATTTTCAGAGGCTGCATGTGAATTGGTATTAAGATATATTTACAGACCAAAACAGTTTGGTTACCAACATTCTGCAAAATAATTCCATTAATTAATAATTCCAATAAACTATCCCCAAAATATGAAATTATTTTTTAAACGAATAGATACTCTAAATAAATACTACCAGGTGGCGGTAAATGTCTAAATTAGTAATTAATTGATTCAATCAACAGTTCTGCTCTGGCTTTATATATAATATTTTTGTTGGAAAAATTGAGAAAAAACTGAGAATATCGTGCAATAATCTACAACAACAGCAATAATCAATAGCAGCAGCAATTCAGCTGCAGTGTAGCAGATCTATTCCGCCAAGGCCAAATACATTAGCATTGTCATATCCATTACCATGCTAAAGATCTTCTGAGAGTTGTCATGATAGAACTACATATCAGTATATGCATGTCACTTGAAGAATCTCATGTGTCCTCATAGGTGGAGGTGCTATGCTAATGTGATTAATTGGGTTGGTTTTAATCCAATATTTCTGCTCTATTGTTTCTTTCCACAACCTCACTTAGGTTTGCTTTTTTAAACCATGACCCTGCATGTAACTTAACTGCTTGCAGTGGGCATTATGCATAATGCTCTTTACTTTACTTGCCTTTTGCTTTCTGGATTGAGAACCTCACACTGCACAAAATGTGTCAAGATGAAAATATTATCTTATTCATGTTTGATGCAAACTGACGCATTCATTTGCATTTATTCATTGTAATAATAGATATCACGTGCAATGGACAAGGATGCTGAACCTGTCTATGTCCAGCAGGGGGAAGCAACTGTCTTTTAACCATTGTTTTGCCCAGCAATTCGCTGTTCGCTGGTTGAGACATTGCTATTGTTTCCTTGGGCACAACTTTACAACCCTGTTACTGGTTCTGTGGTGGGCAACTACCCAAAAAAATATGCGCTACTTCATGCAATGTAACCAATAGGGAGAGTGAGAAAGAGATGTGTAATGTGCGTAATGCGGTGTAATGACTGACCGGAAGTGCTGACCAGTGTTTAAGCAGTTCTGTGTAATGGTAACATTTATAAAAAAAAAATTAAAAAAAAAGAATAAATATAAATAAATATTACACACTTGTCCCATCAATTACAAACAGATTGCTAGCAGACTGCCCTTGCTAGAGAACTTTTAGTTTACCACACGATCATCCTTTAAATAACATTTCTGTGTAAGACAAATAAAAAATGTATATTTGATTCCATTGCCTATTTTGATTCATTTCTCTATACGGGAGATATCCTATTTTTTATAATTTTGTAAGCACGTACATGTAGGCTACATGCCATGTTAAGGTCACACTTATGTAATGCATTAAGGTCACCAATGCTGCGACATTGTTAGGTGGTTTTGTAGGTACACACACACACACACACACACACACACACACACACACACACACACATATATATATATATATATATATATACAGTAAGAAGGGGAATATATATATACATTCCCCTTCTTACTGTATGTATAGTTTTTAGCTCACCAGGGTGACAAGAGTATAAATAATAAAGGCCAAATTCCCTTAATCATCTGTCACAATATGTAAAACCAATGAATATAGTTCTGATGTGCAGCAAAAGATTGTTGAGCTTCACAAAATAGAAAGTGGCTGTGAGAAAATAGCTAAAGCATTGAAAATGCCCATTTTTTGCCATCAGGACAGTATATCACCACAAGTTGTTTGGGAGGGTTTCAAGAAAAATCTTCTGCTCTCATCCAAAAACAAACTCCAGCATATTCAGTTCTGATGTCAGATAAAACAAAAAAAAAAGAGCTTTTTGGCAGCAAACCCACGAGATGGGTTTGGTGCATGCATGAATAAAAAAGTACCCCATGTGTACGATTAAATACTGCTGGATCAGGACAATGATCTAAAACAAACATCAAAAGCAACACAAAAACTTTTTTTCACTGAACACCAAATTAATGTTCTGCCATGGCCATTTCAGTCCCCTGACCTGAATCCTAGAAAACTGAAGAGGAGAGTGTATCAACATGGACTTGGGAATTTAAAGGATCTGGAGAGATTCTATATGGAGATTATGTATGGAGGAATTGTCTCTATGGGTCTTCTCTTACAATGCCTGACGAGATCAGAGCATTCCCATTCCCCTCCCATTTTCAATTGTTTTAGTTTAATGAAAGGTTAGATATTTGTGATTTATATATATATATACACTCACCTAAAGGATTATTAGGAACACCTGTTCAATTTCTCATTAATGCAATTATCTAATCAACCAATCACATGGCAGTTGCTTCAATGCATTTAGGGGTGTGATCCTGGTCAAGACAATCTCCTGAACTCCAAACTGAATGTCAGAATGGGAAAGAAAGGTGATTTAAGCAATTTTGAGCGTGGCATGGTTGTTGGTGCCAGACGGGCCGGTCTGAGTATTTCACAATCTGCTCAGTTACTGGGATTTTCACGCACAACCATTTCTAGAGTTTACAAAGAATGGTGTGAAAAGGGAAAAACATCCAGTATGCGGCAGTCCTGTGGGCGAAAATGCCTTGTTGATGCTAGAGGTCAGAGGAGAATGGGCCGACTGATTCAAGCTGACAGAAGAGCAACTTTGACTGAAATAACCACTCGTTACAACCGAGGTATGCAGCAAAGCATTTGTGAAGCCACAACACGCACAACCTTGAGGCGGATGGGCTACAACAGCAGAAGACCCCACCGGTTACCACTCATCTCCACTACAAATAGGAAAAAGAGGCTACAATTTGCACGAGCTCACCAAAATTGGACAGTTGAAGACTGGAAAAATGTCGCCTGGTCTGATGAGTCTCGATTTCTGTTGAGACATTCAGATGGTAGAGTCAGAATTTGGCGTAAGCAGAATGAGAACATGGATCCATCATGCCTTGTTACCACTGTGCAGGCTGGTGGTGGTGGTGTAATGGTGTGGGGGATGTTTTCTTGGCACACTTTAGGCCCCTTAGTGCCAATTGGGCATCGTTTAAATGCCACGGCCTACCTGAGCATTGTTTCTGACCATGTCCATCTCTTTATGACCACCATGTACCCATCCTCTGATTGCTACTTCCAGCAGGATAATGCACCATGTCACAAAGCTCGAATCATTTCAAATTGGTTTCTTGAACATGACAATGAGTTCACTGTACTAAAATGGCCCCCACAGTCACCAGATCTCAACCCAATAGAGCATCTTTGGGATGTGGTGGAACGGGAGCTTCGTGCCCTGGATGTGCATCCCACAAATCTCCATCAACTGCGAGATGCTATCCTATCAATATGGGCCAACATTTCTAAAGAATGCTTTCAGTACCTTGTTGAATCAATGCCACGTAGAATTAAGGCAGTTCTAAAGGCGAAAGGGGGTCAAACACAGTATTAGTATGGTGTTCCTAATAATCCTTTAGGTGAGTACTATGGTGTTCCTAATAATCCTTTAGGTGAGTACTCATTGTTAACATTAGGCTCCATGATTAGGGGAATTCTAAGGGTTTGGGGAACCAGGAACAAACTGAAGAAACAGAAACAGAAGATCAAAATCCAAACTGAAACTTTAATAATGCCTGCCAGCCAGCCAGCCAGCCAGGGAAACACAAGCTAACATAACAGTGACTAAACAAAGACTGAAGTTGAGGGTGCAACTTAAGTAGTGAACTGAAACAAGATGATTAACTAGACACAGCTGGAACAAATGAACTAACAAGGGTAACCATGGAAACAAAGGATTGGCGGGAAACTGAACAAAGGAACACAGGAATAAATCAAAATACAAAATGAAAGTCCAAAACACAAACAGAACCGTGACATACAGTGTTGTAATGGTTAATTTTAACATAGACCTATTTGTTTCTTTGTGTTCAGGCATCATCAGGAGGGTCATGATGAAAAAGGTGGGCCTTGATAAACAATTTTCCTTTAAAGGAATAGTTTACTTTAAAATGAAAATTACCCCATGTAACGGGTAACATGCATTTAAAGCAGTTAAATGTAAAAGAACTATGTCAAAGTCGATTGAATATGCCTCATTTACTGCAGCAGCTGGTGCCTCTATGACCATGAACCACAACAGCCATATCCATGAGATCATTTAAATGTAGATGAATATCATGTCATAGGATGGCATAGGTCAAAATCGAATTATCATTTGCAGCCCGAAATTTTGTTCAAGGTATTTATCTTAGGTTTTTTAATTTATGTTATGTTATGTTAATTATATTATATTTTTACCTTATTATTAAACTAATTTTATCCCAAGTCCTAAGAGATTTCTTGTCCTATAGCTAATGCAGGTAAAACCACACAGCAATGAAAGCGTTCAATTCTAAATAATCGAGAATGTAAAATACTCACACAAACACATTTTTTTATTAACACATTTATATTTTTATTACCTAATTATATAAAACTATGCTGTCAGTGCACTACAAATGAACTGGATCTATGTCTATGTTATTATTCAAATTAATAGAAAAAGACAAGGCATAAGATATTTAATATTCATTAATGCAGGTAAAAGTTTTTAGCAAGAAGACTGCTTTTTGAAAATGCGGTTTTCGCATTGCAGTGTCGACTGTGAAAACGGAGGTATTTAAAAATTATGATGCAAGTTTAGTCATATGACGCATATTGAATATATAGATATTCATAATTATACCGGTATTGTGCATTTTATGTGCTATTCACTTTCACACAGTAGCTAAAATGTTACTTTGCACATTTTTCATATCACAAGATGACAAATGTTTTTGTTCTGCCTACGAAAAAAGTTCAAAACAAATTATGCGAACAACGCATATCCGAACAACAATTCACATTTTCAACATTTACAGTGTAGGCTACTCGCATTTGCTGTCCTGCGGCAAAACATGGTGAGTGAGAGCAACCTGGACACATCAGTGAATGCTCAGATATTTTGCTAAATAAAACGATCCTGCCAGAAGAGTTGCGTGTTAACTTGATTGTCTTCTTCTGTCTGTATCATCTTGGTGAGCTTTTATGAGGGTTTACGCATGTGCTGTAAGGTGAATTTGGCCCGGTGTGCAAATGTTCAAGAGTTTTTGAGCATGTTAAGGGCCCCAAAAGCCCCCAAAACCCTGACGGAAAATAAGGAGAATAATAATAAGAAAAAAAATCCTAAGGAAAACAATAGGGCCTTCACCCTTTCAGGGCTTGGGCCATAATAATCTTTGTTTCTCTTCCCTAGGCCACCACTTCCTCAGCATAACTGGTGATAAGTTTCATTCAGACACTATTGAGAGTGCTTTTAAAGAGTTACACAGTGAAGTGGATGCAGTCTTCTCTTATGAAGGCCATCTCTACATGATCAAGGTTCTTTATTATAGGTGTCTTTTAATCTATTGTGAAAATATCTTCTCAAATATTCTATTCCATGCACAGGATAATCAAGTGTTTGTGTACAAAGTTGGAGAGCCACACACACACCTAGAGGGTTACCCCAAACCCCTGAAGGAGGTGCTGGGAATTGAGGGTCCTGTAGATGCTGCCTTTGTGTGTGCAAACAAACACATTGCTCATGTCATCAAAGGTATAATTACTGGAATGCTTGTTATATCACATTCAAAGTAGGCCTACTGTAGATATTTACTGTCATCTAGTGACAGAAAGCTCACTGTCTTTTCTACTATAGGTCAAACAATCTATGATGTTGACTTAAAAGCCACCCCACGTGTGCCAGTGAAGGAAGGAAGCATAACACAATTCAAATGGATCGATGCTGCAATGTGCGGACCTAAGGGTGTGACAGTTGTCATCAATAACCATTTCTACATTTATGCAAGTCCCATGGTTATGATGATGGCCAAAATTATGCCTGTACAGCACAAGGTGTCTCAGGAGCTGTTTGGCTGTGACCACTAGCGGGTGAAGTACAGAGAAAGAGAGGAACTGCTGTGCAAGTGACTTAGTCTATACAGACTGTGTGGATATCTCTTAAAACAGACACAGAAACTGCACAGACTAATTTTCAAGGCATGTGAACGTCTATACATTCCTGGCATTTACTGCCAATGCACAGTGTGCTGTCAAATGTATGTGTCTCTTACCACTGAGCCTGTAATATTTTATTTGAAGCTCCATCAAGTATAAGACTTGATCTGTGCACTGTGTGGTTAATAAATCTTATCTTTTATATTTGTCTGTTTAATGTGATCCTATATATTACTGCATATATGTAGTTATTCATTTTTTTTTCATGATTTACACTGTTCTATATAGGCATATACTTTCTAAACTGCTTAAATGACCTAACTTCTGTAATGTTCAGTTTCAATGAGGAAGAAGATGAGGGAATTTTACAAGGTTTAATCGAATAATGCAAAGCCAACATGCGAGACAGCGTGTAAACATAAACACGAACAATACCAGACACTGAACTGAAAACAAGAAGGAACTACACAGACTAATGATGAACAAAATGTGAAAGGTGTAATCATTAGTGAATGTCCATGGTAACAGATTGTGGTGGGAAAATAGAACAAAGGGACACATGACAAGTGAAAACCAAAACAAACTGAACATGACTGTGACAATTTCACGTAATCAGCTTCAATACAATTAACAGGGTTCAAATGCTTTAAGGTCTTTACAAAAAAATTGTAAAAAGGTATGTTTTATTTAGCAAGCCTGTAACCACCTAGATCATACATGGAAAAGACCATTTATAGCAAAAACAGTCAATTTACTAAGGAAATATATGCTTTAACAGTTATTGATGTTGAGATAAAAACCTAGGACTAGTTAGCAAAAAGTAGGTTTTTGAAATAATCTCCAATATTTAACAAACAATTCGATCGACAGTGGTGGTCCTAGAGACAAAGTTGCTCAGAAAGAGGAGTACTATCATACAGGTGCTGGTCATATAATTAGAATATCATCAAAAAGTTGATTTCACTAATTCCATTCAAAAAGTGAAACTTGTATATTCATTCATTACACACAGACTGATATATTTCAAATGTTTATTTCTTTTAATTTTGATGATTATAACTGACAACTAAGGAAAATCCCAAATTCGGTATCTCAGAAAATTAGAATATTGTGAAAAGGTTCAATATTGAAGACACCTGGTGCCACACTCTAATTAGCTAATTAACTCAAAACACCTGCAAAGGTCTTTAAATGGTCTCTCAGTCTAGTTCTGTAGGCTACACAATCATGGGGAAGACTGCTGACTTGACAGTTGTCCAAAAGACGACCATTGACACCTTGCACAAGGAGGGCAAGACACAAAGGTCATTGCAAAAGAGGCTGGCTGTTCACAGAGCTCTGTGTCCAAGCACATTAATAGAGAGGCGAAGGGAAGGAAAAGATGTGGTAGAAAAAAAGTGTACAAGCAATAGGGATAACTGCACCCTGGAGAGGATTGTGAAACAAAACCCATTCAAAAATGTGGGGAAGATTCACAAAGAGTGGACTGCAGCTAGAGTCAATGCTTCAAGAACCACTACGCACAGACGTATACAAGACATGGGTTTCAGCTGTCGCATTCCTTGTGTCAAGCCACTCTTGAACAACAGACAGTGTCAGAAGCGTCTCGCCTGGGCTAAAGACAAAAAGGACTGGACTGCTGCTGAGTGTTCCAAAGTTATGTTCTCTGATGAAAGTATATTTTGCATTTCCTTTCGAAATCAGGGTCCCAGAGTCTGGAGGAAGAGAGGAGAGGCACACAATCCACGTTGCTTGAGGTCCAGTGTAAAGTTTCCACAGTCAGTGATGGTTTGGGGTGCCATGTCATTTGCTGGTGTTGGTCCACTGTGTTTTCTGAGGTCCAAGGTCAACGCAGCCGTATACCAGGAAGTTTTAGAGCACTTCATGCTTCCTGCTGCTGACCAACTTTATGGAGATGCAGATTTCACTTTCCAACAGGACTTGGCACCTGCACACAGTGCCAAAGCAGCCAGTACCTGGTTTAAGGACCATGGTATCCCTGTTCTTAATTGGCCAGCAAACTCGCCTGACCTTAACCCCATAGAAAATCTATGGGGTATTGTGAAGAGGAAGATGCGATATGCCAGATCCAACAATGCAGAAGAGCTGAAGGCCACTATCAGAGCAACCTGGGCTCTCATAACACCTGAGCAGTGCCACAGACTGATCGACTCCATGCCACGCCGCATTGCTGCAGTAATTCAGGCAAAAGGAGCCCCAATTAAGTATTGAGTGCTGTACATGCTCATACTTTTCATGTTCATACTTTTCAGTTGGCCAAGATTTCTAAAAATCCTTTCTTTGTATTGGTCTTAAGTAATATTCTAATTTTCTGAGATACTGAATTTGGGATTTCCCTTAGTTGTCAGTTATAATCATCAAAATTAAAAGAAATAAACATTTGAAATATATCAGTCTGTGTGTAATGAATGAATATAATATACAAGTTTCACTTTTTGAATGGAATTGGTGAAATAAATCAACTTTTTGATGATATTCTAATTATATGACCAGCACCTGTATATGAATGCCGTGGGCATGTGCAAAAAAATAGCATGATACAATCCTTCACGCATGTGAAAAACGCGAAGACGTGTTCTCTTTACTGTCTTAAACTAAAAAACTACAATACTGAAATTTAGTTTTTCAGTTTAATAGTGAAAGGACGACCACATTAAAAAATCATTAAATATTCATCATACATTAAATGCAGACTGATTTCTAAAGTTGCCATTTTCATTTTGCATTGACATGGTTTTATGGTTTGTTCGAGAAAAATATAGCTGTTTAAAATCTGTTGTGTGTCATATATAGCCTATATGTGATAACTAATTACAACAATTCCGACATCACCTGCAGGGGCGCTCAAGGATCGAGTAAATTGAAACTCATGAGGAATGTGAAACTTAAGACATGATCGCTGCAAAATGTTTATATGAACAAATTTATAATTGAAGAAGCAGCCCCACGAAACCATGAAATGAAAGCAAAATAACCACTCTTTTACAAACAAATTGAGTTTTTTCGTGCGCACCAGAATTCCCTCTACATTCCCTTCCCTCTGCAGTTTCAAATGAAATGAAAGCGAAACTTAAGCGTTTATAAGACGACCAGCATCTCACAGAGCATCTCACATCACAGAGGCGCCGCTGGTGAACTGTGAGTACTTGCTTGCTTCCTTTTCACATAAACTCTATTATATATTCTCTCTCTTTCTCTCTCTCTATAAATACTTCATGAGAAAACGTTTTTTTTTTTTTTTTTTTTACTCAATTTGTTAGACACCGGAACGGAGTAGAGCGACTTTCCCCTACGCTCAAAGCGTTCTGTAATTAAAAAAAAAACTTTATTCAATGCCACAAGAACATGAGGTAGGATATTACAAACTCACATTATCACATTAACAGCTGCCAGGAAATGAAAAGAATAATAATAATAAATAAATAAATAAATAAATAAATAAATTCCATTGCTTTCAAAGCATTAAATGTTTTCAGCGCTTTTTTTTGTTTTTGTTTTTAGTTTGTTCAAAACGATTTAGGCCTACATATAAGTCATTTAAGCGTTCTGTAATGACCGCGTGTTAAATCTGACTTCACACGTCACTGTGCATTTTTCAATCATGTAGGTTAATAGAAAAGCCTATGTGTATGGAATTCCAAAGCTGCCAAAATTAAAAATAAATAAATACATAAATAAATATACAAAGAAATGTAAAAAAGCAAAAATAAATAAATATATAAATAAATATACATAGAAAAGCAAATAAATAAATAAATAAATAATTATTTATACATTTATTTCCTTATTTATGTATATATTTATTTTTTTCCACATTTATTTATTTATTATTTTATTTATTTATACATTTATTTATTTCTATTTTTATTTATTTCCACGTTTATTCATTTATACATTTATTTATTTATACATTTATTTATTTTTACATTTATGTATTTATACATTTATGTATTTTTACATTTCTTTGTCTGTAGGGTAATGAGGAGGGCGTGGTTTACCTCAGACATAGCAATCGAGCTCAGAGTAGGCGAGGGCGAAGCGTTGAGGCCACAGTGACACCTTGTGGTGTGGCTGAAATACAATAAGTATAGCCTATTGATGTTGATACTGTCTGTGATGAATGACTTGGATAGGTATATGGCCAAAATCTTAAATCTTACTGTGTGACATGGATAGGCTACTCTTTATTCCGGAAATGGCCGTAGAACATCGTCTGCTTTGGATTTGTAAAATGTCCTGGGCTAACAAACATGAACAGCAAAATCTTCAACAGATTTGATAACAGGGACTCTGAAATGGAAGCAGCGCACATATAGGCTACAGTGAAGTCGACGCAAGCATATTGATCAATGCATTTGAAACGAGACCACAAATTCACTTCACATTCATATTTCCTATAAGTATATGCACAACATGTGACAAACGCTTAAAATACAACGTATTTCAAAGATCCAAAATAGAACGAGAAACAATATAACTTCCAGAAACAATACTGACAGCAGTACCTACCAGTAAAATCCAATCAAAGCTTCATCAGAGCCATCAATACAGAAGCGATATTAATGCATTTACACAGCAATTAGCCTACAAGTGCATAAAAATATTGTGAGATAAGTGTTTTACATTTTAAAGACAGAAATATGACATGATGGAATCAATGAAGTGATACGTTTAATATGAAACTAAATCTGACAGCAGGTGGCAGCAAGTCACTGTCTTAACGAGTGAGTTCAATCCATTCGTTTGTTTCCTACAAATACGCTGAATCGAAAACAACACGACGTGATAATTTCTATTTAGGCCTATGCGTTATTTTAAAAAAATAAGTTAAAAAAAATAAATACATGACCAAATGTTCAAAAAGGTGGCAGAGAGGGGTCATGTTCGGGGGAACAACATAATTGTTGATAGGCTATTTCTCAGGGCCATGAGTTAATGCACAAACCTTTCCACTCTTCGCCGTAATCATACTTTAGACCTAATATTGTCACATGGAATAAATGTTAATACCGTTGAAATTCTGCAGCAGAGCGATGACATCTCAGATCATTACCTAGTATCATGTATACTTAATTTAGCAAAGGCTGCAAACCCGCCCCCTCGCTTCAAATATGGCAGGACTATCACTGCTGCGACTAAAGATTTCTTTGTAAATAAACTTCCTCATCAGTTTCATCTCCTCAGCATCCCAGATAGCTTAGAGGAACTCGATGTTGCAACAGAAACTATTGACTCTTTTCCAGCACTTTAGACATAGTTGCTCCTCTGCGCTTAAAAAAGATTAAAGAAAATAGTCCAACGCCGTGGTACAACGAGCACACTCGGGGCCTTAAAACAGCAGCCAGAAAAATGGAGCACAGCTGGAAGAAAACAAAAATGGAAGTTTTTCGCATTTCGTGGAAAGAGAGCATGATTGCATACAGAAAGGCCGTAAAAACTGCTAGATCTGCTTATTTCTTGACTCTCTTAGAAGAAAACAAACACAACCCTAGGTATTTATTCGATACAGTGGCTAAATTAACCAAAGATAAAGCTTCAACTTCTGATGTCTGCCAACAGCACAGCAGTAATGACTTTATGAACTTCTTTACTTGTAAGATTGATAATATTAGGAAAAAAATTATAACCATGCAGCCGTCTAATACTGTATCACATCAGACAGTGCATTGTAGTGTCACTGAGGAAAAAATACATTCATTCACTGCTATAGGAGAAGAAGAATTGGCTAAACTTGTTAAATCATCTAAATCAACAACATGTATGTTCGACCCTATACCGACTAAACTACTAAAAGAGATGCTTCCAGAGGTCATAGATCCTCTTCTTAATATTATTAATTCATCCTTGACTTTAGGATATGTACCGAAAACTTTTAAGTTGGCTATTATTAAACCAGTTATTAAAAAACCACAACTTGATCCTACAGAATTAGTCAATTACAGGCCAATCTGAAATCTATCCTTTCTGTCAAAAATACTAGAAAAGGCAGTGTCCTCACAATTATGCTCCTTTTTAGAAAGAAATGGTATCTGTGAGGATTTCCAGTCAGGATTTAGACCGTATCATAGTACTGAGACTACTCTCATTAGAGTTACAAATGATTTACTCTTATCATCCGATCGTGGTTGTATATCTCTGTTAGTGTTACTCGATCTTAGCGCTGCATTCAATACTATCGACCACAACATTCTTTTGAATAGACTCGAAAATTATGTTGGCATTAGTGGAATTGCATTGGCATGGTTTAAATCATACTTATCTGACCGTTATCAGTTTGTAGCAGTAAATTAAGAGATGTCACACTGATCACAACTTCAGTATGGAGTACCGCAAGGCTCAGTGCTAGGACCATTGCTTTTCACCCTGTACATGCTACCACTGGGAGATATCATTAGGAAGCATGGCGTTAGTTTTCATTGTTATGCTGACGATACTCAGCTCTATATTTCTTCACGCCCTGACGAAACTTACCAAATCACAAGATTAACGGAATGCATAGCTGATATAAAAAATTGGATGACTAGTAATTTCCTGCAACTTAATTCAGAAAAAACTGAATTTTTAATTATTGGACAAAAAAACTCCACATGTAGTAACCTAGAATACTGTCTAACACTTGATGGCTGCTCTGTCAAGTCCTCGTCATCAGTTAGGAACCTGGGTGTGCTCTTTGATACTAATCTCTCATTTGAAAGCCACGTTTCTAGCATCTGTAAAACTGCATTCTACCATCTTAAAAATATATCTAAATTACGGCATATGCTTTTAAATGCAAAATGCTGAACAGTTAGTTCATGCATTCATGACCTCAAGGCTAGATTATTGTAATGCTCTACTGGGTGGTTGCTAAACTGGGTAAATAAACTGCAGCTGGTCCAAAATGCAGCAGCTCGAGTTCTTACTAGAACCAGGAAGTATGACCATATTAGCCCGGTTCTGTCAACACTGCACTGGCTCCCTATTAAACATCGCATACATTTTAAAATCTTGCTAATTACTTACAAAGCACTAAATGGTTTAGCTCCCCAGTACTTGAGCGAGCTCTTTACGCATTATACTCCATCACGTCTATTGCGGTCTCAAAACTCTGGCCAGTTGATAATACCTAGAATATCAAAATCAACTGCAGGCGGTCGATCCTTTTCCTATTTAGCACCTAAACTCTGGAACAGCCTTCTTAGCATTGTTCGGGAAGCAGACACACTCTGACAGTTTAAATCTAGACTAAAAACACATCTCTTTACTATGGCATACACATAAAAAAAATGTTTATTTATATTTTATTCAAATCAATTAAATGATTGTTAGGCTGCATTAACTAGGTCAGCCGGAACCGGGAACACTTCCCAGAACACCTGATGTACTCGTTACATCATAAGAAGAATAGCATCTACGCTAATGTTAGTCTCTCTGTTTATCCCGAGGTTTACTGCAGTCAGCCGGATCCAGGCCGTATCCAAATCAGATGGTGGACCTATGCCTGGACATGACCAACTCATCCCTGAATTGTTCACAGAGACTGTGTCAATTAGTCTACCCTCTGAAATTGCTCATTGACATGGCATACTCAATGGATCCATCTCCGGCGTGATGACTCCGATATTTCGAATATTCCTATTTAATAATTGTTTAATCGACACGCCATCCTCAATAAACCGGTCTCCGGTGTGATGCCTCCGATCTTTCGAATATTCCGATCTAATATGACTTCTGACCTGTAAGGTTCCCAAAATAATAATCATACACTGTTTGTTAATTGGCCAGAGGAGAACTGGCACCCCGACTGAGCCTGGTTTCTTCCAAGGTTTATTTTTCTCCATTATGCCACCTGATGGAGTTTTGGTTCCTTGCCACTGTCGCCTTTGGCTTGGCTTGCTCAGTTGGGGACACTAAAATTTTCAAATAAATATTCAAATAAATTTAATTACTAAACTAAATTAACTATGTCAACTACATTACTTGAATATATATATGATAATTGAAATGAGCGGCTGTACAGCCGAATCAAATTCGGTTGCATTATTTTCCTGTTTAACACTGTGAAGCTGCTTTGAAACAATCTGCATTGTAAAAAGCGCTATATAAATAAAGTTGACTTGACTTGACAAACCTGCGTGACCATAGCAGCTATTCAGAAATGGAAATACAATAATATTTTGTTTTGAATTCCAGAAAAGTCTATTGAATATTTACAGGTTTGTATCTTGTTATTCTTTTCAGAAAATAATTATTAGTCATTGTAACCAAGTATCATCATAGTGATCAAATATCGAAGCTATCTCTATCTAATAGGCTACTTCAAAGATCAAATCAAATGATTTATTGTTCAATTTTTTCTGTAGCCTTACAAAAACAAAACAAAAATTATATTATATATATATATATATGCTAGTATAGGCTATAGGCTACATAACTTTTTAATTTTAATTATTATTATTATTATCATTATTATTTACAAATCACACCCTTTAGGCACAACACACGGGTGTTATATTCCCTATATACAACATGAAATTCATTATCAATAAATGTCAAAAGAACAGGTGAGAAAAATACAAGAAAACCAAGAAAACATTTTTGTATCCATCCCATCCCAGTCTTTGAAATCACTTAAGTTTTCTTTCTCTTTCTTTCTTTCTTTCTTTCCTTCTTTCTTCTTCTTATTATTAGGCTATTGTTATTATCATTGTCATACTGGCCAAAATAAAATTAAATCGACTATATGAAATAGGCCTATAAAGTTAAATTCCTGTAAAATAAACCCGTACACTCAGTGCGCCTATGAAAGCTTGGCGTTAGTCTAATATGCATGGTAGGCATAAAGATACACATAAATTAGCTAACTGTAAACTAACAGTACCGAAACTAAAAGTTATGTCTCCTCAAAAATATGAGGGCACGCCACAAGTGCTGTTTGAAAGAGGATGATGCATCTGTGTATGTTTAATGCATGGCTTGTGTTTTTCACCAGCTCCGTTTCCATGGGCACATTCGATTTATCTAATTCTGGATATTTCCAGTTGATAACTTAGCCTAAGACGTGTGATCAATAATAAGACCACACCAAGAAAAACCCATTATACTGATGCTGTGACGTCCACACGTGAAGTGACACGACGCAAAAAAATTTTCTACTGTAACAGACGCCTCGTTCTATTTTGGATCTTTGAAATATGTGTTGTATTTTAAGCGTTTGTCACATGTTGTGCGTGTACAAATAGGAAATATGAATGTGAAGTGAATTTGTGATCTCGTTTCAAATGCATTGATCAATATGCTTGCATCGACTTTACTGTAGCCTATATGTACGCTTCTTCCTTTCCGTGTGTTCTGACCGGTAATGGAAAATATCAAGCGTTTCCATTTGAAGATGTTGCTGTTCATGTTTGTTAGCCCAGGACATTTTACAAATCCAGAGCAGACGATGTTCTACGGCCATGTCCAGAATAAAGAGTAGCCTATCCATGTCACACAGTAAGATTTAAGATTTTGGCCATATACCTATCCAAGTCATTCATCACAGACAGTATCAACATCAATAGGCTATACTTATTGTATTTCAGCCACACCACAAGGTGTCACTGTGGCCTCAACGCTTCGCCCTCGCCTACTCTGAGCTCGATTGCTATGTCTGAGGTAAACCACGCCCTCCTCATTACCCTACGGACAAAGAAATGTAAAAATACATAAATGTCGAAATAAAGAAATGTAGAAATACATAAATGTAAAAATAAATGTAGAAATGAATAAATGTGGAAATAAATAAAAATAGAAATACATAAATGTAGAAATAAATAAAAGAATAAATAAATAAATGTGGAAAAAAATAAATATATACATAAACAAGGAAATAAATGTAGAAATAATATTGTATATGTATATTTATTTATATATTTATTTATTTATTTTTGCTGTGTTTTTTTTTTTTTACATTTCTTTGTATATTTATTTATGTAGGCTATTTATTTATTTTTAATTTGGGCAGAAATGTTATTCAAGTATCAACAAACATGTTGATCCAGGAAGATGAAAACACATCATGAAACACGTTCACCAAACAAACAAAAAACCCGGTGCTGATACACTGTGTGCTGTAGTAGGCTAATAGCCTAACGACAAACCATGTTCCAAACCTTTATTTCGAAATCTCAGATGGCCAGACAGTTATGAATCGTTAAAATAGCACCTGTTAGTAATACTCCATACGTCATACTTAAGCTCGTCTAGCCTGTTTTTTCCTTTTTTAACATTCCACTTCCTGCACGAGAGAGAGAGAGAGAGAGAGAGAGAGAGAGAGAGAGAGATTGTGTGGATTAGAAAATAAAAGTTTGTAGGCCAGTTTAACTGAGTAGTTTAACTAAAACCGAATAGGCGTTCAAAACACAATCTATGTCTCAGTGCTTTAAGTTGTGAAGTGAGCAGGGTATATTAAAATGCAGCGTATGGATTCAGCAGTGGGTCAACCGGTCTCTGAGCCCTGCCCAGTTCTACAGCACCCCACTATTTTCCAATGCAAATCATAGACTGTAAAAACTGGCTCTTTTTGTCATATTGTGCAGACAGAGTTCAGACATGTCTCCAAGCAGTTCTTCAAAGGGAAAGAGTAGTGGTCTGAACCAGCACTATGAAGAGAAGGTGCGCCCATGCATTGATCTAGTGGACTCTCTCAGGTCATTGGGTGTTGAAAAGGACCTGAACCTGCCAGCTATTGCTGTCATAGGTGACCAGAGCTCAGGAAAGAGTTCTGTGTTGGAAGCCCTGTCTGGAGTGGCGCTGCCTAGGGGAACAGGTAATAGCACAATACATTACACAGCAGACCTGTTTGCTCTTTATTTATTTATGTGTCTGAATAATGTGTTTTTAATGGTAGGGTAGGCAGTTTTTTTTACAAACACTTTGTTATACTGGTTGAAACTCTCTTCACATCCTGATAGCAATCAATAATAGAAATAGTCTAAATATTAAAACATGTACATATTTTACAAACACTTTGTTATACTGGTTGAAACTCTCTTCACATCCTGATAGCAATCAATAATAGAAATGGTCTAAATATTAAAACATGTACATATATCTTCTATGGAAGTCTCAGGACCAAAAAATGTTCGTCCAATCATTGCATTCGGTCAGGCTATGCAGAGTTGTAGACAGTCACAGAGCGCCACAAACAAACAGCAGCTGACTTTTATAATTCATTCTGAACCAAAACAACGAGCTTATGCTGCGTTCACGCCATGTCGTAACCATAATTACGAGATGGCAACCCGTGACGTTCTACTCTGTTTACGTCCTCAGACTCTGATTTATGCGTTTCTATGTCAACACTATCAACACCGAAATGAATCTGCAGCAGTCAGATGGTACATTTAAGAGCTCTGTAAATTGTTTACATTCATTATTATTGTAATGTTATGTGCTTTGAGACATGAGGTAATTTAACGCATCTCGTGGCGCTTGGCAGACTCTGGCTGTGCACATTCATGTGTTTTGAAGGAGGCGTGGCCTTGGAGATGCTCCGAAGGGAGGGTGGGATCTAATGCTTTTAAAGCTAGCTTGCTATTGCTAGGTTCTCCGAAATTGTCAACCCTACCTTTAAACTGACCATCTAGTATTTTCAACACAGGTATTGTGACACGCTGTCCTCTGGTATTGAAACTGAAGAAACTTTCAAAGGACAATAAGTGGCATCAGTGGCATGGATTGCTGTCATATAAGAGCCAAACAAAGAAACTAAAAGACCCATCAGAAATAGAGAATGCTGTCTTACATGGTCTGTATTTCACACTGAAGTGTTTTATTAAACAGTTTAAGAAATTGACTGCTTTGTATTTTGACTTGAATTGTTTTGTCATCTGTGGGAAGATTGTGACATTGTATTGTTTTGTAGCTCAGATAGTATTGGCTGGACAGGGAGAAGGGATCAGTCATGAAATGATCACTCTGGAGATCCAGTCCAGTGATGTCCCTGACCTCACTCTCATTGATCTGCCAGGCATTGCTAGAGTTGCCACTGGCAACCAACCAAAAGACATCGAGAAGCAAGTAAGACACAATTTACATATGGAAATGTGTAGAAATGTTAACAGCACTCAGACATTTTGGATAGCAGCTCCTTTAAACACAGTTCCTCAAATAATTATACCAAAAATACTATAAACACGGTTCCTCAGAAAAAATATAAATGCTTATGTAAATATTAATACTAACAAAGAGGAAACATGGTGCAGGTTATTATAATAGGAATAGAACTAGGTTAAATTACGGTGGTAATTCCTCCCGCTCACCACCAGAGGTCTTGACACTTTCTCCTCGGATTCCATTAAAGGTGCGGTATGTAAGATTGACAGCTAGTGGTCGAAATAGGTACTGCAGTCCAAATTCAAAATATTGGAGATTGTTGTTTCCCCTGCCCCCTCCTCCTCAGACTCGATGCTCACGCAGGTTGCCAGCTTGAGGACAAAAGCCAAAGAGGTTACACACTGTAAGTTGATGAGTTGATTTATCTGCGTTTTAATATGCTCTTGTTCATAGAGATTTTTAGATGGATGCCGAGGCTTTTTAGGTTGGGTAGAATCTGCGATCTCTGACCCAGTTTGTTTGCTGGCTTCCATGGCTGCTGCAATACACTGTGTTTTCTGCCAACTGGCAACCTGGGGTGTCAAAATACTGTTGGGTAAACTGGTGGCGTATGGTTTCGCACAGACCAAAACAAAAACAGACATTCCAACACGGAACACACATTTCAAAGTAGAATAACTAGCTGTAGCATTGGTTTTCTGAGAAACAAGTAGGTGAATTTAGCATGTTTCCTAAATATCTGCTATGGTATTTTTATGCTTTAGTAAAGTGAAAAACTTACATACAGCACCTTTCAATTTTGTAAATATTTATATTTACAAAATACAATTAAGTTGTTTAGTGGAAACATTGGGAATCTTTTCTTTGTAATTTTGTCAGTTATTGCATTTTACTTTTAAAATGTCTCAACTTATCTTGATTTGGGGATGTAACAAAAGTCAAAAAATCTCATGGCACTGAGATGAAGGCAACAATGTTTTTTAATGAGGGACACATCAAAAAAGTACAGAACAGACCGCAAACACCATATAAGGGTTAACAAATCTTCAGTTTAAAATAATTCTTCAGTATACAGTATATTCTAGCAGCATTGATCCTTGCAGTACTGCATTCAGTAATTTTGGTTTTCTATAACAGATAAAAGATCTAATTGAAAAGTTCATTAAAAGACAAGAAACCATCAGCTTGGTTGTGGTGCCTGCAAACATTGACATCGCCACCACTGAGGCACTGCAGATGGCATCCAAAGTAGATTCAACCGGACAAAGGACCCTGGGTAATACTTCAAATAGGCTACTCACTGAATATGTGAAGTAGCGTCTGTATAGTTTAGAATTTATCTTGCTTTGTGAAATAATATAAATAATACAAATCTTCTTCATCTTTGTATTTGCAGGTATTCTGACTAAACCAGACTTAGTGGACAAAGGCATGGAGGATACGGTGGTCAAAACAGTCAATAATCAAGTAATACAACTGAAGAAGGGCTACATGATCGTGAAGTGCAGAGGCCAGCAAGACATCAATGAGAAGCTTGATCTGATTAAAGCGCTGGAAAAAGAAAGACGTTTTTTTGACGAACATGCTCATTTCAGGCAAGAAATTAATTTGATTATCAGAATTTGCAGTTCTCTCAGAATGTGTAGCAGAAACCATTTCATGTCTATGTAAGAAAAAGGGTAGATTGAAAAAAATGTAGGCCAGACGTTTGCAATTTTTCAATGTTTAGATCACTTGACACACATTTCAGTGCAGTCTGTCACAGGTATTAGGGACATTTTTGTGTGGCATTTTAAAAATGGTCCTTTTCTTGTTAATATTTACACAAATGAATTATGCAAATTCTCTAGTTGCCCTTACATTTTTTGTTACTATTGAAAGTCATTCTTTCCCTCCAGGTCTCTTCTTGAAGAAGGAAAAGCTACAATACCCCTTCTTGCAGAAAGACTCACAAAAGAATTGGTCGAACACATTACTGTGCGTATGCAAAGTTACATGACATACAGCAGAAACATTGACAGTACAGAGTATATGCCCTAAAAAAAACAAAAGACTGAAGTAAATTAAAGTCAAATTTGGGTACAGAATTCTAGATTTGTTTGCATTCTAATGTCTCAATTTCCATCTTATTTCTTCACTTTTAGAAAACACTGCCACAGTTGCAGAAACAACTTGAGATGAAATTAGAGAAGACGACTGAGGATCTTAGAGCACTGGGAGATGGAGTTCCTACTGATGAACAAGAGAAGATGCATTTTTTGATTACGGTAAAAAAGCCACACACTGGACACATCTGTTGAATGCCACAGAGCATCCTATACTTTATTATTTTCCAATAATGTACACTCACCGGCACTATCCAGCTAGACTTCTGAGTTTTCTATGAAATTTCATAATATTTGCCCTACATTGTTAATGGCTTCACCCTAAGCTGGACATATTAATTACATATGTTCCACCCCAGCAATGTTTTTACCTTTCTTTTGGATTTAATTTGAAATATTTTATTATATTATATTATAATATTTATATTTTTGTGCTCTTCAGAAAATTCGCCAGTTCAATGATGCCATTGAAGGAGTAAAGAGGGCAGAAGAAAATCTAAAAAACTCAGACAAAAGGGTCTTTACCAAAATCAGGGAGGAGTTTGGAAACTGGAAACTCGTCCTGGATGCCAAATCCATTAAGAGTGAGTTTATAATAGAAATGCTGCATTAGAATTAAAGCATTAACTTTTGTTTCTGGGATGAGATAGTATTACTTATGGCCCTTTTTTAAAACTACTTTCTCTGATTTTTTTTTTTTTTTATCAAAATTTTATTTCAAAATTGAAGGAACATAAATCAAAACTCCAATGAACTATACACAATCAGATTCCATGAGAACTGTCCACATTAAAATACATATAATTAGGTAAGTCAAATAAGCATGCTTAGGAAATCAGGGCTTTAATTTATCCAACATCATTTATCCAACATCATCAATAGTCCTTTGCACCATCAGTGTTGGGAATAGTTACTTTTAAAAGTAATGCGTTACAATATTGTGTTACTCCCAATTGCGTTACTTAGTTACTTTTTAAAGAAATGCTAATTCACTGCAGTACAGTAGAGGGCGCTACTCAAACAAACCTTTCAGCCGTGCTGAAACACGTGGGTCTCATTCACTAAGCATGCCTATGCACAAATTTGTGCGTGAAATGTGCGTATGAACAATTTTAAGAACAAATTACAATTCACCAAAGATTTCGTAATTGTTTTTTTCTAAATTTACTAAAAAATATAGGAACAACTGAAACCACACGTACGCAAAAAGAACTTACTCTGTATGGCTTTATAATCGTGTTAAGAAGTTATATTTCATCCTAACATGACTATAATTACATTGAAGTATATTGCATTAATTGTATTATATAATCCATATATATAATTATATAATTAAATAATACAATTCAATTTAATTTAATCTTAAATAAATTCGATCATATACAGTTAAAGAGTAGGAAAAGCTGCGTTTTAGCTTCAGCTGCGAGGTTTCTCTGAATAACGCAGATATACGCGTATGTACAGCTGGCTAATGAGAGCTCTGTAATCTGGATCTTTATAAAACTGTTTATTGTGAGAACTGGTGCGAATGGCACACGGCATTGCTCGAGGATCCGGGCGAGAGCGCGTCTGCAAACAGCGGCAAGTTTGAGGAGAGTAACGAAAGGCTGTAAGGAAAGCGTGTGCGGAAAGGCCTTATATGGGGATGGTTTGAACGTGTTTTATGCAAATGACTAACCTTGTGCACGCGGCCGCTCATTTAGAATCTCCAAATTCACTAACATCAGAACGAGGTTAAGAAGAATTCATGTGGGTACGTACGTTTTGTGAATCAGGCGGAGATTTTTCGTGAGAAGTTCTCCTTTGTGTACAAATACGAAAGAATCCACACAATTAGTGAATGAGACCCAATGACTCTGCATTTACTCCCGATTTATATCAACATGGAAACAGGAGAGGTGTCAGTCAATAAATGGGAAAACAAAGTACTTATTTGTACTTAGAACTTATTTGAAAAAGAAACTCAGATGTTTTGTTGTAAATTTAAAAGTAATGTTACTTTACTATAGTTACTTGAAAAAAGTAATATGATTACGTAACTTCCGTTACTTGTAATGTTACCCCCAACACTGCACAATTGAGCTTAGCAGTAGTACCTTTCAGAAATGTAATGACTCTGAAGTAAGAAAACCAAACGATAGTTGTAGGGGTGGACGGTTCTATCCATAGCTTTAAAATAGTATTTTTTGGCAACATGTGATGAGCATTTAGCTGGAGTGTAGAATCATCTAAAAGCATAGGTGTAGAATATCAGAAAGAACAGTAGCCTACATACAAAAGTGCAGAATGGTACCACCATAGGGCATTCCAAAAACATATGCATATTAGAACCTACTATAGATATAGAGATGACAATAAGATCTAATCTTCATTTTATACAATATCCATGGAGTAATATATGTCCTATTAATAAGCTTGTAGTGGATCGTCTGATGTGCCAGGTTCTGCAGTACTGGCTCATACATCATCCCAGTCTGGCTTAACTGTTACAGGAGTAGGTAGCTGGAATATAGGAATACTGTTGTGAAAGAATGGAGTTATAGACCTTTGAGACTAAGCCACTTGAGTAGTGTTAGAGGTCAGCCATTTATTAATATATTAGTAGCCCAGGGAACCGTAAAATCCAGGTAAAGAGAATTCTGCACTTAAATCCTGAAATGACAACCCCCCATTGAGGTTTCTACAGTACATTGCATTGTTTTAAGTCAAATTCTGGGTGTTTTCTTTTTCTATATTAATTTAGAAATAGTTGTATTGAGCTCTTTGAAAAAATATTTAGGCGGTGCCAGCGGCAACATAGAAAAAAAAAATTGACCCAAGGAAGCACATTCCCTTTAATGGTAACGATTCTTCCATGAAAAGCTAAACATAGAGGGGATGACCTATCTAAAACCTTCTTGATCTTATTCAGGAGAATTTGAAAATTACATTTAGAAATAAGATGTACTAGTGGAGATATTGTGATACCCACATATGTAAACTGTTGAACTATGGGGATCAAGGAAGGTAAGCTGTTAGATTCCTGTCTCGCTGCATCATCAAGGGGCATTAATGCTGATTTATTCCAATTAATTTTGTAACTCAAAGGTGTACCAAATACAATATATTGCCAAAAGTATTGGGACACCCCTCCAAATCATTGAACGTATGTGTTCCAATCACCTCCATGGCCAAAGGTGTATAAAATCAAGCACCTAGGCATGCAAACTGCTTCTACAAACATTTGTGAAAGAATGGGTCACTCTCAGGAGCTCAGAGAATTCAAGCGTGGTACCGTGATAGGTTGCCACCTGTGCAGTAAGTCCATTCGTGAAATTTCCTCACTACTAAATATTCCACGGTCAACTGTTAGTGGTATTATAACAAAGTGGAAGCAATTGGGAACAACAACAACTCAGCCACAAAGTCGTAGGCCACATAAAATCAAAAAGCGGGGTCAGAGCATACTGAGGTGCACAGTGCGCAGAAGTCACCAACTTTCTGCAGAGTCAATAGCTACAGACCTCCAAACTTCACATGTTTTATAAGAGTCATAAGACATCTTCATGCCAATATTCAGCTACAGTCATAGCGCCACCTGCGGGCAACAGGAAATGGCATGCTTTACACTGTAATTCACTCTCAGAAACACATTTAAATATGCCACGAAGTACCAAACATGCTAGAAACACGTTAAATCATGCAACACTTGGCTAAGTGCTAACATATGCGATTAATGCCACGAAACAGGAAGTTGTTGTAACTCAGGCATACAATGTCCGATCTGCCCCAGACTTCACGTTTGAGAAGAGTCCTGCCCTGAACACGTCTACATGGCAATATTCAGGTATAGTAATGGCACCACCCACTGGCAACAGGAAGTGACGTGTTTAACACTACTAGCAACATACTAAAATATGCAGTTGAGTACTAAACATGCTAGAAACATTCTAAAACATGCTAACGACACTCAGCTTAGTGCTAAAGCATGCTATTATCATCATGAAACAGGAAGTTGTTGTAACTGAAGCATACAATTTTCAATCTGCCTCAAAATTCACGTTTGATAAGTGCCCTGGCCTGAAGACATCTACACGCCAAAATTTTGTTATAGTCATAGTGCCACCAGCTGGTAGCAGGAAGTGTGGCAAATACAAATGACTGATGTAGTCCTCCTATTTTTATATACTTAAATGCATATTGCCCACCGTGCTTAGTTTTCCTAAAGCCACCGGGTGACAGTGGCACAGGTGAGAGGGGCCCTTTCATTGCTGCTTGCAGCTTTAATATTCTTTCTATTTCTTCTGTCTTTTCTCTCAAGTGGAGGAAACCCTCAGAGATGAGGTAGAAGAGTATGTTAGGACTCGAAGAGGAAAGGAGCTTCCTGGATTTGTGAACTATAGAACTTTCGAAAACATTGTCAAGAAACACATTGAGGAGCTGGAGGAACCTGCTTTAAAGCTGCTCAAAGATGTCACAGGTGAATGGCACCATAATGTTTGATGTTTACAATGCCCTCAATTTTAATATACATAGATGTGATTTGTTGCTGCTGTACAAGAAACAACTTTCTTTCAAAGATTGAGAGAATCATACAAATGCATAAAATCAGTGGCAATTATGCATATGTATTAGTTTTTTTTTTACGTCCTCTGATAAACTCATCTGCTTTCTCATCTCATATTTACAGACATTGTTCACTCCTCTGTGGACTGTATTGTTAACTCTCAATTTAGCGCCTTCTATCACCTGTTAAGGGCTGCTAAAGATCCAATTGAAGATTTTCTCAATGAGCAGTTTAAGAAAGCTGAGGAGAAAATACATTCTCAGTTTAAGATGGAGAAGATTGTCTACTCCCAAGACAGTCTCTACAGCAATCAGCTTGACACTGTAAAACAAAAAAGTGTAACAAGGCTGTTCATCAGTGCAGATGTACGTGAGATGGCACACCATCTCACCTCATATTTAACGGTTTGTATACCTTATAAGTAAGTAATCTTTGTTCTGTAAAGGGTGAAGTGTGTAGTCTCTGTACCACTAACGGCACCTAACAGAACTGCAAAGATGATTCTAAATAACCAACCATTCATTACTCTGCAAACTAGTTCATTTTCTTATAAACAGCATACTCAGCTTGCAGTGTTTACATTTAACTGATCCTTCACATTAATGTGGGATAGAAGAAAAAAAAAATTGCAATCTTAAAAAGAATAAAGAATTTTAGTTAATCTTTTACATAATCAAGAATGTGTGGCAAATTCTTGTGACAAATATTGATTTGTGCTAGTTATATTTTGTGTTTTTAATGTATATTTTGAATGTATACTTTGTATGTATTTGTAGATTACCTGTAACCGTCTGGCTAATCAAGTTCCATTGATAGTCCAGTACCACATGCTGGACCAGTACATCTCACAGCTTCAGAATGCAATGCTTGCCATGCTTGGAGGGAACAATCCAGAAATGCTGCTCCGAGAAGATTCTGGTGTTGCGCGTAAAAGGAGTGAATTGAAAGAGCGCCTGGAGCGCCTCAAGAGTGCAGGCAAAGTCCTGTCCAAGTTTGTGTATTCTGTATAATTGTTAAGTCTCTGTTGTTCATTAGTGTATTTTTGCTGCACCACTCCCAGATGTTTTGTTAAGGGTTGCAATGGGGTGTTACTGGAGTTTATTTTGTACATGTACGGACAGTGTACCACACAATAGCCGTTTTTATGTTATGTGTGCAATTAAATATTAAGATAATAATAACCACATTAATCTAGTAATAATTTCAAACATTTACTCAAGATGTTATGATGCTGTTCTTTGATCAATGCAAATTAAGTACACATTTAAAGAGAAATTGTCACTTGGCAAAAGATTTAGATTGCACTTTTGGTATTTGTAATATTGTGTCGTGAGATTTATATCTAAGAATGCACTTTGAAATAAATAAAAAAAATGGTGAAAGGTTCTTATGGTAGTCTTTAAAACTAGTTTAAACTCATAAATAAGCATACATTTAGCATTTTATATTCAAAGTTATGCTTATTTATATAGTTATATTGTCATGTTATTGTTATTCATTAAACTCTGTGATGCAGCACATTTGCAAGACCTAGACCGTGGATTGGCACAGTAAACTGTAGGTGGCGGTATGTTTCTATGTTTTCCATCCGTCAGTAACTCCGAAGAAGGCAGTGGTTCTTCAGCGCACTCCTCCATGTCCTCCTCACTCCGCACCATGTTTGCTCTGCGCCCGCTGTTCCGCTATGCGCACTTCAGATATGCGGCTGCTTCCCAGTTTCATGCATCTTCAAACTTCAGTGGCGCAAAAGTCGCTGTTGTAAGTAGTTATGCAGACCCAAACTAGTGTTGTACGTGAGTGTTGTGTCAAAATACCTACACGTTTCAGTGTCCCATATTAGAGCAGCCTGTCTATTGTGTGAAATTAATAGATTACATGAACGTGTTCTGCATTTTCATTGGGGGTTTAACTGTGTAGATCTGGAAAATTCTCAGTTCTGGTAGATTCTTAGTTGAGTGTGCATTTACCTGTGTAAGTCTGGTAATTTGCATAAAACAGTAGAAATCAGTGACACTTTTACAATACATGTACGTTAGGCTAACGGTCATTATCTCAGAATAAAGGAGTGCGAACACAGCAACAATATTACAGGAATATTAAAGTTCTCATTTAACCTTCACTAATAGATAAACGAGACGCAAGATGGCGCCAGTTGCGTTTGTAATACAGGCAATAAAAGTGAACGATTTGCGTCCGCGGTCACATGAAAGTACAGCCAGCCGTCAGTATCATTAACCCGGATGAGCGTTGACCTATCAGTTTATGTAATCCGGAAGGCGTTTAATGTGTTTTTGTTTACTGCTCTCCAGCTCGTCCCAAAATACATGCCGACAAGAGTTCTGAGTTCTAACTTTTATTCATTAGGTGTTGTCTGGATGTGGTGTTTATGATGGCACTGAAATCCATGAGGCATCAGCGTGAGTAACTTACACATTTCTATGTGTCTATACTACTTTTCTTTCTTGAGTTATTCAGTGGATTCACAAAAAATCTCTAGTTCTATAAGGGACAGACCAACAGGGTAATTGCATTGAAGGTCTCTTGTTGCATGGGTTTCATGATATGTTTGACTTTAGGACAGGGGTGTCAAAACTCAGTCGTGGAGGGCCACTGTCAGTCCTGCAGAGTTTAGCCCTCAACAAACCTGGAAGTTTCTAGTATGCCTAGTAAAACCTTAATTAGCTGGTTCTGTTGTGTTTAATGTGGGTTGAAGGAGCTAAACTCTGCAGGAGCAGGATTGGACACCCCTCCTTTAGGACTTCTCTACTACTGTAAATATGTCACAATTAATGTCCTGTTTCAGATTTTTTTTCTCTCAGTGAAACCCAAATGTGTCTGCATCAGAGCTATTGCTTGAACTATTTTCTTTTGCGTGAATGTTTATGCTGTATGTTTGTGTATTTAGAATCCTTGTGCATCTAAGTCGGGGAGGTGCAGAGGTTCAGATGTTTGCTCCTGATGTGTCTCAGATGCATGTGATAGACCATGGCAAAGGTCAGCCTGCGGAGACAGAGTCAAGGTGAAGTGTCCTCTCAGAAATTCTGCGTAATAATTGCACTGTCAAAACAGTCCATTATATACCTTAACAAAACTGGACACTTTTGTGTTTTTGTTGCTTTAGGAGTTCAAGTGGTATGAAATGTCATAAACAACATTAATAATCCAACTTGCTCACCTTTTCTTTTTATATAGGAACGTCTTATCAGAATCAGCACGTATCGCAAGGGGCAACATCACTGACCTGGCAAATCTGAGTGTCAGTAATCACGATGCGGTCATCTTCCCTGGTGGTTTCGGTGCAGCTAAAAACCTGTGAGTGCTGTGACTAAATGTGATAAACTGGACTTGTCTTTTAAAGAAAATATTCAAGATTAAACCAGTGCTAAACTTTTTGATAAACATTGTTTGCATTTAGATATATTTTAATTAGCTACTGACATTTCTGTTGTAGTCCTCATCTCTCTGTATATTATATTCTGCATCTTTACCATCATCAGGTCAACATTTGCTGTTGATGGGAAGGACTGTAAAGTGAATAAGGAAGTGGAGCGGGTTTTAAAGGACTTCCATAAAGCAGGAAAGCCAATTGGGTAAGTCATCATAAATTACTACCTATATTCACATTATTTTACAATGCCGAAGTAAGCTATTTTCTCTGAATGTGAGACTTCTGATTCGTTAGCCACTATAGATAAATAACTAGAAGAATAACAAAGTGGTGTAAACGGTAAACCTATTCACGCTACAAACCAGTGTGCTGTTTTGTACAGCTAAAAATAACTGAAAGCGGATGACACCAACGGCCAGAAACATTCAATTTACAAATAGCTGTGCTTTTATTTTTACTTTTAAAAATGTAATTATCCATGAGGCATCAGCGTGAGTAACTTGAAAATGCAACGTGCAAATTTTTATGTGTCGATACTATTTTTCTTTCTTGAGTTATTCAGTGGATTCACAAAAATGCCGTGCACAAGACTGAAGACTGAAAGATCTTAGGGTTCCATTTGGGACAGGGCCTAAGAGTTATGAAGTGCTTTGAAATAAAAAGATTATATTTGTCAATCGAATCAGACTTCATAGGCATGTTTTTTTATTTACCAGGTTGTGCTGTATATCTCCAGTGTTGGCTGCAAAGGTTCTCCCTGGTGTGGATGTGACGGTGGGTCATGAGGAGGAGGAAGGTGGGAAGTGGCCATATGCTGGTACTACACAAGCCATCACTGCACTGGGAGCCAAACATACTGTTAAAGAAGTCACCATATCCTACCTATACAGATCTCTTCTCTTCTCTTCTCTTCTCTTCTCTTCTCTTCTCTTCTCTTCTCTTCTCTTCTCTTCTCTTCTCTTCTCTTCTCTTCTCTTCTCTTCTCTTCTCTTCTCTTCTCTCTTATTCATTTATGTCTCATTAATGTTATGGAAGCTTTGTTTTTCTGAATTTACCTTGACCTTCCATCCTTACGAATCGCATGTGGACCAGAAGAATAAGGTGGTGACTACACCTGCATTCATGTGTGAAACAAAGTTGCACTTCATTTTTGATGGGATTGGTGCTATGGTGAAAGATGTCCTAAAGCTCAGCGGGAAGTAAAAGTACACCAGTACATCAGTATCTTCATGTTCACTACATAGAGCTCATCACTCATATAGGATCTATATCAGACTGCATAAATGAAAAATTAGTAGCCTATTTATTGCTGTGATTTGAAAAACAAGACTGTGAAAGAATTGACAGACATTACTAATCAAACATGTATCTCCCTGACAGTGTTAAATTGTATTCTGGTGAATATCCAGCAGAGGGCACACTCTGTCTTTGAAAAAGTATATGTGAACTAAATGTAGCTCTATGATTTTTCAATTTAAAATTTTTTCAATTAAACTTGGCATGTAAAGGAAAGCTCATCAGTTTAAAAAAACTGAAATAAAGATTTCAGAGTATCAGCTTAATACAGTGCACTAATAAAAGCTTGACATCTTGTTGTGTTTTGTAAATGTATTAGACATGGTGTGTGTTGAAATATAAAGTTTGAAATGGAAAATAATCAACAATTAAAAAATATCAAATGTCAGTGGTAGTACTTTCAAACTCTTTAATAATTGCCAAAGTGCCCTATAACTGTATGGCAGGGTTGTGTGCCATTCAGAATTGAGCTGAGAAGGCATTTTAAATTAAACTTCAATTCTGAATTTGAATTGAGTTAACAAACAGGATGCAGAATTGCAATTCGAATGGGAATATACACTACCGTTTACAAGTTTTTTAATGTTTTTGAACATTTCTTGTTCATTGATTTTGGTGCTTAATTTAATAGCAGACAATCCGTAATAGTCTTATTTTCTTTGCCAAGAGTATGATGTAAAAAGTGTCACAGCTTAACCAATTCTCTCCTACCCTAAAGAGAAGAAACCAAACATTATTACATTTAATACATTTGCTTCATCTGACATACAGCTGTTTAAATGTTCATGGTTAATTTGTAAAGTGATTGTCTATGGTTAGGAAATCAGGTGGTGGAGGGAGAAGTGTGCCCTGGAAACTGAAGAGAAGCAGAAAGAAAAAAGGAAACGGGTGTGTTTAGACTAACAGGATTAGTCACACGACTAGCTACAGGCACTGATCATATGGCATCACACAAGGCTACACACACCTCAAAGAGACCTGCGGTCTGCCCACACAGACTCATTTCCTGAGCACCCACCCACATCTTATTGAGGTATGACTTTATAGGCAGTGCACACAAACACAATCCTATAATAACTGCTTATATTTGGTCATGACTTAAAAATATATGTATATACGCTTAAGCTGTAACACTTTTAACATCATTCTCAATTGTTCAAAAAATTGGGGTTGGTAAGATATTTTGCTAGCACGTTACTTAAGGCTTTTATGTATTAGTTATAAAGGTATTAATAATGTCAAATGTTATAATGCGTTATAATATTTGTAGATTCCTTGAAATTGGTTGTTTGACATGTTTTAATGCATTATACTTTGTAAAGGTGTAAAATAAGTGTTATAATCTATTACAACTGTTTACAATTATTCATGAGACCATACAATGCATTATAAGGTGCATTACAAGGCATAATTAATACATTATTTTTTATTATACATTATATATAAAGGCTGTAAGTATTACTGATATTTTTTTTACATATTTTTATTTAAAGAGGTCTCACTTATGTAAGAGACATTTTATAGTAATGTTATATATATATATATATATATATATATATATATATATATATATATATATATATATATATATATATATATAATTTCAGCATCAATACTCCAGTCCTTAGTGTCACATGATGTTTAGGAGCTCATTTCTTTTTTTATTAGTGTTGGAAATCATTGTGCTGCTTAATATTTTTGTGTAAACTGATAGTTTTTTTTTTTCAGGATTATATGTTGAATAGAAGGTTCAAAAGAACGACATTTATTTGAAATAAAAATCTTTTGTAACAAAGGGCTTTACAGTCGCTTTTGATCAATTTAATGTATATGAAAAATTATGTAATTTTATTTTATTTTTTTATAATTTTTCATAGTAATGTTTAATTATAATGTTCCTTTCTTTTCTCACTGCCTCCTCTTCTGTTGTGTGATGTGACCCTTTTTTCAGTCGTATTCAGGTCAGGTCAGTCAGATGAGTCTCCTCACTGGTTACTTTAGACTTCACTCTTTCTGAGGTAGGCCAGTTCTCAGACCATGGCATCTAGTTCTTCTGTTCCCAGCAACGGCACTCTTTGATGGGGATTTCTCCCACCCACCTCTCATCAGCCTACCCACTTCCCACAGCCGTCCAAAGAGGCTGGGCAAACAAGACCCCGCGTTCTGCCAATTTGTTCGTACAAAACGTAGGGATTTGGGGGCCTGCAGACACTCTTACACAGACAAATGGTAAGTATTTGCCTGGCAGTCTGAGATTCCTCACCCCCACCCCCTTCTACGCATAAACACACACTGGCTTGCTTTCTCTACACTCTCGGACGATTGGTTACTTTATGCTGACTGTCAAAAAATGGCCTTGACTTGATAAGAAGGTTTCATTGACCAGTATATAAATGTTTTTAGCACTTTCATGTTGGTTTAACAGGTTTGTTTTACAGGTTACTCATCATGGCAATGCTGTTCAGTAGGCATAGTACAGCCAGTTTTACCCATTTGTACCAGTAACGGCAATCAAGCAGATCATCCTAAGGCATCAAAAAATGTACCTTTACTTGGTCTTACTTTCATTCTCTGAAATTATTCTATCTTTTCTACCTTTCCCCCTTTTCTCCCATTCTTAAGCTGTAGTAGGGTAGTCATCTCGAATAATGTTTTTGTACTACATGGAACTAATCTACATTGTTTTTAGTAGAGTGAAGTTGTTTTTCATATGCTTGTTCTTTGTGTTTTTGTTGCCGTTTGTTTTAACACATGAGTTTGACTATTTATGCCTAAATCACACATGGTGTGATATAAAGCATTCAGCTCACATTTGTAAAGTTGTAGTCATGTCCGCATCTTGACTATTCATCCGAGTGCTCATAGTATGCTACATATAGTTGCATTGTTAAGTGTAAACCCACTACTTGTACTACACAATTATGTGGAATATTACAGAAATAAGTAACTTTCCTCCAGTAGTTGTTTAGGCTCCATCTGTCCTGAGATAAAATGTGTGGACCGTGTGAGCGGTTCTGACAGCCTGTGGGATGTAAATGGGCTGAGGTCTCAGTGTATTATTGTGAGTGGGGCAGACTTATAAGGGGCCGTCCTAAGGCCTGAGGCCCTGCAGTCCTCCTGGCATCCTGATCAGAGGATTAGCAGCATACAGCCGCAGGTCAAGAGCATGCCAGTCACACACACACCCCCACACTTGTCATTTTGCTTTCTCTCACAAACACCTTCGCTTTCACACACGTACGCCCGGAGAGAGCATTTCTCAACCGCTCACACTTGTGCAGAAGAGGCCTGTTTGATAGCAGGCTGCGGATTAGGTTCTGTGTTCTCTTTTATTCTTATTCTGATTGGCTTATGTTCTTGAGAGGCTTTTTTTACTACAGTGAGGTCGTACTAGTCCATACAATGAAAGGGGATTTTTATTCTCATGACATCATATTCCCCCGTCCTACCCCATTCGAAGGATATTTTGTCACTTTAAGACACAAGAAGGATAATTGTTCAGTTTTATGCCACTTGCATAAAAGATCACAACACATTTGTTGGAAATAATTGTGTTTGATCCATGAAAGAGTTAGTTGTTAAAGGTTTAAAATTGTATTATTACAATTAGAATTTATTAATAAATCATTACATTAATTTTATGTCTGTTCTCCAGTAATAAATATTATTCTTATTTCAAATATCAACCCCTTAATTCTACTCCATACTTTAACCACAACTGCTTAATATGACAGCTGGTCAGTGTCGGGCCGAACCGTTCCAGCTCCAGAATATAGGGGTGGGCTGGTGTTTGACCAGAGAAGCGTGTCTTGTCTGTTAGTGTACCCCTGCACTGACCCCTGTCCATCCCTCAATAGTACAACGCCTTGTTGCCCCCAGCATGAGGTCCCAGCATCCCCTAGTTGTGATAGTGGGGGGCACACAGCAAGGGGCCTTAGAGGGGATGCAGAGTTAGCAGCTAAAATGGAGACCCACATTTCCATATGCATGCCACTGACAAGTGTTCTACTGAAAAACCCGGTACCAATACGTGCACAAGGTGGCCCAATCCAACAAGATGGGGGAAGAAGGGGGAGCTGGGGGGGTTGGGCTTTAAAGGGGACTGCAATATTGTACTAATTCGTGCAAGAGACTCTCTATCAAAGCGGAAGACATACGGTAATTAACGAGGGGTGAGGGGGGTAAAAGAGAGGAAAGAAAGAGCAGGAAGAATGAGTTTGGAAGAAAGAGGGACAGGGATGCTGATTTTGACGTGTAAATGCTGTGGTGATTAGCATATGGTGGTTTGTCCAGACCCAGTATTTACCAGCCGAATTGAATGCATGTGCGGCATGGATGTGACTTTGTCCCCCCTAAATTTCCACAGCCACCTTTTCAGATATGGCCTTCCCCCATTCTGAAAGACCCCCTCACCTTTCAATTTCTTTTCTTACCTCTTTTCTGTGGCCATTGCCTTTTTCTGCCCTCTTTCTCAGTTGTGTGAATGTAGAGTATAAAGGTTGTTATCAACGAGGCCGGATTTTTTATTTATTTTTAAGATCAGTCTTGTCCAGCAATGAATGATGTGATTAGCTGACATTTATTTTTAATCTTGACAAATGTACTGCTACTGCTGCATTAAATGATGAAAATGTTAATAGGTCCACTAAACAACCTATTAACTTAAAAAATTATGAAAACTGAATAAGATTTTGTCATCATCTTTGGTGTTGGCTAATAAAGTTTAATAAAGTGTTAATTATGTTTTCAATTATAATTTCAATATTAATAATTTCAATTATTATCTATATCTATTATCTATAGATATTATCTATAATCTATATTATCTATATTATTATAGATTTTTTAAATATTTTTATTTACTTTAAAAAAAATATTTGTTTACTTATTACTTAATTATTCTGTATTATTATCATTATTATTATTATTATTATTAATGAAATTGTATTTTACATGATCAGGCATCTGTGCCTCTGTCCTCTCGCAGTAAGGTAAAGTATTTTTCACTTTTCTTTAGGACTGAAAAAGAGCAGAGCAGGTCGCCCAGTGTGGTGCCTCTGATCTTTTGTGTGCTGGTTTCCCCGTGCCAGCTTTCTGCTGTCGCATTAGTGCATGTTAAATGCACGAGCTCACATGCAAAGGTACTCTTAGACTTTTAGCTTTTTTGCTTGCTTCCTTTCCAAACAGGAAGTCTTTTTTTTTGTTTTGGGTCTTTCAAACAGATTTGGTAAGTGTCATCATGTTTGTCTTGCCTTTCTAAGTGTCTCTCTGGGAAGTTTTGGAGCAATTATTCACACCTGCTGCAATGGGTAAGTCTAATGAACAGTTGGCAGACCCTAGCCAGAGGAATAGCCAGGATATACAGTAGTATGAACTATGTGCGATGTGTATTTTGTTTGGGTATCTGTCAGACGATCAGTGTGAGTGGTCAGCCTGTTGCAGGTCAAAGTTCATGGTCATAAGTGGTTGAGGTGGACGGCTCTCCATCTGGTGGGGACTCGGCCTCTGAGGGTCAGGGCTAAAAAGTGTCTGCAAGTGTGGATCTTGTCTTCAAAAGTTTAGTTTGTGTTTGACAGAACAAGTGTGTGAATCACATGTCCATGCGTGTCCTGTGTGAGGTCTAAAGGCCTCTTCAGTTCACAGTGTGTTTAGAGGCGAGTTTAGCCCAAGGCTGTACTGAATGCTCCAATCACACACAACAATACCTGTCAAGCCATTTGACCATTCACAAAAACACTGCACTTCTCTCTCTCTCTGGCAGGTAGATCTTTGGTGCTGCAGCTGCATGTCATGAATTGAATGAAAGCAGGCACTTGAGCAACTGTGTGCAGCCAGTAAAAAGGTGAAAAAGCCTATTAATCCTTTCCACGATCATTGCAGCATTGCCCAATTGCATCCAGCTCAGGAATAAAATGAATGTATGATCAAATTAATTTTAGCTCTTAAAAGCCATATCATTTGCTCAACACACAGCACATTTGGTTGCAAACAGTATGTCTATAAATCAAATTTTTTGGTAACACTTTCAGGCTTTGTAAAGATGTTTTGGTTACACTTTATTTTAAATGTATAATTACACTGTAATTATACATTTAAATACGGAGTAATATTAAGTAACTACATGTACTTGTTGGTAACACTTTATTTTACAGTTTCCTTGTTACATATGTTACATGTACTTACCATAGTAATAACAGTAAATTATGCATAATTACATGCACTAACCCTCAACCAAACCCTAATTCTATAGTAAGTACATGTAGTTAATTAATATTACTCAGTACTTAAATATATAACTGTAACCATTTGGTTCAGGGTTATGTAATTATGCATAATGTATAGTTATTACTATAGTAACTGCAGATAACATATGTAACAACGACACTGTAAAATAAAGAGTTACCAATGTTTTTCATGTCATTTCATTTGCATTCTTTACATTTAAGTTTTAATATTCAGCAAGACCTGGAACAGGTAAATATATTCAAATCTTCTCTGGGAAAGCCATTATGATTAAGTTTGATAATATGCATAATTTTGTCAGGTTAACAAACCTAAATATCCTTTTTTAGTAATTGTAAAAAATTGGTTAATCATAACATCTCTGTCTCCATTCCGTCCACTTTATCCCTCAATTCTCTCTCTCTCTCTCTCTCTCTCTCTCTCTCTCTCTCTCTCTCTCTCTCTCTCTCTCTCTGGCTGTCACTACAGCACAATGTAGGAGCATTAGTATGCTAATGAGGTGCAGGGCGACAGGTGGCCCGCTAGACAGCTCAATTAAGCAGCTCGTTAAAGGCCAAGCTAACGAAGCGGCCTGCACTGCAAGCCTCAACAAACAATGTGACTGTGCAGGCTACAAATTGGTGAGTGCTAGTTGTGTGTGTGTGTCGAAGAGTTGGAGATAGAGGCTGTTTTAGTGTGTGTGAGTGAATGTATAAGCAGGGGCAGTGAGTTGAAGGGAGAGAAATTCAGTATGTGTGTGTGTAAGGTAAATGTTTAGCAGTTAGCAGGGCTTTGTGGTGGACACAACCAATAATGGCTAATAAGAGGGGTTTTTGCTTTCGCTCCTCAGGAAATTAAAAGGAAGCTAAAAAAAAGGGACCATACTTGTATACAAACCTTCCCATTTTTTAATAATTTCCTTACAAAACACTTTGCAGTAAACAGACCCTTACACTAAATTTTCAGTTTTTGTTATACATTTTCTACTGACATATATTTTTATTCAATTAATTTGTTTGTTTGTTTCTATTTATTGAATTACGACATTATGGCTAAATTAAAATGAAAGCTTTTATATGAAAAATAAACTCTTAAATGTTTAATGTTTTAAGAAAACATTTAACAGAAGAATATGTTTGAATTGGAAGAAAAAAAATAAGCCCTGATCTTACCATCTCCCAATTTCAGCCTAAATAACCAAAATAAAACATTATTGGACGATACCGATATGGTCACTAATATCTTGTGTATCCTCAATATTAATGTACATGTTAATTGCTAATACTTTTCTATCATGTTACAGAAAAGTGTAAACTTTTGTTTGAGATTATTGACTGTCGTATATAAATCAAATTAGGGATTCACCAACGGTAAATTCTGGCTGATACTTGTAAGCTGCTAATTATTGGCTTGTTCTGTAGTAACTTGTCTTCAGGGCTGTCGCTAGCGGGGTGAAAGGTAGTGCCGATTCTAGGGGCCGGCCTTAGGGGAGCCCCGCGATTTCAACTGGAACACGTTTCCAAGGGGGCCCACAGCAACAACCTGCACCGTGGCCCCGGATACCCTAGCTACGGCCCTGTTTGTCTTAATACAGTTCATTCAAAATAAAACATTAAAAAAATCAAATATTCAAAATGCTTCAAGTGAATGAGGCATCACAGCAATGGATATTCAATTTGAGATTTGTTAAAGATTAAATTTAGCAGTGTTTTTAAAGATTAACTTTAAGTGAACATGACATAAATGTAATAGAGCAAATGAGCATGTACGATTAAATATCCAACATCAACCAATACTGATTAAAAAATAGAAAAACTGTGATATCGACCAGTACTGATATATTGTGTATCTCTGAATTAAACATACTCATACAGTCACCTTGCATACTAAAATTAAATTGCAAAAAAAGGATTTCATATTTGTAATAATCATTTTGAACATTCAGTTAAGATTAAATGTTTGTTAATGGCGTTTTACGTTCCAGCATATACGATAAACAAATAAACATTTCTTTGTATGATCCCCCAGCAAAATAACCAGGGCTGGGAACATTTGAGCAGCTGGGACAATATCAAAAGCTGCCGCAGTTTCTCGTGGAGGAGCATTGTTTATTGTGGCTAGATAAAGTTGTAACACAGACATTTTAATCAGTTTGTAACACTTAGCATTTGAGCCTTATTATCCGGGGTGTGTTCACTGGTGCGTGAAACAGCAGCGTTTGGGTTCATAACCCGACCCTCCTGTCTGAGTCTCGCTGGCATAAAGGGATCATGAGCTTTAATGGTTCAGGGATCTGCCCAGCAAACGAGGTTAGGTATGGAGAAAGACAAAAACACAGAGGCTAAACAGAGCCGCCCCATTCGTGGGCAAGCTGCTGCAAAGCTGGCCGACTCATGAATATGTTAATCCACATTTTCCCGAATAAGTATGTAAAGAAGGAGAGAGGGAAAAAAACAACAGCACTCATTAATTAATAAGGACAATGTGCCTTTAATGACAGTGTTGACACTGTTGGCGAACAAGTGATTGGGGCCTGAGAACGAGAGGTCATCAGAATGAGAGGAAGTGAGACAGTGATGGCCGTTACTGTCAGAAGGAGAGGCTTTCTCTCCTAGGAGGGCAGAAAAGGTGATCGAGGATAGACATGCAGAGAATAACGCAGACAGTACTGAGCTGTGAGAGAGAGACAAACAAGCCGGTTAGACAAGAAGACAGTGCAGAGGTCATGGAAAGTGAACTTTATATAAATACTGATTTGGATGGAGAAAACGGGACACTTGAAGGATATTCGTGGAGTAATCAGAAACTTTTCCAAGTCGTTCATTATCACTGCGTGATGTCTGTGCCTTTAACAGCAGCAAACAGAAATGCTAAAATAATTGATTGTTTTCCAACAGGTTTCCCGAACACTTTCCCTGACTGCCATTGGTTGGAATACAGATAGCTCTTCCACAGTGTTGCTGTGTCAGGCTGATCAGGATGCAGAACAATGTTTCAATAGCACCACAAGGGCAAAGTCAGTACGTTTATAAAGTTATGATAGGTTTTTGTATAAGATATTTTGAAGAATGTTCAAACAAGATTGGACTTTAAGGAATTGTTTTTTATCTCTATGTTTTTTTTTTTTTTCAAAATATCCTATTTTATGTTCCACGAAAGAAATTAAGTCAATCAGGTTTTGGAATGACTTGGGGGTAGGTAAATGCTTTCACTCTAAAGTTTACACTGTTTAAGAAAATTAACCTACAGTTATGCTACTTTAAATTGTCTCTACATACAGTAGTAACTTGAATAGAAGTATTTTAACATTAAAAATTATACACTACAAACTTTTTACTGTATATTTATTTTAGGAAGATGGTTAAGTTCTTTGCCACAAAGCTGTCTTGATGTTGTCCAAATGCACCTTCACATGCTATCGGAATTATCGTAAACACAAGTTTCCTAGTTGGAAATTGGGCATGAATGGCCTTTCGAGTTGTATTTATGACTGGAAAACTCTTGAGATAATTTTGATACCCGAGTTTCCAGGCAATAAACTTTAAACATGGTGTAAAAGAGACTTAAGTTTTATTCATTTTTCCCACAACATTTATAGTGCCATTATACAGTCATGTGTATTTATGTATATAAATAACCACTTGATGCACATTGTATGTATTTTATACAGCAAAAAATAGTATTTATTTGACTGAAATTCCATAATCGTCAGAATCTTACCTCGATAGCACAGTGAATGTTGTTTAATGTAATGTTTAAATGGTTACCAATGAATGGAACATTACATTGTATTCAAAATCCATTGGATATTGACTAAATATCTGCTATACATTTATACTTTAATAAGATTTCCCATAGAAATAAGCAAGAACAAACCTGTCACCCTACATATTTCCTACTCTTTCCGACAGCAAAACTACGATAAAACAGCGACAAACTCTTAAATCGAAGGCTGCATTATAATGCTAGGTTTCATGAATGGATATTTCGATCTCACACGTTTGCCATGTTTGTTCCTCAAATTTGGAAAACAAATCTGACATATGAGAGTATAGATATTAGACAAGATGCGAATGGCGTTCACTAGCGACACTTCAGCATTTTTGTGCAAATCCATCAAGCCTTAAGGTGTTTGATTCACAACAGAAAAAAACAGACTTGCATTCAAACATGGCATCTCTTTTTCTCAAGTTCGGCGTAGTTGGTGCAACAAATTTAGGTGTTTGAAGTCGAGGCCTGAAAGAACAACAATGGCTCTATCTTTTCAATCGCTAGAGCAGCGCCACACACATAGAGATCAGAGTAAGTTTATGAAGTAATCTCTCTTTCTCTCGCTCTTCTCTCTCGCTATCACTCAAACCCCTCCCTCTCTCCCTCCCTCTGTGTTATGACATAGTAATCTGTGTCTCTAGCAGCTTGACTGAATAGGCGTATGAATGGCTGTTTTCTGCCTACATGAACCTATTGGAGGTGGATCAACCATATGCCCATAGACATACACACTCAATGACAAAGGCGGATACCAACAGGTCCTCTCGGACACAAAGCGCCGTGGGGCTGAGGTAGTCGGGCGAGACGAGGGGTGCATCTTAACTTGGGACGTCCACACACACGCATATATTCTCACACACACCCCACCGCATGCCACCCACACAGCAATATGGAGATGCGACATTGATACAAACCCAGCCTGAGGAGTTTGTGATTATGATGCTGTATTGTGTGGTTTTTAAATGGGTCTTAGTTTGTGCAGGTTACGTTATTGTGTATGAGAAATTTTTGGAGGTAGAAGGAGGGACCGTAAGGAAGACAAGCACTTTTTTGGAGGGTGCCAATCTGTTGCAGCTCTGGATGAAGTCTTGTGATGGAGAGACAGTGTGTTAAGCGACATATGTGACACAGAGGGACAATAGGATTATGGTCCTCTTCTCGTTATCCATGCCTTTGGACAGTGGGATTACCATCCGGGGAGTGAAGATCTTGGGCCGCTAAGCTTCAGTGCGGCCCGGTCCCTCGTCTCTTGTGTGGGGTGGGAAAACAGGGGTGAAGGGGGTCCCCTGGAGAGCGGGCCGCTATCAGGATTTACATATTCATCAGAGATCAGAGCTATGTTCTCTTTCTCTCACGTTTCTCTCTTCTTTTTCTTTCTGTCTCATATACACATGCTCAAACATGCTGAGATGTCTTACTTTACTGTCTCTGAGTTTGACAGGCCCTGTTTGGCTGTGTTGTGTTGTGTTCTGATATGTAATATATACAACCCGATCTCACAGCAATTCATACATATTTTACGAGGTGGCTAATTCGTACGAATTTGTACAACCTCACTCATACGAATTGGTACGATTTTTGCTAAATCGTACATATTTGACGAGTTGGTCCATTCGTATGATTTCGTACAAATGACCTAACCTCAAACCCCGCCCCTAAACCTACCCATCACTGCAGTATAGACAAATCGTACAAATTCATACGAGTGAGGTTGTATGAATTCGTACGAATTAGCCACGTCGTACAAATACGTACAAATTGGTCGTGAGATAGCGTTGTTATATGTGATTAGTTTATCTCCTGGTTAAAAATGTCTCCACAAAGAAATGTATCACTCGGACAAGGAGAGAAATAATTATCATTTTATTTTTGAAAAAATTACAGAAGAAATGTAACTACTGTAATAGAGGGCAAATGAAGTTCAACTGAGGTGAAGGGGTGAGACAATGTCAAAGAAGGGACAATAGGGACAGAGATCACGAGAGATGTGTCTAATGAAGGAATGCACACAGAGAAATGGAAACTAATGGAGACAAAGGATGTACAGAGTCAGCAAGAGAGGGAGAAAGATGGCGATGGGGTGGCTTACTGCTGTTGAACTCAGTCATCCTAATTGATGAGGTCATCCTGGGGACTATCCCAAAACCAGCGTGTCCCCAGGAGGTCATCACCCGGTCATCTAAAAGTCATAGAGCATTAGAGAGTGATGACATAGTGTAACTTTCCTCCATGTTTTTGTTGTAGTTTTTTTTCCCTTTGTTTATGGCCTTTTTGTCTTTAATTAAAAAGACATACATTAAAGTGGAAGGAGAGAGAGGAAGTGGGATCAGGAAAAATTCAGGCTGGATTTGAACCTGTGTCCCCATGAGCACAACAGACATTTATCAATTCTGACTCGAGTATGACCAACTGTGACACAGCTCCAACTCCTGTGTTTCAATTAACAAATATTACTAAACTTCCTGGCACTTCAAATTTTTACAAGATTTTCACAAACATAGATTGCACAAAGCATTAAATTAAGTTTAGTAACATTCTCAAACCAATGCTCATGCGCATTGTTTTAAAGCATGAGAGATAAATCATTAAGATTTAAGTTTTAATGAATTTTATTGGCGTGATAAATAATTAAAATAAATTTGCTGTGAACAAAAAAATTTGAAAAGTGAAAATAGTACAAAACAACATAAATACATAATTTTGTATTATTAATTTAAGAATATTTAAATATAGTATTTTATATCATTTATAATTATTAGGGATCTAAAAAAAAAAGAAAATATAATGATTAATTTAAGGCCGATAATTTTTTCTCTCATATGCACACAACCTTACATGCAAAGGTTTGTTTTGAAATAGGATCTATGTCTTTGATATGTTGTCAGTCAAATGTTCTCTGTTGGAATTGCTAGAGAGTAGGTGTTAAAGTAACCTTTGCAACACGGCAAACACACAAACACACACACATACAGAAACACAAATAGACTCGCTCAATGACAACACACTCAGTAATTGCTGCCTATTAAGGTCTTCGTTTCTCTCTCACACCTCATTACAGGCCTAAACACACACTGCCCCCTCATTACAGATTGCTTGCTAAACACACACACATATACAATTCCCTCATTCCCACCTGTCAGTTAAACACTCAACCTGGCAAGCGTGACCACTGAGAGTTGGGTGTTAACTCGCTGATGACATTGTGTGAGTTGTTGGCTCTGTAAGCCAATCCAAAACATGGCAGAAAACTGTTATGCGTGCTGACCTTATGTGTCTGTGTGTGTTGTGGGAAGTCTAACGAGAGGCATTTTTTGGGTTGGTGTGCTTTACTTGCTGGATTAGGGTTGACTTGAACACCCTATGAAGAAAATTGACTACCTTGAAAAACCAATTAGAGCTTGTATCTACAACATATACAGCTTGAAACTTCAGAGACTGTTCAGTGTGTTTGCATGCTTTAGAGCAGCAGGTTCAAATCCACTGTGTGTGTGTGTGTGTGTGTGTGTGTGTGTGTGTGTGTGTGTGTGTGTGTGTTTGTGTGTGTGTGTATGTTTCAACTTCTCAACTTCCTCCAACCTCATAATCATGTTTTTATTATAATAACCATCATCCCTCCATATCGCCATCCTTTGTACCTGTTATTCTCCGCAGTGGAGTAATGTGCAGCCTTTAGCAATGGGGGGGTTTGTTTATCATAAATTGTTGCAATTCACTAGAGCCTGATGCTTTTCTCACTCTCTTTCTCAAGGTGAAATGTAATTGAATGTGCCAAGAAGAGCAGATGGGTTGGTGAGAGAAGAGAATAAAGGAAAAGTTGCTGCAAAAGAGCACTGAGAGGAGTATCATTTTGGATGTACCAGGGTATATGTGTCAGATCTATCTTTGTGTAAAGGGTATGAAAAAGTTTGTCATATTATCAGATATATTTATGCAAAGAAACGTATTACTTTTATTACAGGCACAATACCCCTTAGAGTAACCTGGGATCAAGTGTTTTACGGACACTGTGATGATAATTCATGCCTCATTCCCTTGAAAGACCAGCAACTTTCCTGTTTCAGACATTAATGGTGTCATTTTTGTTTGATATTTTCCAAATGAAAAAAGTTATTCTCCAAGTTCTTGGAGATTATTGATGTTCAACATGAAGTCAATGTCATTTTGAAGGAAATTGGAAGAAAATAAGGGCAATTTAAAATTTGGAAGGAAGTTCAAAGCATGGAAGCTTGAAAGAATGGAAGAAAGGAAGATCAATCCAAGGTGATTGGTAATATTTAACTTAAAGTGGTCTTTTTTTATAATTATTACTTTTTTAAATATTTTTTTATTCAAAAATACAAGAAAGAGAAAGCCTTTATTTTGACATAAAAATGGTCAGATTTTTAGAGTTCTGACTGTGAAACTCTAAAAGTCAAAGACTGTGTTGCCAGTTGACTGCACCAAGAAATGGAAGCTAGTAATTTCTAGTAAATAAGGAACAGCTTGTGTGTTGGGCATACTGTACCTATGAATGCATGTCCTAATTGTTTTCCTGTGTCCCTGCTTGCGATAGTTTGCAGATCCTCTTCAGAGTACTTCAGATGACAAGGGACCCCTCTTAAAAACACAAGCCTGAACTCTTCAGTTTAAGAGCCCTGCTGGTTGCCTGTGTCTGTGTGTGTGCCTGTGTGTGTGTCTGTGTGTGTGTTTCTGACTCCGGAAACTGACAGTTGCCCATAAATTATTTGCCTTTATTTTAAAAACACTGCTCATTTACATCAATTTGTAGAGGGCGGGGGAAAGTAGTGAGGGGTATGTATCTTTAGGTATTTATATGCAAGTGTTTGAGGGGGGTCATCTTTGGTGGTCAACGTAGCCATTCTTTCGCCCAAATATCCTGTCGTATTCCTTCTACCCCTGCATACTTGCCATTTCCATACACCCACGGTACACAGAGCTCAGATGCCTCCCCGCTAATTAGCAACAAGTCAGAGCCGCCCACTTCTGCGGGGCAGTAAATATTCCCACACACTCTCACACTCGCACAGACGTCCCTAACTCGGATACAAGACCCTCGTTCCCTCTCCATTCTTTCCCCTCTTTTCTGATTTTTATCACCTCCCCTTGTTTTGTTCCCATTTCTGCAGCCATCAATCATCCCATTGACCTATCTTGTTAGGGGAAACTCACAGACACGCCCCCTTGCCTCTTCCAGGCCTCAATCTCATCCCACGCTTTCTTTCTTTCTACACGTACGCATCGGAGCCCCAATGTCCATCTCTGACTTAAACCTTCACAGTCCATCCTGCTCTCCTGTGCGGTTAGTGGTCAGGACGGGGTTGTGGCCGTGGGCCGGACAGGGTCGTGGGGAGGTGTTAGGGGGGATTAGATTTAGGGAACACTCTGGGTGGTAGGGTAGCCCCTGCGATGAGTACAATGCCTCCTGTGTCCCTGTGTGACACACACCCTTGTTTTACAACAGGGGAGGAGACACCTTCAATGCCCCAATGATGTGAACCACCCTGAGCCTATTCACGGTGACAAACGGCCACTGCTGGCCCCTGCGACAAACACATGCACAGACAGACCATGAGTATCACATAAACACGATTTTTGCTTCATGGTGTGTGCATTTGCTAAACCATTTTAGCAAAAAACACTACTACTAAATGACGACATTAAATATGTGCACTCAAATCCGAGACAAGAGGAAATAAAAGGCTTTCCTCTACCTTCCTCGCTTTCTCCCTCTCCTTTCTCTCTGAAAGAACCTTCTTGGCTGGCTCTCAGTGGAGTTGAATTGGTATGGCTTTAATTGAATCAACTAGCTCTTTTCTTGTGCCGCACTTGTGAGGCCAGAGCAGCCAAATGGCTTGATGACAACGTAATGGCAAAAGAATTGAATGAGCGACGCTGCCAGAGGGGAGAGAAAACTCAACAGCATTCTTTCATATCCGCAGCGACACACATAGTCGCACACAGACGCATCAAAACACTATTATGATCACTGAGCTCAGCCAAAATGCAGGAAGAATTATGTTTTGGTGGACTTTGGGGATGTTAGTGAACTTGTGGATTCTATATTGTTGTCATGACAAACGTTGTATAGAATATTCTATTCAGGAGCGTACTATGGAAGCCATTACAAATCTTTTCCATGATTATCCTTTTCCATGATGTATTCTATTCCATTTTTATATTTATTTTACCTTTTTTATTTCATGATGCATTCAACATCTGCACTTTATCAGTATAGAGCTATTTCTACCTTATCTAAGCCATACATTTTATTTTGTTGGCATAACCTACAGGTATTGAAAAGTCTCCCAAACAAGGGTTTGCTAACCCCTGAGGGTTCGTGAGGGAACTGCAGGGTTTGTGAGTTGATGATAAGCTTATAAATAATTAAATCAAAATAAAAACAGTGATAATAAAACACTTGAAATATATTATTATTTTAAAATCTCAGGTAGTACTTCAGAGAAAATATTTGATGTTAGGGTTAGGTTAGGGCATTTATATTGATTCAGTTTTGTAAAATACTGTTAGACTTGAATATAGATGTTGCCTCAAGAAATGTTACCTCGTTTATTTATTTATTTGATTATTTATGTAGATTTTTTTTCAGGGTGTGTTTCCCGGGAATTGAACCCATGAATGTGCTGTTGCAGGAAGAAATTTATATTAAATATCAGGTCATTTTAAACTGGTCATTTCCAGGCCTGGAAAAGTATTAGATATTAATGAAGTCTTTAAAAGGTATTGGAGATTTTCATGCAGTTTCAATGTGGTGATTGTGCTGGAAAATTAAAGTGATGTAAAGGTTCAGACAGCCCTACACAAATCTTTGAACCAAAGAGACCCATCACAGTCGATCATAACAGCATTTATTTTTCTTTCTCTCTGCTTCCAGCAGAATATCCACAGGAAGTGCCACCCATTCTTTGAAGATGTTCAGGTTTTTGGTGAACATTCAGTGTGAGGCTGACATAGATGTTCTCGACCCCTGGCTGCTGTGAAAGTTTTGGATGTAGAGGAGGGATGGAGAGATGCATACCTCCTAAAGAATCTGAGCAGAGACAATAGAACAGCGCACAGACACTTGGGGAACAGAAGGGTGACACAGAGGGCAGCTCTCACCCACAACAACTCTCCTCCTTTGAAAACAAAACCCCAACCTGTTACTGCTTCAGCCTGCCTGTGGGAGGGGATGTTCGTAATAAAGCTGCCAGCCCCCTCGTTAGACATCACGAGGGTAAGTGCATGTGCATGTGTTTGAGTGAAGGACCAGGAACCAATAGTACAGGAATGCTCTCTTTCAAGTGACTTTTGGGAGCAAGAGCTCTGTGTCTCGTATGCATGTCGTTTTGGTCCTTTCCAATTTTTATCTCTTAGTATATTCTAAGATTGACTGAGTTCAGGCGAGTAGCTGCACTTTACAAATATCCTGTTAAATAAAAACGTTAGCTGTCGTTGCCAGAAATTACAGTGATAACCATCATAATAATACAGGTGGTAACAGTGTTGGGGACAAATAACTTGAGTTATGTAATCAGATTACTTTTTTCAAGTAACTAGTAAAGTAATGCATTTTTTAATGCACTTTTAAATTTACAACAAAATATCTTGCTTTGTTTTCCCATTTATTGACAGACAGCTCTCATGTCCCCATGGTGAGAGAAATCGGGAGTAAATACAGAGGCATTGTGGTAAAACATAAATAAAAATATGATAAAATATTTGTATGCATTTAGTCTCACTTTATTGACTAATGTACTTGCTGCTGACCTTCAATGATTCAGTTAAACCATAAGCAAAAATTACTAGATTTTTTTCTTCTGCATCCTATTCTTCTGCAATCCAGGATAGCAGCACAGCTAAAAGGTTTGTTTGAGCTGCGCCCTCTACTGTACATGTGTGAATTTGCATTTCCTTTAGCCTTATAATTTCATTTATAAATTCATTTTGGTGTGAAAGCGCCTTTACAAGCAAAAAAACAAAAAAAAGTAATGCAACACATTACTTTTCTTAAAAAAAGTAAGTAACGCAATTAGTTACCTTTTAAGGGAGTAAGTTACCTGTCCAAAAAACATGGCAAATACTTGCATATAAACAGTGCAGAGCGTCATACAAAAAAAAAAAAAAAAAGACAAAACACCAACAGGGTAATACAGGGCACTAATATATTGCAATAAACATAAACTAAATAACAGAAAATGTAAAACAAAACAACACATCATGCAGGGACTTCTGGGAATGTCCTTTTACTGTTTTTCACCATGAGTTTTACATTATTTTACAGTAAAATTACATATAATGTGATGTTAAACGATTTAATCTTATATATGATAAGGTGACCCACAGTTTAAAATGAACAAGCTTTTACTGTAGCATTTATACAATATTTTTTATTTTATAAAAATAGATTTTTTTGTGTAGACATTTACCAGGTTTCAATGGCACTGTAAAACTCCAAAAGAACAATTAAATCTTTGTAATACTGACTTAAAAGGATAGTTCAACCATTTTGCCATCATACTCACTTTCATGTCTTACCAAACTTGTATGACTTTTTTCAGTGGAACACAAAATAATATATTTTGAAGAATGATTCAACAGTTTCTGTTCATACAACCAACACTGGACACTATCCATTTTAATTTTATGGATATTAAAAATGAAAAATATTTTATTATTATTTAAAAAAGAACATTTATGAGTGAGTAAATGATAAAAAAAAATGCATCATCATATTATTATTTTTATTTATTTTTTATTTTCTTTTTTGGTGAACTGTTCCTTTAGGTGCATATTTCATAAAATTAGATTAATATCCATACTGACATCATCTTATTTTCAGGGTCCATCTTAGCATCCCCTCTCCTACACACAAGAACACATACACAGTCTCACACCCCTCCTTTTTATCTTTCCTATTGCAGGATCAGGGGAGCAGGTTGTGGTAACATTTGTAGCATTTGGCTGCAGCAAATCCCACAGCTTTTTTCCTGAAAAGAAGCAGCCACCTTAAAGGGGGGCGGAGGGGGGGGGGGGTGTTCTTCTCCAGTGAAGCCCCTGGTCTTTCTCCTGCTCTCAGCCTGCGCACAGCGGTCTGCATGCCCCTCACCATCGCTTGCAAATCCCCCTTTATCCGCTGGCAGCCAGATGGGGTGGCAGGAATAATAGGCAGAGCCTGATGAGCACCATTCAATTTGTCCAGCCGTGTAAAGGAGCTTGTAAGCCGTTCCATTTGAGCAGGGTGTAATAGTAGCCAGGGGAGCAGAGGCTATGTTAAGACTTAATTACCTACTAATGGCTGTTGTAGGGACAAAAGACTTGTGTAGACCCCAACAACTTACACTCCTGTAATAGAGGAGAAAGGCAGGGAGAGGAAGAGGTGGGGGGAACTGTTTATTGAGGTGTTTTGGCCAAAAAATTTTGATGTCCATATGTTAAAAATGTCATCAACACTTATATTCACTATGTATATGAAGTTTCTGGATGAGAAGAAAGAAAGGAAAGAAGATACATGTACTTTGATTTTCTTTAGAAAGCCATTTGGGCTCAGAAACCTGAGAGAAAAGGATTTCTTTTTTCATTCTTTTTTTCTTTCACATTCTCTTTCTTTTTCAGTTGGAGGGAAGATTAGCAGGATTAAAACTGGCTCACATATGCTGCTCTTCACTATTGGCATTCAACACAACATAAGCCCAACTGCCACCCAGACGGAGAGAGAAAGAGAGATGTAGAGGGTGAGAGTGAAAGTTTTCTTCTGATATTAAAGCATTGCTACACTGAATCAAAACTGTTCGGAATAATTGTGGAAGAAAAAAAGGCTATTTAGTAAAAAAAACTGTTGGATGGTGAGAGGAAGGAATCAGGATGGATGAGGGTGCAGAAGAAGCGTTTATGATGGAAAATAGCTAAAGAGGTGCAGGAAGTCTTAGACCTCAGTAGATAGTAAGTAAATAAATAAATAAACTGAAAGTAAACCGTTTTATGATAAATGTAAAAAAAAAAAAAAAAAAGTTGTTATGATGGGAAAAGCAAATATTTAATAATATTTCACCAATTAAATTTAAGCTTGTGGAGTTCATGCAGTTAGACCACAAAAGGGGGACAAACCAAATACTATGAAATTATGAAATTTATGTTTTTCAATTCAATTTTTCACTTTCTATGCTGATAACATAATTTAATGTTGTTGTTTTTTTAATGGACCCTTTTTACAGTGCATTTAAAGTTTTTAATATTGCAATTCTATAATTTTTTATATATATATTAATTTAAAAAAAATGTAATGTACATTTATAAAACTTTTGCCTGGTTTCACAGACAGGGTTTAAATTAAGCCAGGATTAGGCCTTAGTTCAATTAGGACATTTAAATACACTGTAAACCCGAATAATAAGTAATAAGTTGCCTCAAATTTTTTTAAGTTAAGAAATTTACAGTTTAAGTAAGCAGAACTTGCAAATTTGTATTTTGTAATCATACATTTTAATTGCTCTGAACTTGAAATATTTGAATAAGCTAATTAATACATTTAACATAAAAATATCATGTAATTTCAAATTTTAGTAATGAAAACTTGACTAGCTTTAACTAGCTAATTCAATAAATGCCACCTTGCTAATTGGTGACACAATGCTTTGGTAACATTAGCATAGCACTTGCTGAATGAGGACAGCAACATAATACAATTAACATATATCTGTTCTTAAACTAAGCTAATGCTCAATTCGTCACCTACAAAAAAAACTATATAACAGATACTCTTCTAAACTAGCATAATAAAACATTAAACACTACTAAATCTCCCACTTAATGTTAATCTTGCACAAAATTAAAACATAATATAACACTTCATTTTGGCATTTACTGTCCCTTTTGAGTGTCATGGCAAAGCATGCTAGAGAAATCCCATCCCAGTTTCGGTTAAATGTAAGTTAGTCTAAATTAAAAGAAACAAGTTCATAAAACTCAAAACAATGAAACAGTTCAGATTACTTAAAATGTGTCAGTTTTGTGAACTCAAAAAAGAAAGAACGTTTTAAATACTCATAAAAGTTCATTTGTTTGAACTTATTTGTTTAATTTGAGTTGGATCTACACAAACCAATTCATTAATTTGAGCGTTAGGGTTTACAGTGTAGCTTTTATAAACATGCCTGAGAAAAAAACATTAGGCCTACTGGTGTTCATCTTGAGACAAAACATTGGCACTTACATATTTTAGGATATGTCAGTGCAAGTTGCTTTCAGTTAAAACAGTTCAAACATGCATTTTAGTCTGGGACTAGCTTAAGCCTTGTCTGTGAAACTGGGGCAAAACGTATTTTTATCTAACTAGAAAACTAGTAACACCATTGTGTGGATGTTTCTAATAGAACGGCAGAGAGAGTGACAGCAAATTTGACTCTTCTGACCAATGTAATCAATCTTTTTTGTTGTTTTTGTTTCTCTTTTGAAAACTCATAGAAACACAATTGTAGATTTATTCATTTGCTACTGGGAGCAAATGGGGGTTGCTGTAGTTTCCATTCACCGCTATACAACTATGATGACTTCCACTTCTGAGAAGCCTGGAAATGTGAAAAGGATCCATTAATAAATAATGCAAAATAGAAGCATTTTCAACAAGTGGTTTTAAACTTTAGATGCCATTGTAAATCATTTTGCAAAATAAACAGACACAAAAAGATTAAAAAGAACCTCTGTTTAACAAAATGTTGAAGGTGTAAATAGTGACGTGACAACAGTAAAATAGTACTGATGTTGAGTTTTAGGTTTTACAGAAAAAGCTGAAAGTGAACTCCAGCTGGATTCATTAACTTAAGTATGACTGCAGTTACAGCACTGGCTAATTTAGCTCTTGGGGTTAACCGTTCTTACACATATACACACCTCTGCCCACCTCATTATTGGAATGCACACGCAAACACATCATTATCTCATAAAGGTAATGAGAAAAGAAGAGCCTGGCTTTGCCAACAGGCGGAAATTAGCACTTAGTCTCCCTCCACACTCAACCGCCAGGCTAACATTCATTCACCCTGAGGTGGCAAAAGCTCTCGTATCTAACGTTTCTCTCTCTTCCCCTCTTTCTCTGAGGCAGGCCCTTGTTAAACAAATAGCTTTTAATTAAACGACTGAACGACATAAAAATTTAGCCAGTTCTCTATTTCTGTCATTTCAGTTGATTTAATTCTCTGCACCTGAACTGTGAAGTTTGAACAAGCTGTAAAATGCTGTCTGGAAACTGGCATTGATGCAAATATGTCAAAACTCGGGGAAATGGTTAATTGAAATGTTTTGCAATATAAAAACGAAAAAGACATGCAAAAAATTGAAGTATCACTTTGCATCAGTGTCCATTTAAATAATTACAATTGCAACAATGTGCATTATGAACAGTTCCACAGAAACTTACAATTAAGAACATTGCTCATTAGGCTTGTACTTATGTAATCACATTGTAATATGGCCTGTGTTTATGCCTTAAATCATGTTTAAGCAGGTCTGTGAGAATGAGTGTACATCTTTGTCATTGGCTCAATGTAATCTAAATCAAGAGGTAATGACGTCAGTCATGCATGCTCTTAATTAGCCTTAATTGGCAACATTCTCAGCGGACTACAGTTACCAAAGTTGGGATGAATCGAGGGCAGACCAACCCCTGTCTTTCTCTCTGTGTAATTGCTCCCAAGACAGTTGTCAGTCAGTGTGTGTTGTGTGGGTGTGTGTGTGAATTTGTGTGCATTGCGTTCTTCCCCGGGTGACATTTCAGATAATTATATGCGCGAGGAATAAACTGCAGCTCTGACAATAGGGCTCTTTCTGTCCCCCCGTTTCTAATCCAGACAGTCGCGGCATATATTACCATTTTGGTACACTTAACAAGTGAGATTACCGGAATTCATAATGAAGGAACTGAACTACAACTTCTCTCCGACACCGCCGGTTTAAACCAACTCATTTGCATAAGCGTATTTAACGAGAGTAAACAAGCAAACAGACAGACGGGACTGTCCGCACGGGGAAAACAACCAAACAACAAGAGCTCATAGATGCTTCAGTGAAAATATGTTAAAGACCTTGATCTGGTGATGTCTCTCCTAAACTCACTGATGCTTCTGTTAAATCTACACCTGTGGAGTCAGATAGATGAACAAACTCATGAACAGACTCTTTTGAAGAGCCATCTATCTGTCTAAAATACTAATATAGTGTTTAAAAATGTGTTTATGTAGGCTATGCTCAATTAATTTCGAAAGTAGCCTGAAACGTACATTTCTCATAATGTGCTCTAGCTGTAGCCAGCTGTAGTCAGCTATAGCTACATAATGTCCTCCTCTTCTAACCCAAACACATACTTTTGTTTGTCCATATTGGCCTAATTGAAATGTTTCAGATCATAACCGTTAAAAACATTTTGCACGCCTCGTTTCCTAACGTTTTAAATGCGTTTAACGGCAGAAATCAGTCAGCTGTCAGGCGCCCGCATGGGGTCACCGGGTTAAAACAATATGAGCGCATTCAAACCGCAAAACAGTGTCTGCAACAGACCGCGCTCAAACCTGCGGGAAATACACACAGGATCACGAAGAAAAACTTGCATCGGCATCCGTCCTTACACCACATAGCTATATAATAAAGAATTTATAATAGACCTTACTATTAAAAAAACTTCTTTAATATGCTACCAATGCATCTTGATTAGCCTATAGTCTAATGTGAAAATATTGATTTGTTGAGTGCAGCCTTTTTTATTGCAATTTAATTTTCCAACAAGCATGCAGTGCATTTAGAGTTAAAACAGTTCATTACAAAATTGTAAAGTTCTCTGAAGTTTTTCATCTACCTGTGCCACCTGACTTAACTAACTCAATAGATTAAGTACAGATTGCACAGTTTGTTCAACCGACTCACTGTAATCTAAACCCATCGATGTTCTGTGAGGATGCACCATATGCGAAGTGTGTCTAATGCAGTTAATGAAGCCCGTTTTTTTTTTTTTTTTTTTTTTTGCAGTGACATCAGATTTTCGGACCCCCACCCACTGGAGCTCATTGGTTCTTGACGGGCTGTCGGAAAAGCGTTGACATTGTCCCGGTGACTTGCCCCCGGGTGATGGGGAGGAGGGACCTACTATAAAATACCCCTCGTCACTCTCAGGCGTGCCAAACACAAACAGTGCACGAGTGAACTGGAATAACGAGTGAATTCTGCAAAGCTGCACACCAACACGCGCTTGCACCTGCTACCGGTAAGTTTGAATATATAGAAAATAAATGCAATGCTTTGCTTACTTTGTATAAAAGTGTAAAACATGTATACAATTAGTAAACGCCAAGCACTATTTAAACGATTAAATTGTTTTCTCCTTCCCAATTATTTAGTTAAGTAATTTTTTATAGGCTACTATTATATGATTTAGCTATTAGATAATCTCTTAACTGTTTTCATAAATATATTATTATAGTGTGCTTTTTTGCCATTAAACTGGCGAACTGTGTAACAAACTTCAACAGCTTTACTTGTTGGAAACTTGTGGAGTTGAGTTTATTTGAATTTCTAGAACATATAGGCCTATAGGCTACTCTTAATTCGCTGTATTGCATTTATTAAACCATATTAATTAGCTTTTTTTTACTTTTAGGTTTTAATTTCTTATTACATGTATTATACTTACCCTAGTAGCCTAGTTTTTAATCATTATCTTCTTTTAAAGGAATATTGACATCTGCGAGAAGCTGAGAGCGCACTGAACATCATGGACTCCGACACGAGCCGAGTGTCCAGTAGACCTTCTTCTCCTGAAGGCGATGATCTCTTCCTGTCCGCAGTCAAGAAGTCCGTGGGTTTCTCCGGCGCCGTCTCCTCCACGCAGAGCGATTCTCCTCCGGAGTTAAGAGGCGCAGATCTGCATGGCCTCTCCAGCGCCGATGAGGACTCACTGGCTCTGAAGATGCTCTCCAAAAAGGACCGTAAACTTCTATCCGAGACCGAACTGCAGAGTATGCGCCTCAAGATCAACAGCCGCGAGAGGAAGCGCATGCACGACCTGAACATCGCCATGGACGGGCTCCGGGAGGTCATGCCCTACGCCCACGGGCCATCCGTGCGCAAGCTCTCCAAAATAGCCACCCTGCTGCTCGCGCGCAACTACATCCTTATGCTGAGCAACTCGCTGGAGGAGATGAAACGGCTTGTGAGTGAGATCTACGGCGGAGGGAGCGGGGCCCATCACGCTGGTTTCCACCCGCCCGGTTGTGGCACCCTTACGCACGCGGCGGCCGCTCCGTTACCGGGCCACCCTGCGGCTGTCTCGCATTCCTCTCACCCGGTACATCATCCTCTGCTACCACCAGCAGTCTCCACTGCCGCATCTCTCTCCGGCCCGGGTCTCTCAGCCGTAAGGTCGCATCACGGACTCCTCAAGGCACCATCGACCTCAGGTCCACTCGGCGCTAGTTTCCAGCACTGGGGTGCCGGGATCCCGTGTCCGTGTAGCATGTGCCAGGTGCCCCCGCCTCATGTGTCCGGTATGAGCACCGTCACCATGTCACGACTGACCAGTGACTCAAAATAAAGTACGGAACTTTGATAAAAGAACTCTGAGAAGGAACCATAGACTTTTATATAAAAACTGTATTATCTTGTGTTTATCAGTTTATGGCTGAACAATTTGGAAAGCACAAATAGATCTGAAGAGAAGAAGAATGGATCAAAGCCACTAACATAGAGTTTTCTAACCCTTTAGAGATATTAGGATTAACTATCCATGTGCATTTCTGTGTATGAAGTTTGTGAAAATGGCAAAACTTACTATTTTTAGCCTTCAATCCTGGGACTGAACAAGAACAAGTTTAATGTGAAATAGAGTTAAGAATAAAATAAATCCGGCCAATTCATAATTCAGTCAAAGAAGGCTAAATAGTTTCATGGGCCATTATTATTAGACGCAATTATACATTAAAAGTCCTATGATTTTGAAAAACATAATAGGACTGTATACTGTGTAAATATGTAGATAGCGTTTGTACAGTTTGAGAGATTTTATATTACCTTCCCCCGTTTATATTTGGGGTCAGAATTCATCTGCCAAGCGCTGTCTGTAACAGGAAAGATGCTCTCTCCCTCTCTCTCTCTCTCTCTCTCTCTCTCTCTCTCTCTCTCTTCCTTTAGTTTTCTGGCTTCCCATCTTTATTTTTATTTACTTCTTTCTGCACAAGCTTACCCGTCATTGCCGATGCGAAGAATGATCAATTTTTATTTTTTATAATAAAGTGCAAAATGATATTTATTTACTTATTTTGATGGTATTTTCAAATTAATGTGCGGTGAATGTTTGAGTCATAACTGTAAAATAAATGTTTTAAAATGATGCATTTGTTTACTTGTTTGTGCTTGATCAATTAACCCAAACATTTCTTTTTCAGTATGCAAGCTCACATACAAAGTACTTTCAAAATGAAAGGAAACATGGAAACAAGGAAAAACAACACAAAAATACAAAGACAATAAAATCTATCTATCTATCTATCTATCTATCTATCTATCTATCTATCTATCATCTAATCGTCTAAACCTTAAAACGTAAGAAAATTCAAAAAGATAAAGGTCATCGCAGTTAATTTGACCAAAAAAGTTTAAAACTTTTCTTTTACATTTTTAAATAAGTTGCCTATTTTCGGAAACAGATAATCACTTATTCGCTCTTGATGAGAGTAAACAGAGAGTGCTCAGACCGACACCATTTATTTATTGTAAACTGGAACAAAGATGGTCCAAAAAGAGTGAGAATGTTTAATAACTTGACCCGAGATTATTGACAGTCCGTAAACCACAGTCTCTGTTTTAAATAGCATAGTTTACAGTTTAATAGTTTATGTTTTGTTTTATATAGTTTACATTTGTATATAGTAATATATTAGTGACTACTAATGCTTGATAAATTGTTAGTTGTTATTAAGCCCACCTGTATGATTTACGCATTATCCTATCAGAAAGTATACAGGCAAATTAAACTAAACTGAATACTGAGTTTCCTTTTCATTCTTTTTTTAACAAATAACATTAGTAATAAAAATGGAATTCAATGTATTGTTCATTCTAATGAACGAAATTAAACGAATGTATGCTCAACTTTTGCGCACTTAAATAGCCTTCGCCACTGTCCATTTTCGTTAAAATGACAAATATGTTGGAATATACGTGGAACAGTAATCATTGATAAAAATAAGACAGACCGAGGCAAAATATAATTCCAGGCTATAGTCAGATAGAAAACAATTTGATCGTGATAGAATGACGAATGTGTCAAAATTTGGCACATCCATGCGACATCGAGCTGTGGAACCTGTGAACACCCTTACCTGTCAAAACCAATGATTCTGCTGTTTTGGGCAGCTTTCCAAATGAGACCTTATTAACTTTTATGAAGCGCTTCATTCTGGAAAAAAAATAAGATTGCCTTCATGTTTTTAAGCCTCAAGGAGGGGGATCATTTATTTAGAATGCAAAAAACGCATTTGCAGTCTTGCACTACACAAAATATGCAGAAAAAGAAGGAGATGCGAGATGGAGGGAATAAATAAAGGAGTATTAGGTGGAATACATAACTAAACGCCAGCAGCTGGATGGCAGATTGCTCTTTCTGTTGCAATGTTTTCCAAGGGATTTTTGAGCTGGAACGATACGGAGTGAAGCTGGCTTTTGAATATTCATAATTGCTTGTTTATTTGTTTTAAAATTCATATTTTATTATTATAATTCATCGTATTAATTTTGTACAACAAAAAGGGCCATTTTTATTTCAAAGTGATTATTTTATAAGATTTTTTATTTATGTACTATTTAATTTGCATTTGATTTGCATTTTGGGAATTTCAGTAACATCTTCATGTCAACTAAATAGTCTAATTCAACAAAAAAGGGCTCATAAACATCAACAAATCTTTTCGTAAGTTTCAAAGTTTCAATAGAAAAAAAAAGTTTTAGTATTACAGCCACCCAGTAGCAGTCAGTGTAATAGTAATTTCGACCCCAGATTGAGCTCCATGAAAGCAAACAGGCTGCTGATGTCTTGTCTTCCTTCACTAACATCTGCTTGTTAGTAATCTTCAGCCGCCTCGCCCATTTGCTCCGCGTAAAATGCAATTACTCTGAAAGGTAATGAGAATTACACGCTATCACGTTTCCAAATTAATCAGAGCAGCACCTCCCCCGTGGAGCCACCTTAACGAAGGTCTCCTCTCACTCACTGACACATACTGTATTTATAGATACTAATAGGCCTCACTCATTAATAAACTACTGCAAAGCAAATCTACCTAAAGTGCCAATATAATTGAATACTGATTAACAGATCAGTTCACTCAAACATGATGTCAAAGACAATGTACATTAACAGAATGTTTGCAACTACTAGAAAAAGTTATTATATAAATGAAACTTTTTAAATAGATAGCTAACATTTATATGCCAAACTACAGCAGCCGCATGCATTTTCACAGATTGTGCTTAGTGTTTAATATTTATGTGTGTTTGGTGGGTTTTTAACTCAGATCTTAAATCTATTCTTAAATCCTCTGATTCAGCACAGATGTTGGGCCATTCAGACGCAAACACTGGGCCTTGTTAGCCCAAAGGATTAGACGGAGAGGATTGAAGAGATGCATCAAAGGTGGTGGAAAAACACAAATAATGTAGAAAAAAGAGCCAAATAAACAAATAAACGAAGTGCATTGTGGGACAATGGAAAGTAACAAGAAAGAGAGAAGGGGAGAGAAGTAAAGTTATCCTCTCTGTCTCCTTCAATCCTAAAATGTGTTTTTCAGCCTCTCAGTTTCATTGATCCATCATCGTTATAGCAAGTGTCAGTCATTTATCACATAATCATTCCAAGAAGTGCATTTTAGAGGAGGAGCAGACGGAAGATTTGAGGAACCTGTACAGTGGCCATATGAGACCACACTTCCCCTGGGACAAGTGTTTATCTCGCCCTCCATCATCTGTTCTTCCTTATGTAACACACCCCATGGAGCCGAGGACATCTCCATGATTTTTATTTTAGTTCATTGAGATTCATTAGGAAAGTGTCATGTGACGATTACATAATTAATCAGTCTGATTAGTAAAAAAAAAAATATTGGGACTATACTGGCAATAAATTCTGCTGCATAAATAAACTTTATTTTTCAATACCTGTGATTCACTTCCCCCTTTTTTGTCAAAACAGGCCTACAAGACAGGAAGTAGAAATGCAAATCATTTATCAAAACTGTAGCTATACAAAACGGCAACCTGCAATTGTGACCTTAATGAGCTGTCTAACTTTTACCTTTTTTTTTGGTGTAATGTATTTAGGTTTTTTGTTTTGGCTTGGGGAAATTAATTCATTTAGATGTTAATTTAATTTAGATTCAGTTAGTTCAGTTTAGAATGAGAATACATTTCTTAAGCAGTCTTTTGATGTTAAATACAAAAAGAATATAAACATCAATATCACACTGGTGTGACATAGTTTTTATATTTTAAAGATTATACCCAGCACCTGGGTAAACATAATAAAAAAAAGAACCCAGCAAAATTACCCAACAGGCTAAATCCAGCATTTGGGCCAAAAAAATAAATAAAAATTGGTTACACTGTATTTGGTTACACTTTATTTTAAGGTGTCATTGTTACAGTGTAATTATATATTTAAGTACTGAGTAATATTAATTAAAAACATCTACTTACTATAGGGTTATGGTAGGATTAGCGTTTGGTTGAGGGTTAGTTGCATGCAATTATGCATAATTTACTGTTATTACTGTGGTAAGTACATGTAACATATGTAACAAGGACAGAGTAATATAAAGTGTTACCCTTTATTTTAAGGTGTCATTGTTACAGTGTAATTATATATACTTATTAATAAGTACTGAGTAATAATAATGTATGTACTATAGAGTTATGGTTAGGGTTTGTTTTTGGGTCAAATATGGACAAACCCAGCCGTTGCGTTGAATTTTTTAATAAAATGTTTAACCCAATGGTTGGGTCTGTCCATATTTGACCCAAATTTGGTTTAAAACAACCCAGCATTTTTTAGGATGTACTATGGTAAGTACATATGTAACAAGGACACTGTAAAATAAAGTGTTACCAGTTTTTCAAGTTGTCTCTGTTGCAACTAGTGCTATTGTGCTTTTGGGAGCGAGACAGCAGCATGTATGCGGCGCAACTGTGTGTTTGTTTGCAGGTCATGAGCTGGGATGCTGTGTGCACCTATAAGTCTATGATTTAAAGCCAATGCACTCTCATACAGCGTGAATCAATGTGTTTACTGAAAGAGTCAATGTGTTTACTGAAAGAGACTAAGACAGATGGAGCAGAGAAACAGAGAGAAAGAAAAAAGAGTCAAAGGAGTGTAAGATAGATAGAAAGATGTGCATTAGGATTGTTTGAGCCGTTAAAGAAAGAGGGGATAATCCTGTAAGGGGCTGAACTCTTGGATATTCATGACTGGCCGAGTGTGGATGCGCTGTGAAAAGAGGACAGGGCCAGGACAACTTAACATCAAAGAGCACCATGGGAGCTCTGCAGGCCAATGAGGGTTTGTGGCTGTTGGACCTTTTGTTTGTAGCTTTGTTGCTGTCCAGCTGAATCCTTTCAGAGCATGATCTTATGAGCAGTGTTCCTCCTTTCAGAAAAACTGTGTGTGTGTGTGTGTGTGTGTGTACCCGATAAACTCTAAATGTCCTGCAATCTGATCCTGTTCTGGCATATGTCTCTCCGTTTCAATCCACTGGGAACACACTCTTGTTCTCTCTCCTTCTGCAAAATCATATTAGTAACTTTATGGAGTGAGAAACTTTCACTGCCCACTTCTGTCGCCACACACACACTTTCACGTACGCGCTCTGTCTCGTATCGCTGCATTTAGGTGGTGTGTGTTGTGTGTGCATGTGTCAGGGCGGTTGATGGATGGTCGGGTGATAGAGGTGTTCCACTCTCAGTTTGCATGGGTCGCCTGACTCTTCTTTTCTCTCATTTATCTTCCTCGTTTTCAGCCTCCTTGACAAGCATCTGAGAATCCATCCTTCATCAGGCCTAAATGGACGGCACACCATCACTAGTTAAGTTTCAACACTGAAAAGCTAAATTAGCTGTGAAATTTACTCATGCTATGTTCATTATCAAACAATGGAACATCACAAAGCTTTGTTGCCTATATTGTGAATTTGATCTGATAATTATTTTTTTACTATAAACTTTTACCACCGGTGACTTTCTGCCCTTTAGCCTATGATCTTGACAGTGGGTGTGTGTGCTTCCGTTTTCTTTCTTTTTGTCCCTCTGGCTTATTGCTTTTCATGTTGTCTGTCGTCTGTTCAGCTAGTCACTAAGTCTTCCCTTCAAACCTAATGTGATGTCAACTCATCTATCATATCCCATGAGCCTTCACGTTCCCTGATGGAAGGGATGTTCAATTCAAAGTATTTTTTAAAGCAAATGAGCCCCTCTTGTCAGCCTTCTTGGTAATGGCCCTGGCTAGACATTGACTTGCATAGAAAAAGAATGACATTTTGTTTTGAGGTTGTGTTTATAATGATTAAGTTTCAATATTGAATCAACATTTGGTGACCAAACCAGTTTTTGGGGTGGATTTTAAAGGATTAAGGGGAATAAAGAGTAAAAAAAAATTGTACTGTTAAAAATGTTAGTGTAAAATTACAGTATATTCCAGGTTAATAATTGCATGACTTTCACAGTAATTCCACAGTAGGACTTAGGTAGGATCTAACTGCACTCTTGTAAATTTCTTGTAAAATCTACAATATCATACTGTATTTCTACAGTGCATGTACTATGAAGGTATCCAGTGCGGCATGAATAGATTATGCTGTGGAGTTTCTTGATTCTTGTTGGTTTTATCTGTGCTGCTGAACTTATTTTTGGTTCACTTTTAGCAGTTTGTGTTTGTTATATTTTGTAATGTTCAGAATTTGTCTTTCTTATTATTATTATTATTATTATTTGTTGAGTGTCACCATTGTTGTGTTTTGTTGAGTATTGATGCATTGATGCATTATGGTTATGGAAGAAAAAAAAATTGTGTTGCAAGATGATGTCACACCTTTCAAAGATAAATCTCAGCAGCTGCTTTACTATTGTAATTATGAATTTTAAATAAAATATTGGTAAATCTTTATGCGGAAATATTGCTAATAATAGTATAGTTTCTAACTTAAAATCAGCCAATTAGCTTATTTTATATTCTAGCATGTCATTGTTTTAACAAATGTTTTCATTTGTCACACTTCTGGCTTGGCTAGATCAGAAATTTGAATATGAATATACAAGATCCAAGAGCCCAAGCTAATGGAACACACTTACAATTACAGTACTAAACAATATAATTTCTTATAGTGGCATGGATAAGACAACTATAATCGGAATTCACAGTAAAACAAGAGCAGTAAATGACAGTGATTCCAGCATCATTTTGCTGTTGATTAACAGTATTTCGTAAGAAAATTACCCAGCATGCATTACTTTTATTGTAAATTTACAGTACTACAGTAATTTATTGTAAAATAATACTCTTTAATCCTGTAAATTCCTGGCCATTTTTTGTACAGTGTAATTCATTTGAATTATTTGCAAATAATATTTTTATTTTAAAACATGAAGATGGCTCAGTTAATGTTTCTTGTCTTGTCACATTAAATTATGAATTAGCTATAAGAATTTTCAGTTGCAAAATGGCGAAATATGAAAGTAGTTTGCATTACTGGATACTACTTGGGGTCGTTTAACATTTCTGTCCTAAAACATTAGGACAAATATTAAATGTTTAGCTACTTACATCTTACCTTGCACTCTTTCACTGTTAAAACCGAAACATCGTGCTGGAATTCATCTTCGGCTTCCGTGAATAGTAAAGCCCACCTTCTCAATCTCAATCGTTTTGTTGAGTGCTGTTAGACTAATGCAGATGCAGACCATCCTAAAAAAAATAACTTAAGAATTAGAGTGTGTGTGCTGAAGTGTAGAAGAGCAGCTTCAAAAATATCAGATATTGGGGAGACAATAAGGCCATATATGATTATTCGGAGGGACCCCTCAAAGTCTACAGCCCTGGCCAATTCAATTCAAATTAACACTCATGAACTGAAAAAGTGCCAATTCTTCAATTCTGAATTTTGTACATCTGTAAAACACAGAAACTAATAATGTCTGAGTATGAATGAAAATATCAATCTATATAGAAGCTTTGCAACACACAGCTATAATGGTTGACTGAAGATACAGCAGTGTTCGTAGAAAGCTCAGAAAGGACTTGGGGTGGGAGTTGATCTAGAAATTGTTACCTCACCCCTCAATTTACATGTCAAAATCAATAAAGAAGTGAATGATGAAGCGAACTGACAAACTCAACGGTCTTTGCATTTACTTTAAATGAATAAAAACTTTAAAAACCATGAAATGGAAATCTGCCTCACAAAAGGTTTCCTTTTTTTTTTGTTGCATGAAGCCTTTTGGCACGGCGTTCTGCAATGCATATGTTCAATGTGACGTGTCAGAGAGAGTGCTCTTATTAGTGAAATGTGACACACACGGCAGCTGGCACTGAGTAGCCCGTGACAGCTATAATCAGTGTGTCCTCAGCAGGACCGCTTCAGAGCGTGTGTTTAAAGAACGATCCCCAACAATCTCTGGACGTCAGTGACTGTGTATGATTTTGAAACAGTGTCAACTGTTCTTTGGGCAAATTGACAAAAGGCCCATGGGGTGACTCTTCGCCTGGCTTCATCCATCTGAGAAGCCAACCGTTCTGTCCAGGCCAACCTTTCCCAGAGCATGCTGGGAGTCACAATACCCAGCCTTCAGCTCATTGGTTCCGCCCTATTAACAGCTTGTAATCTTCTCATATCCATGGCCGTCGGCCCAGAGCAACACGTCAAGCAGGGTTCGCAGTGCTCTGAAGCTCTAGACAGCTCACATCCCCCATGTCAACTGTTTTACAGCATCTCCACCAGATACACACTCATTTTTAGATGCTACTTTGTGGAGAACGTGAATCGTATGAAGGAGGTTGAGGCCCTTCAGTCTCACCCTCCACACCTGCTTCCCTCCAGGGGAGAGAAAGAGAGAATAAAGTTGTGACATCTGTTAATTTCTCATTAGAACTTTTCTTTATGCAGGTTTGTTGGTGTGCGAGACAGCTCTGCAGTACGTGCAGTACGGACACAAGCTGGCGAAGGGCTGGCCAGCCGGCGGTTGAAATATCACGCTCGGCATTTAGCAGACGTTTCTCGGCGTCCATGGTCTGGTAATGAATATGGAAGCAGACCTTCTCCGTTTCAATGTTGCTGATTTTTTGCATCAGCTTGTGTTGTGACCTTCCACATCATGAAAAACAGTTAACAGTGCAAGCTGTCAAAGTTAGCACAGGTAGTCCAACTTCTTTTATGCCCAATGTTTCCTTGTTGTTTGTGTTTTTGTTTCTGGGCAATTAAACGCAGGTGTCTTTAACAGAGGTATTGTGATGTTTCTGCTGGTGCACAGATTTGTTCTTGGTGCCTTTGTGGTGCCTTGCCTTTGTGCTGCCCGATCCTTGTTTCCCTTCACATAAACAAAAAGAAATAAGGAAATGGATTGAGGAATTTGTTACAAAATGAAATGCCAATAACATGGAAACTTAAAAATTAATTATAGAAAGTCCTAAAGATTGAATGAGTATTCAGAGTTATTTACAATTTAAATGATTGGTTCACACCAAAATGAAATATCTGTCATTTACTTACCAATTTACTCACCTGTTCTGTAAAACATAAAGGGCAGAATGTTCAGAATTGTCTCTTTTTCATACAAAGAAAGTGAAGTGAATAGGGCTGTAGCTCAAATGACTTGTTAAACTTCAGAGGGTATCTATATGTTTAAGGGAAATAAATGTACAACATTTTAAGACTTTTTAATGTAAATAATGAATAGATAATTAAAAAGAATTTAACACCATTGTAACTATTCATATGTAGTAAAGATTTGATAATTTTTTTAAATATGAATTAGGGCTAGGTAATAAAGGTGTTTGTGTGTGTATATATATATATATACACCTGTTCAACTGCTCATTAACACAAATATCTAATCAGCCAGTCACATGGAAGCAACTCAGTGCATTTAGGCTTGTACACATGGTTGAGGCGGTCTTCTGACGTTCAAACGGAGCATCGGAATGGGGAAGAAAGGTGATTTAAGTGACTTTGAACATAGCATTGTTGCTGCTGTCAGACAGGCTGGTCCAAATATTTCAGAAACTTTTTATCTATGGGATTTTCATGCACAACCATATAGGGTTTACAGAGAAAGGTCCGAAAAAGAGAAAATATCCAGTGAGCAGCAGTTCTGTGCATGGGCAAAAATGCCTTGTTGATGCCAGAGGTCAGGGGAGAATAGCCAGACTGGTACAAGCTGATAGAAAGGCAACAGTAACTTAGCACTCATTACAACCAAGGTCTGCAGAAGAGCATTTCTGAACGAACAACACATTGAACCTTGAAGCAGAAGACCACACCGGTGCCACTCCTGTTAGCTAAGAACAGGAAACAATTCTCACATGGCTCACCAAAATTGGACAATAGAAGATTGGAAAAGTGTTGCCTGGTCTGATGAGTTTTGATTTCTGCTGCAACATTTCGATGGAAGGGTCAGAATTTGGCGTAAACAACATGAAAGCATGGATCCTTGTATCAACAGTTCAGGCTGGTGCTGGTGGTGTAATGGTGTGGGGAATATTTTCCTGGCACACTTTGGGCCCCTTAGTACCAACCAACCATAATTTAAACACCTGAGTATTGTTGCTGACCATGTACATCCATTTATGAACACAGTGTACTCATCTTCTGATGGCTACTTCCAGCAGTATAACGCGCCATGTCACAAAGCTCAAACTGGTTTCTTGAACATGACAGTTAGTTCACTATACTCAAATAGCCTCCACAGTGCAGATTTCAATCCAACAGAGAAGCTTTGGGATGTGGTGGAACAGGAGATTCGCATCATGGCTGTGCAGCTGACAAATCAGCAGCAACTGCATGATGCTATCATGTCAATATGGACCATAATCTCTTCCGAACACCTTGTTGAATCTATGCCTGAAGAATTAAGGCAGTTCTGAAGGCAAAAGCAAGGTGTACCTAATAAAGTGGCCGGTGTGTGTGTGTGTGTATATATATATATATATATATATATAGTACAGTCATTTTGTTTCATCCCTCATTGTCTATATATATACACACTACCGGTCAAAAGTTTGGAAACATTACTATTTTCAATGTTTTTGAAAGAAGACTCTTCTGCTCATCAAGCCTGCATTTATTTGATCCAAAATACAGCAAAAACAGCATTATTGTGAAATATTTTTACAATTTAAAATAACTTTTTTTCTATTTGAATATATTTTAAAGTGCAATTTATTTCTGTGATTCAAAGCTGAATTTTCAGCATCATTACTCCAGTCTTTAGAGTTACATGATCCTTCAGAAATCATTCTAATATGCCGATTTGCTGCCCAAGAAACATTTATTATTATTATTATTATTATTAATGTCTACATATACTAATATACTAAATTATTATTATCAAAAAAAGTTTTTTCAGGATTATTTAATGAATAGAAAGTTCAAAAGAACAGCATTTATCTGAAATATAAAGCTTTTGCAACATTATAAATGTCTATACTGTCACTTGATCAATTTAATGCATCCTTGCTGAATAAATGTATTCATTTCTTTAAGTTCTTTCCCAAAAAAAAAAAAAATCTTACCGACCCAAAACTTTTGAACGGTAGTACAATGTTACAAAAGCTTTCTATTTCAGATAAATACTGTTCTTTTGAACTTTCTATTTATCAAAGAATCCTAAAAAAAATTTTTTACACAACTGTTTTCAACATTAATAATAATCATAAATGTTTCTTGAGCAGCAAATCATCATATTAGAATGATTTCTGAAGGATCATGTGACACTGAAGACTGAAGTAATGATGCTCAAAATTCAGCTTTGCATCACAGGAATAAAAAATGAAATAATATTCTATTTTATAATATATTCAAATAGAAAACAATTAACATAAATGCAGCCTTGGTGAGCAGAAGAGAGTACTTTAAAAACATGAAAAAATCTCACCGTTCTCAAACTTTTGACTGGTAATGTATATATAAGCAGAAAAACTATTTGTGGTTTACAGTGGTAATCTACAGCAATCCATAATTGTGATATAGAGATATTAGAATGAAAAAACATTTGCTTTCCATTTTAATTTGCATGAGGGCAGTTGAAAAACGTTTTTACATGATTGCATTAAGCTATCGTGCATGTGTGTGTGTGTCTCAGTGATGGGAACCCCAGTGGTGCCAAGTGAATACCACCTCAGCCAGGCGTTTTACTGGTAACTACAGGAAACAGGCTTGGTGTGAATGAGCTGATTGAACCCCCAGGTGCAGCTCCAGAGACCCAGCCCAAGCTTGCCGGCTTGGCCCAGACGGAGAACACTCTGACCCCGACAAAGACAGCCCTCATCTCCCCCACTGTCTGGCTCCACCGGTCCCTGACCCGCTCCAGCCTCACTATGAAACCCACGGAGGCAATGGGCGCTGGGGGCAGGGGATACGGATGTAAGCCCCCCGGCAATGCGCCACCCCATTCAACCCCCCACAAGCTGGAAGGAAGGACGGAGTGAGCGGGAGGGGGGCGGTGTTGCGGGTGGACACCAGGTTCTTTCTTTCCCTCTCTTTTTCATCTCTTCTCTCTGTCTCTGTGTCAGAGCAGGTGTCCCTTTCGGCCCTCTCTTCTCGCCCTCCCTCCTTTTGGTCGCCGTTTCTTTTCACACACACGTTCACAAACATACAGCTGACAAACATCCCAGCTCTAATCCATCACAGGCTGTCTTTTATAGGTCAGCTAGAAGCACACACACTTCCACACACACCAACACACTGGCAGGTTGTGTTCTGTTGCCCTGCAGGTGCCTGGCGTTGTGATTGCTCTTTAAATTCTCTTTCCTGTCTGAGCCTACGAGTATGTGCGCATGGATGCCATGATACCATTCACCGGGACCGGGTGCCGCAACCTTCTTACCCTCCTCTCACCCCTGCGAGACAAACAGGAGATTCTATGTTCTCACCTCCCGCTCTCAACGTGAACAACATGCTTTCTGTTTATGTCTCTTCCTTCCTCTCACATTTAGAAGGAGGCTAAATGAAAGTGAGTCAATAGTTTGGTAGAAGAGACAATTACGTCGCTTATATGTTTTACAATCAGTCTTGCCCTGGGTATGTCCGGTGTGCCACCTGTGACGAGAATCATTAGGCCTTCTGTTTGTTGGCTCACTTGTTCATTTGCTTCCTCATTCAGTAGCTGAAAATCAATGTCACAATAATGCATGCAAGAAAATATCACAGTATTGCATTGAGATGAAGACATCTTTAGATCCCATTCAACAAACATGGGGCATGTGCTCACGATCAGGGTTTTTAACCATTGGAAATGATGATCAAATCATTAGCATGGAGGGCAGATGAGGGGGCGTCAGGAACAGAAAGAGAGAGAGAGAGTGAAAGAGTAACTCATTAGCTCATTACAGCAGTACTTCTCTCATATTCTTCCAATGGTTAGGGAGTGTGTTAGTTAGCCACAGTTTAAAGATCTCTATAAAGGACAACTACAGTACGTGGACAAGAGAGCAAACAATCTAACTTAACATTTATTGTTTTTAGGAAGATTAACTCATGACTAGAATATGGAATTGAAGAAGTGAACTGCTTTTATTATTTTAGGGATCCCTGGAAGAAGATCTGGAGTGTGTGGATCAAGAGCTTGAAGGTAAAGTCTTTGCCTACTAGAAAGACTGAGCAACATGACAACTGAACTTTAAATTTTTTGTCATCATTCACTCACCCGTATGTCATTCCAAACCTGTATGACTTTCTTTCTTCTGTGGAACACAAAATAATATATTTTGAAAAATGTCCTAGTGGTGTTTTTTTTTTTTGACAAAGGAGTCCAGTGTTGTTTTGGGCCCCATTAACTTTAATTCTTTGGACAAAACATTTGAAACATTCTTCAGAAGAAATGTCATACATAATTGGAACGACATGAGGGTGAATAAATAATGACTGAATTTTTAAACATTTTAAGTGAACTGTAACTTTAATACATAAAGATATTTCCTCAATTTGATTCAATTGTTTTACTCATGTTTTCTCAATATCTTCTTCAGAATGCAGGCTGTGCCTGGTTTTAGGTGCAGAGAGCAGGGTGAGGGCTCTTTGCAGCAACTCATGCCAAGAATGGTACGGGTAACAGGAGCAGGAGGACCAGCCTCCAATGCTGGGGGTCTCCAGGGGCCTCTCAGATCTTCAAAACCCCCTCGTGAGCTTAGTGCCGAGGAGCAACAGGAGCTGCGGAGAAAGATCAACAGCCGTGAGAGGAAGAGAATGCAGGACCTAAATGTGGCCATGGATGCTTTACGGGAGGTCATGGTGCCCTACTCTTCTTCTCCCACCGTTGTAGGAGGAGCACTGCAGCACCCTTACCTCCCTACTGGAGCCCCTCCAACCGGACGGCGCCTGTCCAAAATCTCCACTCTGGTGCTGGCCCGTAACTACATCTTGCTCCTGGGCTCTTCCTTGCAGGAGATGAGGCGTCTGCTGGGTGAGGTCAGCATTGGGATGGGTGTCAGCGGGACTGTACCACGTCTGCTGCTGACAGGAGGGTGGCCATTTCTCACCGGGCCAGGACAGCTTTTGCTTTCCTCCCCTGAGCAGCAACTGGGTGCAGCAAAGTGCCCTCTCCTGCCTCAGGGTGCCCAGGACGAACCCTTGGCTTGGGGGTCAAGCAGCATGTCGGAGATCCCTGTGTGCCAGTGTGGGGTGTGCCGGACCCCACGGGTGGTGCATGTTAATCCCGCCACACGTTTCCCAAAGTGATTCCAACATGCCTTGGAGAAAGACTAAAAAAGAACAATACAACAACATGCAGTTGTTTAATGTCTGTGGAGGGTGAGGTGTCTGGTTATTGAATTTTTCTGTAAAACTTTACAATAAGTTCCCATTTGTTAACCTTAGGAATAGTTTACCCAATGCCATCATGGTGTTTTTTAACCAGTTTGACTTTCTTTTGTGGAACACAAAAGATGAAATCAAAATATCTTTTTTTTTGTTCCACAGAAGAAGAAGAAAAGTCACACAGGTTTGGAACAACATGATGGTGAGTAAATGATGACAAAAATGTTAATAAACAAACCTTGAGCAATACTTTTACAGCAATCATCAATATCAACCATAGCATCAGTTCTGGCAGGTCACGTTAGTAAAGCTCGCATCAGCTGATACCTATAGGAATACGACGTCTATCATAGCATACATATATTAGCTCCTTCAGTACTATCAGCAGCTATCGTGTTTTCCAGAGCTTGCTTACTCTCCCTCATCCCCAGCTCCTCCTCTCATCCAGACAGGATTTGGTATTCTGGTTCCCCTTGAATCAGACTAAATTCCCGAATTATTTTGTACATTTAATATCGACATTAATGATATCTGCAATACATTATGTTGGTTCTGTTCTGTTTACCCTAAGGGGGGTTATTACTGCTCTCCCTGCTCTTATCCATGCTAGGCTGCTTGGATGCGCAGGGAGTTCTTGCCTAGAACAGAACCATACCGCCAATCCAAACTGTATGCTAATAGTCAATCAAACTTCTTTGACGATAGTGGTTCTGACAGAACTTGATTAATGTTCATTTCTACATATACTAATACATTTTAACACTTTGAGTGGCTAAACTTGAACGTGCAAATATGCAAACAAATTGAACCTTTTTGTAAAGTGTTACCTAGCCTTAACTGTCTTCCATATTGTGTTGTTCTCTCCTTTGTGTTTGCTTAGAATTAAACTAGTAATAGTCTACTGAAACAGTTTGTGTGCGCCTGCTGTTTGAAACTAGTGCAAAAGTTCATCTCTTAGCACATTTCCTGTTTTTTCATCTTGTTCTCTGTCAGAGTAAGCTTGTGCATGCGTGTGTGCTCGGCTGCATCCAAACGGATTGAAATAATTAATTGTGCACCCCTTTTGCAGCACAAGGACGGAGCCTTTCTTTCACCCCAGCCTTGCCTGAACCCACCCCATTCAACTCCCCAAACAAACCTCACATCAAACCAGGCAGCCCCATAATAATTAGCCCACACTCTTTCTCCAACCTCACAGTCTATAATCCACTCCCTCGTTCTCTGCTTGCCGAGGTAAATGCGTTTACACGGGCCAGTGTGGCGCCATTCATTACTCTCTGTGAACAACATATTCAAACAGCCAGAAAATGTGTTTCCACCAAAGGAGTTCACTTACCTAAATTACAAACAACACCCTCTCCTGCACCCAAACTCTGACATACACCCCTCCGAAGGCTGGGCGGTTGAAAAAAAAAAGCAATTCTTTCAATGTCGGGGCACGGTGAAAGCCATGAAAGAGGGGGAAAAGCAATTCCATCTTGTGGATAGGGGTGCATGAATGAGAATGCAGATTATAATCATAAGAATAATGATAAAATACAAGGAATAATCGGGCCTGCAGCAAAAGGGGATTAGTCCGGCCAGGCGCGTGAAGAGGGTGAGAGGCTGAATGGAAAGAGTCTGTTGCCCATCGCCCAGGACAAAAGGAGAGGTATATGCCATTAAGTGAGATTAGGGTTAATAGGCCTTGATTTTCTTACAAGGAGGTAAAAAAAGAAAAGTAGTACAGAGGGGGGAGAGGTGGGACAGAGAAGTGGGAAAGATCAAAGTAAGACCCTCCGACTTAAAACCCTTCTCTTTGCAAGGACGCACACACTCACTTTAACTTGCCACCTCTTACATTTACATATAGCTGCCTTATGTCCGCTGACAACTTGAAGAGATTACCTCACTAATTTCACCTCACTTCAGTGCTTTTCTTAAAGCCATCTTCTCCTGTCGTACTCTCCTGAGGTGATAACTTTTTCTCTGATGATGGTAGGCGTATTGTGAGAAGGATGTAGGGGTCTGTTCTCTCTTTGTGTTCATTCTTCAGCTCATCAGTGCAGCTAAATCCAGCCAAAACAAAATGAGACAAAAGAAGAGAAAGTAGAACGGGGTGTCCTATTGTTCGCCACTAAATGCCATTGTGTCCTGGTATACTTCACTGATATATGGCCCAACCAACCACTGTGTGAGTGTCTGTGTGTGCTGAAGAGAATTCACAAAATCTCAGGCGAATCGATCGTTTTTTTTTTTTATATTTAATGAGAGGAAATGTTTGTAAAAGCCAGTCAATTAAGTGTGTATAAGAATGTGTGTGTACAAGTTTTGATAGGAAGTCCAAATTGGCAAAAATGTCCTCAAAAAAGAAAGTGAAACATGTTCAAATCTAATTGTGATGGAAAATGAAGTGGTCTTCACTATTTGCAGGCTCGAAATTGGCAAAATCATGTTTTGCTTTAAAAAAAAAAAAATTTAAATCAGGCAAAATCTTTTTTTTGGGGGGACATCCTCAAAGGACATGGTTAATAAATAGTAAAATAATAACTCAATACTTTTTCTTTTTATATTTTAAAGATGTATATTTATTTGCTAAATTGAATAACAATAGAAGCCGAGCTAGGTAAACATGCAAATGAGTCAGGGCAAGTTTAAGACTGATTGAGGGCCATCCATCCTTAGCTATGGGTGAAAAGATGAGTGTGAGAAGATCTCCACTCCTCCTTTCAGAGCCTCTGCACATGTCCCAGGATTTATTTCTCTCCTCTTCGGGTTCTTTATTCCAGCAACCCGGCCAAAAAACACCAACCTCTTTGTGACTTATGAAGGGTTAGAGAGTCATCGATATATCACACACACACCAACACAAAACACACCACACACATAGATGGAAACTGATACATTTTCTAATGTTACTTTTCTGATGCATGTTTTCTTTTTTTCATATTCACTACCCAATTACATTATTAGCTGGTAAGCACCACTATTACTATTGCTCATTCTTAAACTTTAATGTGTAACTCAGAAGCGCAATTTGTATTCTGAACTTGAATGCTGCCTTAAATGTTGCAGCTGAGGAGAGGTGTGTGATTATTGTCTAAGCGATTAGACTAGGGCAATTAGGCCCAGAACACACTCGCAAATCACATAGCAACCACCCAAAACCCTAGCAACTAGTATTAACTACCTAGCAACACCCTAGCAACCACATTGGACACTCTAGAATCCTCATAGCAACACCCTAGTAACATCCAGAACATCTTAGCTCACTCACATTTCCCCCCCAGAAAATTTTAAAATCTTTTTTTATTCCTGCACTGTAAAAAAAAAAAGTTTTATCAAGTAAGATGATTAATTTAATTATTATTTCAAATTAAATAATTTAAAAAAAGAAATAAGCTGACTTTGATTAACACCCACAAAATTAATTTAAATAAACTTTTTTACAACTTTTTTGTGCTTTTCAGAGTATTATGTGATCAAAATCATCTTCACAAAATCAAGTTATCTCTGCTTTCTCTCCCTCTCTTTCTTCTCAACGTGGGGAGTCTTAGAGATAGGAAATGCTGAGCCATAAATTGGAACACGTGAATGAAAGAGAGAGTGGGAGGGAGGGGTGTAACAGGGGACCCCTCTCTTCTTCCCACCCCTCTTATTTATCTCCTTGAGCATTAAACCTCCTGTATTCCTTCATCCCTCCACCCCAAATTCCTGCCTACTGTTCTCCAGACCAGATCAGCCCAGTACACACACTTTACTGGGCCCAGTAATGACCTGTGCCATTAACCCGCCGATCCTCTCACACCCTCTCTCTGTCACACACACACACAGTTTTATTGGCTTCCATAACAGCGTCTCATTACCCTTATGCCCCTTAAGACTGTGAGTGCTTCAGGGTGGTGTGGCATGGGAACAAACCAGACCCTAACAGTCAAACACACTCACACAGACATTAGAAAAGAGAGTTCAATGTATTGCCAAATAAATCTGAATCATTAACCAGATCTAATGTTTATTTTAGTGGTAAAATAATTTTTATCTGGTAGTGGAGTAACCACAGATGATGCTCTTTACATTAACTATGAACATGTTTCGCTAGCATTTTTCAACCAGAAAGTGTCTCAATACTTTGTGTCTTTATTTTGAAACATCTTTTTATGTTATTTTTTTTAAAACCAGAGGAATCCTTATGATTAAAAAATGTAATATAATTAAATAAAAATATAATATAATATAATTAATATAATATAAATTCATAATTCATGTTTGACTAAAATGTCAAAATATTTTCTATACAGCCACTATATGCCAACAATAAAAAATCTGAATGACTGGATATGTCATAGAAACAGCATTTAAATTCCTTAGTGCTAAGAATTTAGTTCTAAGGGGCATTTTTGCATTCGGAGCAAGAATGTAGTCATGTTTCGGTTCTCATAAGAGTCTGTGAAGTGCAATATAAATACACACTTACTTGCACTCTTGGGCCAGAAAGAGTTCTCTCCAGACTGAAGAGAAGAGCAAACATACACATACTCACAATCACTCTCTCACACACAGACACACTGTTTGGGCCGGGTGTCCCTGTCGGCGTGGCAATGACCCAGTGGCTCTTAGTTTGACCTGTGCCCCAGCACTGCCCTGGGGTCCAGAATGCCAGTTAACACATCACAGAGCTTTCTCTTTTCACACCCTCCCTTTTTTCTTCTCTTCTCTTCTTTATCTCCGACGTGTTCCTGCCCTTCTTGCCCCGCAGAGGCGGCCACGCAGCTGACAGGGAACAGGCTTTTCTCTTTCTCTCCCTTTCCCTCTCTTCTCTGTTCCTTCTCTTTCTTTTTCCTCCTCTTTTCTGCTTAATTGAGTTGTTTGGCAGACGGGCTTGTCAACCCGCCGCCACAGCGTGGGGAGTCTGTGTGTGTGTATAGACACACACAGTGTGTGTGAGATGCTCTTTGTGCTCCACTAGACGGGTTAGTTTTTCACTGTTAGTGCTGCTTGACTAGATATTCCACAGAGCGATAGAGACAGAGAGCAGTAAAGAAAATAATATAATGCTTTTTAGGAGTGAATATAACTATAAACAAAAAGTTACATCAAATCAATTCCATCAATATTTATATTTTAGACATCATATTTTAAATGAATCTCTATTGTAAAGTATGGTGAAAAAACAACTGTAGTAACTGTGGTATGTTGCCCATAACCACTATTACCATGGTCATTTTTGGTGAAATTGTGCTATTGATATAAAAATTAATTAATGACGTTAAAGTGCGGTAAAATATTACCGGAAAGATACTAAACTAAACTAAACTAAACTAAACTAAACTAAACTGAACTAAACTGTGCTAACTATATAAATGTGTGGAAAGATTATGTAAAATGTTCTAGTATATTAAAGTTCCATCAAATGTATTGTTTCTTTTCTTCAAAATGTGCTGACAAAAAGAGCCCTTAGCTCTAACAGCTAAGCAAGCACCATAAATATCTACCTCATTTGAGTCAAATTTCTTTCCAGATGGTTCTAAGTGCAGTTATACTTCACCACGAGAGGCTCACAGGCATATCTAGTCAGACAAAAGACAAAATAAAAGTGCTCAGTAAACTCAGTGTGTGTGTGTGTGTGCAGCCTATTAATCACGTGTGCAGAGTGATGCCTTCTAAAACATATTTCATGTATATTCATTCAATTCAGTTTCACTACAAATAACTGAATATTTTTGTGAAAGCATGATTTAAACTTTAAATTGGGTTGATCATATTATATTCCATTACAAAATTTAACATTTAGTTACACTTTACAGCATTAATGTGTATTAGGTATCATGCAATAATAATGAAAATGATGTTTTTCAGAATTTATTAAAATCTTGGTTAATGTTAATTTAAAAACATACTACATTGGACTGTAGCCAGTGTCAGTTCATAATTAATTAACTTTATCATTTAACATCAGCTTTTAGTGTTCAAAATGTATTAGTATACGCAGAAATTAACTAGGATTAATAAATGCTGTAAAAGTATTGTTTATTGTTAGTTCATGTTCCTTTTCTGCTAACTGTTAAAATGTAGAACCTTATTGTAAAGTGTAACCTTAAAGTGTGAATCTTATTGTAACATATTTTATGGAAACTAATAGAGACAATTATTAAATGCCAATCTGCATATAGGCATATATGCACATATGCACATACTGACAATGAAAAGTATTGAGATAATTAAGTCACACTTGAATGTCATTGGAATAGTTACAAAATATCAGGCCAATTGGCATCAGCAAACAAATGATGCTAGACATTTTCTCTGAATTCTCTGAATTTAACCAACATGTGCATGGGAATTTTAGTAGATGTTCACACAAGTGTCCACTGATGTAGTTCAGTACATTACCTATGGACATTTGACAACCAGAAAGTGTCCCAATGCTTAAAAACTTTGTCTTAACTGTGAACTGTATCTATTGTTTCATAATTTAATCGGATGTATTGTGAAATGTTAAATTTGAAATGAGTGCTTTCAGGATTATAGAATGGTCCATATTATAGCATGGTAATTACAATTAACTGATCCACAATGACATGCTTTTGAAAGCACATTTCTCATTGTATTTGGTACGAGCCAGAGAAACCCACCACGGTAGTCTTTTATAGTGTGTGTGTGTGTGCAAAGCATGTGCTTTTCGCACAGTGTGAGTGATGCTGTCATGCCCTCTTCCTTCTCCCCTGTGCACTCTGCCACTGATCAGAGACAGAGAAGGGCAAACGCTTTGTGTGTGTGTGTGTGAGAGAAAGAGAGACATGAGGATTTGTGTCATTTATAGACAAGGTCTGGACTTGAGCCACCTTACCCCAGCTTTTCCCCACCCTACCACCTCAACCAAACATGCACACCTCTCCTCATTTGGGAAACACTGACATCCATGCCAGGCGTCAGCACACACACACACACACACACCCTCTGGAACTGTACTGACAGCAGAACTCAGCCAGACGGTGGACAGACGTTGTGCTGACCAGCACAAACCTAAAGACACATCGGCACAAGGGCAGTGGAGGGAAGGAAAGAAAGATGAGGAGAAAGAGGGAGAGAGGGAGGAGAGGGGTCAGATTCTCTCCTCTCCAGCTTGCTGGAATGCCAAAACCAGCAGGCAGGATCAAAGCGCACCGCTCTGCAGAATTCATAAACGGACCAAAGTCTGCAGGTGTAGAAATGACTTACTACTTAACAAATGGCGGTTTACAAACATTTCTAATATACATGGAAATATCATTAATGAATGTTCACATCATGTTCTGAACTAAAAGAAGAAAAAAAACTATTAATTTAAAAACAATTTTGTAAGCTGAAATAAAATAGTTTAAAAAATATTTTATTCATGTAAAGTAAGGTAAAGTATATTTTTTAGCAGCCATTACTCCAGTCTTCAGTGTCACATTCTTTAGAAATTATTATATTGCAATACATTCAATTTCTAAATATTACATTATATTACATTACATTTTTAAATATTATCAATGTTGAAAACAGTTGTGTTGCTTAATATTTTTGTGGAAACCGTGATACATTTTTTTCAGGAATTTTTGATAAATAGAAGGTTAAAAAACAGCATTTATTTGAAATATATATATATTTTAAAATTTCTTTAAAAAATCTTAATCTCTTACTGTTTTGAATTATAAACACACACACACACACACACATGTTGGTGTGTGTGCACCTATCATTATGAGGACATTCCATAGACGTAATGTTTTTTATACTGTACAAACTGTACATTCTATCCCCCTACACTACCCCTACCCCTAAACCTACCCATCACAGAAAACATTCTGCCTTTTTACATTTTTAGTATGTTTGTAAAGCTATTTTTATTATGAGGACACAGGAAATGTCCTCATAATCCACGTTTACGTTGTAATACCAGTGTAATGTCATTATACAAATTTGTGTCCTCATAAATCACATAAACATGCACACACACACACACACACACATATATACGTCACAAACGGGGGGGAAAGACCATTGCAACTTTTTCATGACTACTTTAAGGAAAGTATGGAAAGTTTAAGGAATGTAGGAATTAATTTGGTAATTGTGTTTCTATATGTGTACTTACTGAATTAAAAAAAATGATACAAACAAGTACATGTTCTACACATCTTGGCGTTTCCATCCAATATTTATATGCAATATCCCAAAGAATATATACAAATATGAGGACCCAGCTATTAATGATAAAGTCAACTTTAGTTTGTCTCAGCTCAATAGAGTTCAATTCCAGATGATTTTATTATTTTGTACATATCTTGTGCTGATTATAAAGTCATTTCATTCAGCCTGTGTACAAATGTCCTTATGCTTACGGAGGGCAGTGAGAAAAGTGGGTGGTGTAAAAAAAAGCCCTCTGTTGGAAGGGCACGGTCACATACACACACACATAAACACACAGGTCACTACTGGTCTCGACTGGTCAGGTCCGCAGGTGCTGCTTGGCTTGACTGGAGCCTCGTTTGCATATATTTGCATACTGTCAGACAGCGTCAGAGTGTTGGAGTTAACCCAAAACCAGAGAGAGAGAGAGACAGCGAGATGCTGCCAGTTTGAACTCTAAATGCAGAGAAGAGACAGGGTGATGATAAGAAAAAGAGAAAATATGTCCTGTTTTAACTCCATATTTTTGTCTCTTATTTTTGTCTCGCAGATGCATAACTAGGAATATTACAGTTATTTATATAGTTATTTACAGTATATACCAAACTTATTGTCTATTCTATTCCTTTTGTAAAAACAACAATGTTTTTTTTTAATAATGCAATGCAAATAAACATTTAATGAATTTGAGTATTTATTAGGATGTATGCAAGTATTGGGACACAAATTGTGTCTTAAAAACACATACCACCATGTAATATATTGAATGAATTGAGTTAATTTAATGAACATTGAAAACATTGAATGAATTACCATAAAAATTACCATGAATGTATTAAAAAGTATGCCTTTTCAAAGCTATGTTCACTTTCATGAACAGTTTTCTGTATCTGAAAAAGTTGATAAACTTTTTTTTGGTCAATATTAATCCAAAAAAGCATGCACACTTTGACAATCTACCATACATATGTACTTTAATTTGTGGCCTATTAATGCTAATCTTGATATCTATGCAAGATATACTGTTGTGAATTGGGAACCTCCACCCAGAGGAATTACATTGATTGTCATCCATGTAGAAAAGTAGTTCCACCTCAAAAGGAAACTGTCAGGAATGCTTGCCTGCAAGGCTTTTAGTGTAAGCATATTAGGCTACTGTAAATGCATAAACATATTCAGGTGAAAGACTTAAGACAAGATAAGTAGCCAAGCATCTATCTTTATTTCTCAATTCCATAATGTATTAGTTTAACATATCGCTGTCTAAAATGAATCTCTGCCCTCCCTTTCTCACCTTCTCTCTGAGTTTGTCCTCTCCTGCTGAGGGACATTGATGCTTGTTTACTGCCGTGGTGTCTCTGGACAGGGAGGCTTGTAGCACAGCATGAGTCTCACACAGGTGTGAAACACACGCAAACACTAAATATTACAAAGTGAGGGAGGAAACATTTCAGCACAACACAGGGTTTGATTTAGATGAAGATTCTTGGAAACTGAATTATCTTTGAATTATTAAAAATGTGTTATATATACACCGATCAGGCATACAATTATGACCACTGACAGGTGAAGTGAATAACACTAATGACACTATCTCTTCATCACGGCACCTGTTAGTGGGTGGGATATATTAGGCAGCAAGTGAACATTTTGTCCTCAAAGTTGATGTGTTAGAAGCAGGAAAAATGGGCAAGCGCAAGAATTTGAGCGAGTTTGACAAGGGCCAAATTGTGATGGCTAGACGACTGGGTCAGAGCATCTCCAAAACTGCAGCTCTTGTGGGGTGTTCCTGGTCTGCAGTGGTTAGTATCCATCAAAAGTGGTCCAAGGAAGGAACAGTGGTGAACCGGGAACAGTGGTGAACATGGGCGACCAAGGCTCATTGATGCACGTGAAAAATAAACTACTTAGAATTGTTTATTGCGCCAAAAGTAATTTAAGAGGAACTTTAAATACAGTTCAAGTCACATGATGTTTGTTAACATATAGGCCACAAGACATGATAATAACTAAATTTACACAAAACATCCAGGTACATGTTGTTACCTGGATGATCAAAAGCTGAAAACATTCACTGATGCTCAAGGCAACACGTCCACCTCCGTAAGCGCCAACAGTGGGCACGTGAGCACGTGAGCATCAGAACTGGACCACGGAACAATGGAAGAAGGTGGCCTGGTCTGGTGAATCACATTTTCTTTTACATCACGTGGATGACTGGGTGCTTGTGCATTGTTTACCTGGGGAAAACATGGCACCAGGATGCACTATGGGAAGAAGGCAAGCCAGTGGAGGCAGTGTGATGCTTTGGGCAATGTTCTGCTGGGAATCTTTGGGTCCTGCCATCCATGTGGATGTTACTTTGACACGTACCACCTACCTAAGCATTGTTGCAGACCATGTACACCCTTTCATGGAAACGGTATTCCCTGGTGGCTGTGGCCTCAGCAGGATAATGCGCCCTGCCACAAAGCAAAAATGGTTCAGGAAGGGTTTGAAGAGCACAACAATGAGTTTGAGGTGTTGACTTGGCCTCCAAATTCCCCAGATCTCAATCCAATCGAGCATCTGTGGGATGTGCTGAACAAACAAATCCTATCCATGGAGGCCCCACCTCGCAACTTACAGGACTTAAAGGATCTGTTGCTTACATCTTGGTGCCAGATACCACAGCACACCTTCAGGGGTCTAGTGGAGTCCATGCCTCGACGGGTCAGGGCTGATTTGGCAGCAAAAGGGGGACCAACACAATATTAGGAAGGTGGTCATAATGTTATCTGATCTGTATAATATATATATATATATATATATATATATATATATATATATATATATATATATATAGCACATCCCACAGAATATATATATATATATATTCACAGCTCATATATACCTCAACATTAAGAATTATATTTAAGAATAGATTTTTGTGTCTTGGAAAATCCAAGAAAATAGTTTTTATAATGTTGAGATACACTACTGTTTAAAAGTAAGTAAAATTTTAAAACTTTTATTCAGCAAGAATGCATTCAATTTATAAAACAGGGAAATAAATGTTTTTGAACTTTCTATTTACTATTCCACTTATCAAAAATTCTGAATGTATTTATATTTACATTTATTTATTTAGGAGACGCTTTTATCCAAAGCAACTTACAGTTGAGGAATACAACAAGCGATTCATCTTAAGAAGGCAATAAACACGAGAAGTGCCAGCAATACAAAGTTTCAGTCATCGTTCAAGATAGTATAAGCTAGAACAGGGAGGGATTAAGGAATAATGAGAACATAGTCAAAGGAACAATGAAAGCATAGAAGCATTTTTTTAAAAAGTAATTTTTTTTGAGAATTGTGAGGAATTTGAATGTCCAGATGGGATTGGGAAGATCATTCCACCAGCCAGAAACAGTGAGCGTCCTTAAAAGTAATTTTAAGCCTCTCTGTGATGGAACACCAAAGTGCTGCTCACTTACCGACCACAGGCTTCTGGAGGGAATGTAGACTGTAAAGAGAGAGTGTAGGTATGAGGGTGCAGAGCCTGTGGCCGTTCTGTATTCATGCATGAATGTCTTGAACTTGATGCGAGCTGCAACCGGAAGCTAGTGTAAAGAGATAAACAAAGGTGTGATGTGGGCTCTCTTGAGCTCATTGAAGACAAGACATGCTGCAGCATTTTGAATCATTTGCAGAGGTTTGACTGCACATGTCTGAAGACCAGCCAGAAGAGCATTGCAATAGTCCAGCCTAGAAATGACAAGGGACTGAATGAGAAGTTGCATGCTGTTTCATGCTCTGTTAGGAAGGGCCTGATCTTCCTAATGTTGTGCAGTGCAAACCTGCATGATCATGCTGTTCTTGCAATGTGATCTTTAAAGGTCAGATGATCATCAAAGGATTACCCCAAGATTTTTGGCCGAACTAAATGGGACTGTCGTTGATGAACCTAGCCGGACTGTAAACTGGTGATGTACTGAAGGAGAGGCTGGAAAGATAAAAAGTCTGTCTTAGCTAGGTTCTGTTGCAGGTGATGTTCTTTGATCCATGCTGAGATGTCCGCCAGGCAGTCTGAGATCCGTGCAGCTATGTGGGATCATCTGGTTGAAATAAAAATTAGAGTTGTGTGTCATCAGCATAGCAATGGTGGGAAAAACTAGTGCCTCTATAATGGGTCCCAGTGATGTAGTGCATATGGAGAAGAGGAAGGGTCCAAGAACTGATCCCTGAGGTAGCAAAGGGATCAGTGTCCAGAATGTATTACAGTTCCGCAAAACTATTAAGCAGCACACCCGTTTTTAACATTGACAAAAGTAAGAAATGTTTCTTGAGCACCAGATCAGCATATTAAAATGATTACGGGAGTAATAGCAGCTGAAAATTCAGCTTTGCCATCATAGGAATAATTTACATTTTAAAATATATTAAATTATATATATTTTAATTATAATAATACTATTTGTAATATTTCAAAATATTACTGTTTTTAATATTTACTGTACTGTAATATTACTGTTCTGTCCCTAGTGGTCAAATAAATACAGCCTTGGTGAGCAGATTTTTTTCCAAAATATTAAAAGAAAAATCTTACCAACTTTTGAATGACAGTGTATCTTCTGAAACCCTAGTCAAGATACATGAGAAATGACTGGGGTTTTTTTCTAAAGAGACTTAAAGAAACACACCACTATTTTTGAAAACAGGCTTTTACCGTTTTCGAATCCATTCAGCCGATCTCTGGGTCTGGCGGTAGAACTTTTAGCATAGCTTAGCATAGATCATTGAATCTGATTAGACCGTTAGCATCTTGCTCAAAAAATGCTATTTAAAACTTGACTCTTCTGTAGTTACATCATGTACTAAGACAGACGGAAAATAAAAAGTTGCGATTTTCTAGGCTGATATGGCTAGGAACTATACTCTCATTCCTGCGTAATAATCCAGGAATTTTGCTGCCGTACCATGAGTGCAGAGGCGCAATGATATTACGCAGCGCCTGAAAATAGTCCCCAGCACGCTCCCTGTACAAGCAGGCTGTCACATTGGTTATGTTGACGGAAGTTAGCCTTTTTTCAGGCGCTGCGTAATATCATTGCACCGCTGCACCCATGGTACGGCAACAAAGTTCCTTGATTATTACGCAGGAATTAGAGTATAGTTCCTAGCTTAGAAAATCACACCTTTTAATTTTCTGTCTGTCTTAGTACACGATGTAACTACAGAAGAGTCAAGTTTTATATAGGAAAAATATTGAAACTCTGGTAATTTTTTTGAGCGAGATGCTAACGGTCTAATCAAATTCAATGATCAATGCTAAGCTATGCTAAAAGTGGTGTGTTCCTTTAAGCAGTTGTCTTCAATCAATCTCATTGCTGTCTATGAGAAATGTCATAACATTTTTCTAAATAATTTTATCTGACTTAAGGTTCTCGGCAGTCCATTTGCCTATGGTGGACTCTAACCATGTAGGGGACGGCATCCTGTCCAAGAAGCCACTATCACTGCATTACTACTTCCAAAGTGCTAGATTCTTTAGCACTCCCTTTGCTGCGCAGCATCAAAACACCACTCCCAAGTTACTTTTTGCGGTTTAATAGGGGCCAGCTGGGAGTCAATTCAGACACAGAGCAACTCGACAACCAGAAAAATACACACACATTTAAACCTTGCAGATTGTTAAAATACTCAAGTTGCATGAGACTCGCATGTGCTCCACAGCATTATACATTTTGACTGGATACACTCATACCTACCTGACTTGCAGCTCACAGTATTTTTCATATTAATCACTAAGAATAGACGTATTAAATAATGTGAGTGAGTATTTGTAGATTACATAGACATTACATATGGGTTATTTTTACTCTGATACAGAGCCTGCTGCTTTTTTTTTTTTGGAGAAGTTTTTTTTACGATCTCCATAGGGCACAGAACATTTCAACATCACTGATTTCAACATACGCATATTTTAAATCATAAAGTAGGAATTAAGTAAAATATAATAAAAGTAATCATTAAAACCCATGGGGTACCATCATTTTCATCTTCCTTAAATCACTTTCTTAACACTTTTTCAAGACCCTTCACGTTCCATCTCACAATGTCAAATGACCTTTACACATTTATCAAAAAAAATGCCATCACAGATATAACTAAGATGTTAAAGATCTTAGCCGTGATTTGGGTCTGCAAACCTGATTGTTCAAAACCAATATTTCTAATTCACACTGAAAGGTGAAACTTTATATATCACCATAAAACGTTGTAAAGAGGACTTGAGTGTTGATGGATGGAGAGATACATGGATGGATGGATACGAAAGTGTTACAGAATGACAATCACTCTCTTTCTTTTGATACAAAGACGGGTCTGTTCCACAGCAGCTATGAGTAGCCTGACCATCTGTCAACAAACCCCCACAGTACAAACATTGTGACTGACTCGCGCACACACACGCGTGCGCACGCCGGCACACGCACACCTGACCGGCCCAAAGCATTACATCTCAGATTGTATTCCTGCCAAGAGTTTATCACAATGGAACGCATCTCTTCCCTGTGCAATGATATCATAGAGAACCCATTGCATGGTCTCTTTTCTCCTTTCTAACTCTCTCTCTCTCTCTCTCTCTCTCTGTTTCTCCCTTTGACACAAACCCTCTTTTTCAATGTGTGCGTCTTAAGCCGGCACAATAAGATCTGGTCCCCATACAGCAGGCATGACAGTAGAGTATTGAAACGCTATTGGAGAAGAGAGACGCCACTGTGTGACAGAGGACAGAGAAGAGACAGCATGAGTGAGAAGAAGAGAGAGCGTGTTTGTCAGTCCTCAGAGCTTATGGAGCCATCTTTCTCTAAGATGCTCATTATTGCCGTGTTTGTGTGTGTGTGTGTGTGTGTGTGTGTGTCTTTTCCAGCAGGTTCTCTCACACACACAGCTGTGAACAGGGTGTAAAGGGATAGAAACCCCCAGACTGCACCAAGCATCACCTAGGCAACCAGATACCACCTGCATCTTTCTTTATTTCACACTTTATCTCCACTAAAGTTTCTGTTGAGGAGAAAATGTCAGTTGTTTGTTGTTTTTTGTGGCTTTAAGTCCATTTGTCAAGTCAAGTTACTTTTATTTCTAAAGCGCTTTATACAATACAGATTGTTTCAAAGCAGCTTAACAGTGATAAACAGGAAAATAATGATTAATGATTCAAACAGAATAAAATTCTAGTGTTGAGTAAATTAATGTCAATTATGAACTGAAGTCTATAAAGCAGCACTGCAGAAAACAGTGGTGTCATCATATAGCTCAATTCAGTTCAAGTTTTGTGACAGTGGTAAGGAACCCAGACTCCATTATTTGAGTTAACTTTGAGAGACTAGATTATAATTTTTAAGTGCACTAAATATATATACAGTCTTTTCCTTTGAGGAAAACTGACCAAAATATTTGGTCATTTTTGTCCAGTCAAATGTTTTCTATAATAAGAATGTCTCTCCCCCTGCAAACAACTAGCATGTATCAAATTGGCTGTGATGTAACTAAAATGTATCTAAAGTCCTTTGGAAGCTGTGCCAATACAGTCATTCCGATATATCATAATTCATTTTATGCTTTAAACTGCTTCAGGTTCTCATATGAATGTTTATTTATTTATAAGTTCATTAATTTTCCTACAGTTCAATTAAAAAAGAAGCAAGTAGTCTAAATAAGTGTGAACTCTGAAATCAGTGTTTCTCATTTCGGTCAGAGACCGATTTTCTATGACAGAAAATACTAGATTAAAAGTGAACCACAAAAGAGAGATTTAAACTGAGACTGCATTGGAACTGTCCCACATTTGGTGCAGTTTCAATTGCAATCTAATTATGAAATTGTAATGCATTGTAGTTTGTTGAATCATGATGTATGTTTTGCTAAGTATATTGTTAGGTAGTTGGCAATAACCGACCCTATTTGATATGCCGTGTCCAAATGCAGTGTAGCTTTGCTGACTTTTAATTAAATATCCTCATTTTGATGTGCCACTTTGCTCAATTGCAGTACAGACAATGTGTAATTCCCTCATGTCAGTTTAAACAACTTGTGATTATTAACGTGTACAGAGTGCAACAGAAGTATATTTCCCACAGGTATTTTAAATATTCATTAAAGAGTTATAAGAAATGAAACAAACCAAACCAGCTACAAGATTAATCACAGTACAACAAATTTTGATTTGAAGCAAAAACATATAAAAAATTGGACAAAAAGACTGTGTATTTAACGGTTTTAAATATGTAAATATATATATATATAAAACATAATATAATATAATTAATATAATTAATACATACTACTTAAATTACTTAAACTACTTGTTATGATTCCCATCTCTTGTTCCCTTGTCTTGTGTTTAATTGACTCTTATTTCTCGTTCCTATTGTTGACTTCCTGTGATTAGTTCCTGTGTACTTCTCATTTCTTATTTGTGCATCCTCTTTTTCCTTTCCTCACATCTTAGCTCCACCTCCTTAGGATGTGAGAGAAGGAAACCCCTGTGGACAAATTCCAACCGGAAGTGAGCATCCCTATGTCCCACTTGTGTGTCATAATGAAGCCATTTGGAACATACTTGGCGAAGGGAGCAATGAAAGGCCGTGTAATTTCCTTGTTAGCTTCACGTGGAATGTTACCACGACAAAGCTAGGTAGCAAAAACAGGAATATCCTATTATTGCTGTTAATATGAAATGTACATTTATAATGACGTTTTTAACTTTTGTTGTGTGTGTGTGTGTGTGTGTGTTCCCGATCTGCTCTTAACTTCATAAGTTATTAAACATAAAGCATTAAACAACCTTAAACATTTCTTACCTATGAAACGTTATTAAACTTTATATGAAATACATGACGAAAATGTATCTGTATATCACAACAAAACAAAACAACTTGAATTATTCTGTTTATACGTTAACTCCAACATTCCGCCATATCTAAATAGAAAATGAACGCCACCCTGGGTCACATGACCATAAACGATTAAACATAAACTTCCTTGAAGTGACCATCGCATGTTCCCTTCGCTAACAGACTTGTGGAAGGGCCCTTCGTGTAGGGAATCAGTAGTTCACTTTCGTTTGGAACGACCCCTATAAATGGCATCCCCTTCCCGAAGTGCAAAAACGCTGTTTGGAATTCGCCATGTATCCTTGCTCATGACTTCTCAGGAAGCTTCTTCACTCCTCATTCCTGTGTTTGCCTTGTTTCCTTTCTTATTCTTTGTTTCTATAGGCCTAGTTAACCTCATTTATTACCATTGCAACAAATCACATACACCTGTTCCTTGTTCCCTTGTGTATTCCCCAGTGTTTCTATTGTTCTTGGTCTGGTGCTGTCCTTTATGGATGTTTCATGTGCTATTTTTTTTGTTTGCGTTTTCTCCCATGTCTGGAATATCTTGTACTTTGCCTGGATTTACTTTTGTTATTTTGTTCAAATAAATGTTATACTGCATTTGCATCCAACGCTCCTTTACTAAAACGGCCATATTTCGAATATATAAGTAGTTTGAGAGCGTATAGGGAAATTATTTACGTTTAAATAATGCAGGCTTGTGGCTTCAACAAAAGCATATATCAGCAATTAAAATAGGTCTGTCTTTAATAATAATAATTTGTTACATTTATATAGCGCTTTTCTAGGCACTAGGAAATCTCCTCAACCACCACCAATGTGCAGCATCCACCTGGATGATGCGACGGCAGCCATATTGCGCCTGAACGCCCACAACACACCAGCTTATTGGTGGAGAGGAGACAGAGTGATGAAGCCAATCGTATATATATATATGGGGATGATTAGGAGGCCATGATGGACAGGGGCCAATGGGCAAATTTGGCCATGATGCCGGGGTTACACCCCTTCTCTTTATCGAAGGACATCCTGGGATTTTTAATGACCACAGAGAGTCAGGACCTCGGTTTAACGTCTCATCCGAAGGACGGTGCTTGTTACAGTATAGTGTCCCCATCACTATACTGGGGTGTTAGGACCCATACAGACCACAGGGTGAGCACCCCCTGCTGGCCTCAATAACACCTCTACCAGCAGCAACCTAGTTTTCCCAGGAGGTCTTCCATCCAGGTACTGACCAGGCTCAGCCCTGCTTAGCTTCAGTGGGAAACCAGTCTTAGGCTACAGGGTGATATGGCTGCTGGTAAGGTTTATAAGTTACCGTTACAAATCAGTTTCCCTGTAGAGAAAATGAATGGAATTTTTACTTCCATAACTGGACTGTGGCACTCTGTTCGCAACATACATTAGCTGCTTGACAATATTTTGAAACCTAAATTCAGAAAGATAGTCAGGGTTGGCACTATGCATGCAAGCAACAGCAACAATAACAAGGTGAGACAGTGAATGCATTGGGGTTAATTTCCCAAGTGAGTCTCTCTTCCTCTCTCTAACACACACACACACACACATACAGCTAGAGGCAGGGGGAGGATAATCTGCTCAAATAAATGTTGTCAGGTGTGTTTTGTACTTTAACTCAAATTCTGGGTGTTTATCCGCACTAATGAACAACTCTGAGTCAGTGCAAGAGAGCTAATTGTGTGTGTGTGTCTGTTAATGTGTGTGTAGGGGGAACATGGGTTAATTTAGTAGAAGAACATTGGAGACTCAGTGACTCTGACATTTATGGGCAATTAAGGATGGAGGAAGAAGGACAAAAACATGGAGTAGGGAAAAGAGAGGAGAAAGTAAGTTTATGTGTTGGGGTTTGTGCTATTTCATGACATGCTGGTATCCAAAGGAGGCACCGATTGACAAAAACTTATGTGCAATACCTTGAAACCATTGATGCACTCATTTTACCATATAGCCAAAAGTATGTGGTCACCCCTTATAATTACTAATTGTACCTATTTCATAGAGGATAAATCTTAATGCTATTGCATACAATGACATTCTAAGGAATTAACAGTTTGGGAACCCATTGAACACCTTTGGGATGAATTGAAAGAGTTACTTAAAATGTTGTTGTTATTCAGGTAGCTAGCATAAACATATCAACAAATTAATTCATTTCAACTGACTTGCTGATTAAGATTCTCTTCAATCTGTTGCTCTGTCATGGCAATAGTTGACCTGAAAGAGAAAACTGACTTACTGTAAGGGTCGTGACACACCAAACCAACGGTCAGGTTATCGGTGAGCATTTATCGGGTTCATTTTTGTTGTGTGTTCCAGGCAGTACACCTGATTCAGCATGTTGAATTGGTGTCAGGGCTGTCGGTGAAAGAGATTGCTCTAATTAGCTGCTCAGTTTAGCTAACAAATCAGTGCACAAGAATAAAATCAAAAGTGATGAAAGCAAGCAAAGAAGTCAAGATGGCACAGACAGAAGGTTTTTATCATTTTAAGTTATCTTACCTGAGCATTCACATACTTCTGTAGAGTATGGCTGCATCCAAAATCACATACTCTCTGAGTAGGCACTTTTTTTTGAAAAATGAATTACTTTGTAACCATTAAAAAGTATGTCCTCTACACATTTGTCTACTGTTTTATAAATACTGAGAATCCAGACATACTACTACTCTTTTCACATACATAGTTGTCTAGGGCCTGAAACATACTCTATGCAAGTACATGAATACATAAGTACGCTTATTGCTACAGAAGACTGATTTAGCCAAAAGGAGAGATATAGCTGTTATTATCGTAAATGTCTTAATTTTTTGGTAATTTTTCTCTTTCAGTTATCAAAAAGTTTTCAATTGCTGCCATTGTTGAGTAACAGTTTGAAGAAAATCTTGCTAAATGAGCTAAAGTTAAAGTTGAATAATAGCACAGTTATTACATTTACTGTACATGTTTTCATCTGCAAGATGATTTTTAGAGCATTTGCTCATCTGCAATAAGTCTCTAAGATCCTTTCAGATGTTCAATGGAAATTTGTCTTTAAGATGATTATTTTGATTTAGAATGTATGAAAAAAAAAGATCACTTATTTATACACAACAGATGTTTTCCAGATGAAGCACTCTTTAACAGACATCTTGGAGACGTACGTGTGCTATCTGGGTACAAAGTATGTTTCTGGCCTAAAATGCGAATGAATATCAGCATACATCGTAAACCAAGAAAGCCAGACGAAACCCTGGCAAAAACGGTAACCCAATCTAAACTCACACACGCATTGAGTCATCGTGCCCAATGCCCAAACATTACACAATCCAGCAAGGCTGACAGTCATGCTCGTTTCCATCGGCAACAGCTGCTGGGAGGCGATGATGTCGTGCCACACAATACGGCATGTGAGCGCTGACAAAGGCGGCACTGTGTTGGCGCAATGCCGTCACGGCCCGCTTCCTAGTTCGGCTGCCATCAACGTTTGCTTTTTTTGTTGTTATTGTTGCTGCGGTTGTTTAGAGGCCTGTTTTGGAGGCTGGGGAGAACACAAGGGTCTTAACCCCCTGGTCTCACAAATAGCCACAAAAGAAGGGCGCATTCAGCAGCCGCAAACACACAACAATACACCACACGAGGGGGGAAGTAGGTCATGGGAAGAAGCCCTGGATCTGGATGGATGCATTGTGGGTAGACGAGGTCATTTAGTGCACGTGATTTGAAGGTTATGGAATATCATGTATATTTGAGGCTTAGTGGCTGATGAGGAAGTATTCCCGAGATGTTCACCTTGACGACCTCTCAAATCCAGTGGGCAGTGTTTGCCCTCGCTCTTTCCCACTTGAGATTTGGTTGTGTTCTCATTAGTGGGCATTTTAAGTGTCTTTGTTAATGGCATCCTGGTTCTCTCCACACCTGACTCCACCTATCATTCTCATCCAAGCTCATCCAGTCTTCTCCAAAATACATCTTTTCTTCATCTAACTAACCACCAATCTAAGATTTGATCTTCTTCCAGAAACTCTTGGTATGCCTTGATCTTTCTAAAGGTGCATCTTTGACTTAGTTGTCTTGGCCGCACCCTTTCTCTGGTTAATTGCACACATAAGGAATTGCTCCCTGTCACAACTGGAGAACAGACCGTACACAGACAGCATGCAGTCTGCTACCATCGGCCCCTGGAGGCCCTCAAGACGGCCTGGCTGTCCCGAAGCCCACACCGATTAACACAAGTGCACACGTAAATACAACAGCATTTTTACCTCATTTAACCCTGTATACTTTATATCCTTACCTTCTAAGTTAAATTCGTATAGCACACATAATCGCCTTAATTTCTCTCTTGCTCACTCTCTCTCTATGTGTGTGTACAGATGTACACATACACAAGACGGAGCCACCAGGGGCCAATGAAAAACTGTGCATTGATATTGTAGCTAACAGGCAGTTTTGGGAATTGCTGGTCCCAGGATTAGAGGGTGGGGGAGGTAAGATAGAGTAACGAAGACTGACTGGGAATTCTCATAATATGTGGCATTGGGACATGGGGACCAATGTATTGTAACCTGACTGAGAAAACACACTTCATTATGTGTCTATGTGCTAAGAGAATAGGTTATTAATGTTGTAGACAACAACAGGGCTCCTGACCTAGTGTGTCTGCTGCAATAGGAGACAAATGCCATGATATATGGTGAAAGAAACTGCAGAACAAACTGTAGAAAATATGTTTATAGTTGCCTTAAGCCAAGGTATGATGCTAACCTGTAGTGAAGTTTTCTAGCTAAACCAACACTGTAATTGCTTACCATGTTCTAGCTTAGGGGTTTTGACAATCAACTTTAATACATTAATTAATACACAACTCAATACATAAACAACAACATACACTTCCTTATCACTCTATGTTTGTTCATTTTATTTAAATACATATTAGGATATTTCTTTAACTTAAAAAAATGTTTTGCCCCATGGATTTAAAAAAAAAATTAAAATAACAGATTTCAACTTTTTTCTTTTTGTTCTAAAGATCAAATTAAAATGTCTTTTTTCCCGCCAAAGTCTTTTACGTATAGATCCTAAAGTTTTACATTTGTCACAGATTCAGACGTTCAACTATGAAAAACCAGCATAAAAATATGAAACCTGTTTATAACTGTGATATTTTAAACAGAGTAAAATAAACAAGATGGTGTGCCAGACTTTAAGATTGGTCTCCTAGCCTGACCAACTGAAACCCAGCTTAGGCTATAGTTTAGGTTGCTTTTTTCCTCTAAAAAACATATGAACTTTAGAAATGGAATTGGCTACTGCACTCGGCTCTGTGTGGTTAAATGATGCCAGAGCGGTGCTGACATAATGTGTGAATGCCATGTGCTTTAATTCTGAAAAAAGCATTTTTTTCTGAACCTAATGGGTAGTTTGGCACAGGATGGTACAGTCAGGGTGCTGCTGAAACGCATATGTTACAGCTGAGGGTGACTTGGTGTGTGTACGTATCAGGGAATGTGGTGATCTCAATAAGATATGTGTGTGTATGTGCGTGTTGTGTATCAGGGCATGTGGTTTCCTCAGTAAGGGGTCTTGCGAGTCCTTCAGTCGGACAGCTGGAGGGCCAATCTGTCCTTTCGCTCGCCCAGCGATGGCAGGGCAGATAAGCGGCCACTACGGACCCGACCGTTACCCCTCTGCCCCAACACACGCACACACCCACATCGGGAGCCCAGGAGCAGCCCGCAGCCGGGGGCTGACAGCTCGACACAGCCGGCTCAGCATGGGGTCTGCGAGGGGAGGGGAGGAGAGACCTGAGGGAGGGGCCGGAGGTCTGGAGGTGGCCGTTATTGCAGCCAAAGCCAGGCTCACTGCCAACATAGACAGAGAGAGAAAGCTAGAAAGAGCGACAGAAATCACAGTCTAGATATACCAACTAAGTGTTAAAAAGGTCTGTAACTTTGCTGTTGCATCTCTCCTCTCCCTTTTTGGACAAGAAAATGAATAAGAATGTGAAAAAAAGTGTTGGTGGAAGAAATAAAAGTTCACATGACATTCAGCACTAGCCTGGATAGATCCTGCACATCGCCTGCCATCACAAACTGAGCTAATTCAGGTCTACAGAGGTGTGGGATGTGACTTCTTGTGTCATTCCCAGAAAAACTTTTACAGGACAGCAGTAAATTTTCATCTTCTATGCTGACACTAACCAGGGCTTTAAGGAAAAATTTCACTGAAAGTGATAAAAAAAAAGCCCTGTAAATTTAAAACGAGATGGCAAAATATTCACCCTTTTTTTGGTTATCTAAAATAAGATTAAGAATATTCTTTTATAGAAATATAGAAGTTTTCTTTAGCTATATAGGTTAAGTACCTTTAGTATCTATAATATATTTGTAATTGCTCTCTTGTTGAATGTGGAACTGGTTTAAAGTGTTTTTGAATTTAAAAAAATACGTTAAACATAAATATAACACTCCCAGCAACTCCAAAACTTAGGCTACATTAGAATTTACTGTGATGCAGATAGCAGATAGAAATAAGAAGGTATCTAATCTTACATATAGGAACCAGTCAATTGTGCCTAAATTGTATTAATAAAATACATCTAACTACAAATACAGCCACTTTTTATAGTTTCTATTTCATTTTACAGTCTAAATTGTTCTGACTAAGAATGTATTATTATTTTATTTGTCTACAGTGAAATCAAGTGAAATAAAATACTATTCCATCTTTAAGGGTTTATGGGTAATTTCAATATGAGGACACATATTTAAGGTTATACCCATGGAGCAGTTAATTGGCTTGACATCTTTACCCACAGTCCTTTGCTCCACAGGCTGGATATACAGCCCCGCTCACCTTAAAACTCTAACTGTGTCCTTGTCACACCCTTACTTAACCAGACGAATCTTTCATGGTTGCTCACACATATGAATGTGTTTGTGTTTGTGTGTGTCTATGTTTGTGTCTGTGTGCATCCATACTGTCTTTCAACTTATGATCTTTTCTGATTTGTCCTGAACGGTGACTGACATACATTGGTGTGATGCCAAAGGCTTGTGTGTGTTGTGTAAATACATAGCATCTCTTGGAGGGCATGAACATGATTTCAGAAAGAAGCTGGCACCATCTGTCTGTGGGACCTATGATGCTATGGCACGGTGGCAGGACGTCCCGAAACGCCATCCACATACACACACAAACAGGGTTAAATGGGCAATACACAGATGTCTGTCAGACTTTGGGTTTCTTAATTGGATAACCTCTAACATAACAAAAAACACTGAACATGATGCTCTCAGGGCTGAGAGGAGACGATAAAGTCATGAATGAGACTTTAGTCAATGTCCAGTAATAAATAAATAAAAAAAAATTAAAGAGAAGAAAAGAGGCTACAAGAAAAAATGCTACAGTATGTATAGTCAAAGTCATAATGAGAGGTTTTACACTTCGACCAGCTTCTTTGATTCACAAATACCATGCAATACCATGCAATGGGCATACCATGGTACAGTATCAAAGTACCATGCTACTGCCAAGTGCCAACTGATCATAGGAGGCACTGGGGCTAGCTGTCACATGGGGAAGTTGTCACAAGGACTATAACTGTAAGGGTTTAATCAAGTCCAATTTGTTTTTGGCAGTGGTTTTCATGTTGATTTAAAACATAGGTTTTAAATGAGTTGTCATGTTTTAAATTGTATAAAATTAGTTATATATAGTATATAAAAAATAAAATGTCCAATCAAATAGTGCAAATGTTTTAAAATATTTTTGGGTGAAAAAAATATGTGGCAACTAGCTTCAGTATGATATAGCCTAAATTAGCATATATCATCAACTATGGTGGATGTTTAAATACTACGGTAGTACAATAAATATTGTTTAAAACATTTTTTGGAATAACATTAAAAATCGGTAGGCTACATGTGGGACCCGGTGTGTGAAAAGACACAAAATCTGTTGCAATGTCCCCATCTGTCGGATAGTGTGAGCAAATGTAATACATTCCGGTTTGGGGCGCCATCTGTCGGATAGCAGCTGGCGTCTCAGTGTTGATCGATGTTTCTGTGTGTGACACATCTGTCTGACACGGTTTTGTTTTGCTGCGATGGCGGCAGGTGGACTCAAATGTTTGGTTTCTCTGGTTTGTGCAGTTACTGATAATTAATAAATGGAAAAAAAGAAATTCAATATCAATTTGGACGACTCAGCGTTCACAAAGGAAAGAAGTCCGGTGGGTTTTGTTTCCTTACTATGATTATGCTGCTATGGTGTGTTGTAGTAGCTAGAGGTCTTAGTTGGTAACTCTGAGTATGGAGGTTCATACAACTACCACCAATAATATAAACCCAGGGGGACTGAACCTGTAATGCATATACCAAAGTCACTAAACAGCAACTCTGGTCATATGGCAATTAAGATTAAAGTTAACTGAGGTTTGTAACCTTTCAGACTAAATCAATAAAATCACAAGCACGATCTACCAACTTGATGAACTACTTTCACACTCTCTCTGCATGTTTGCCCATAGCAAGGTGTTGATGACTCAAATCATACCGATGCATAATGTTGGCCAACGTAAATACCACCCTCGATCAATAAGTGCAACACTGAAGACATTTGAACCATATGGAGTTTAAAGTTCACTCATGTTTACCCATTTCAAACCCATGACCTTTTTCCTCTGTGGACCATAAACGATGGAAGATCCTCGCCTTACGGAGGCCCTTAGAGGCCAGGCATTTTCCCCTAGTTATTTTGACTTTATTTTTCCACAAGAGAGAGAAATACAATTTCCTTGATTAGCCGCAGCAAAACAACTACTCGGCAGTTACGAATCTCCTAAACACACTTTTTGATATTTATCTTGATGGGGTGTTTTTTCTTCACAAATCATATCTCTTATTTTATATCATGCATGTTCTTCACTGACACTGCTGTCTCATTAGGAAACAAGTAGGCAACAGTAACTTGTGGAAATGAAATTGTTAAAGTTGTTCTTTGTGGTGGAAATCTAAATGGATACAAATACAAAAATGGTTTTAATACAATCTTTGTTTGGATAATCATAGTTCAATATGTTCTACTGATCATCACAGTTCTACATTTCTTGCAACTTTAAAAAAAAAAAAGAAAGAAAAAAAAAAGACTGTTTTATAATGAATTTTCATAATCTCACTAGAACATCTGAGTATTTGGCAAGGTTAAAAACCCTATATATAAGGCATTTGAAAAGTAGCAAACATTTATTTTTAAATGCTTTTTGTGTAGATTTTTAGCCTTGCCCAAGACCCTATTTTAATGACAGTTTTAATGTAACCTTAATATGACAAAAATAATAAGTTGCAAGAGGTGAATAAAATAAAAAATGCTGTAGAAGTGTATATGGCCTCTAAGATAAATATTAAATTATTCAGATGACAGTGTCTCTGAAATTATGTAAATAACCTGGTTCCTTTTATTCACACAGGTGGCATTGTTGTTTAAGGCAAAAGATGGTCAAGCAGAGGCCTCATCTGTTCCAGCTCCTGGCCAACCACTGTCCTATGCAGAGTTTGTTGTTCAGAACAAAAACAGGGGGCTTCAGGGAGAAGCTCATGGATCAGAGAAACAAATATCTGCTGCCCAAACTAAGAACAATTCTGCAGGACAAAGCAGTGTAAATACAGCTGGAAGCGGCTCAGTTAGTACGTCATTCACAGAGACAGGAAAACCCGAGTCTGAACAGCAGGGACCAGCAGAGGTACCAAAAGAAGATCAGACAAAAGAGGAAGGTCAGAGTTTGGAGAGTTGTATCATTCCTCCTCATCTCTTAGGATCTGGGAACAGCATTATTGTCAGTCCTCGACAGGTCTGTATAACGTATGTTCATTTTCTATAATTTTCCTGTTTTTAAAGTTACGCCAGTATATTTTTTCCCCCTAATTTCAAAATTGTTTCCCCTTATTCTTTTACACATGAAGAATTTTATAGTACTTCTGAGAAATGCTCTGTTGTGAAGTAGCAGAATATAATAAATTGACTTCATGCATCTATGCCGATAGGTGTCAGTATTAGTAAAGGACCGTTGGGATGAAGAAAAGCCAGCCACACATACTATACCATTCAAAATCTTGGAGTCGGTAAGATTTTTGTAATGTTTTTGAAAAAAGTGTCTTTATGGCTTATGGCATCAAGGCTGCATTTATTTGATCAAAAATACAGTAAAAGCAGTAATATTGTAAAATACACAAAATTATTAAGCAGCAAAGCTGTTTTTTTAACATTAATAATAATAAGAAATGTTTCTTGAGCAGCAAATCAGCATATTAGAATGATTTCTGAAAGGTTATGTGACACTGAAGACTAAAATAGAAGAATAATGATGCTGAAAATTCAGTTTTGCCATCACAGGAATAAATAACATTTTAAAATATATTACAATAGAAAAGAGTTATTTTAAACTCTAATAATATTTCACAATATTACTGTTTTACTGTATTTTTTTTTTTTTTTGATCAAATGAATGCAGCTGTGGTGAGTATAAGAGACTTTCAAAAACATGAAAAATCTTATTGACCCCAAAATTTTGAATGGCAGTGTAATTCAAAACTTACTGAATGCACCTTTTACTTGACTTCCACTATATAACAATTAAATGTAGAACTTGATTATAATATGTTTTTATCTGTACACAGAGAGGCAACCCCATCCTAAAGTTTGTGAGAAATGTTCCTTGGGAGTTTGGAGAAGTGGTGCCAGACTATGTTTTGGGGCGGACAACGTGTGCTCTTTTTCTCAGGTTGGTTTGTGGATATATGTACAGTCCCAGTGAGAAGATTAATAACACTTGCTTGAAAATCTAATTATTTCTAATATTACAGTTGTCAATGTTTCATCCTCTTGAAATAAATTATTTAAATTATAGTCAAAGTACTTCTTTGAAATAGGAATCCAAATGTACACATTGAAAAGCTAGAAGCTTCAGCAGGACAAAGATGGAGATAATTATGAAAGCAGTGCTGTCACTGTTTTCATTGTGCACATTTGAGGCCAATTGCAAACTTCTTATTTGATTTTAATGCACTCAATCATGGAGGGAAGAAAGTAATAAGTTGATATATTTGTGATCTCAAATCCTGCACCAGATTTGCATATTTAAAGAGGCCATATTATGCCCTTTTTCAATGTCTTGATTTTGTTTTTGGGGTCTACTGGAATAGGTTTTCATGCTTAAATGTAAATGTTTTTGTGATGTCATCGACATCATCAGGTGTAACACTAACAATGGCATCAGTTTTACCTGATAATGAAAATAATTATATAATGATAATAAAATCTTTAATAAAATTATAATAAAATGTTGGGCTTTGTAACTTTGTAACACATACTATACCATTCAAAATCTCGGTAAGATTTTTGTAATGTTTTTGAAAAAAGTGTCTTATGGCTTATGGCATCAAGGCTGCATTTATTTGATCAAAAATACAGTAAAAGCAGTAATATTGTGAAATACACAAAAATATTAAGCAGCAAAGCTGTTTTTTTAACATTGATAATAATAAGAAATGTTTCTTGAGCAGCAAATCAGCATATTAGAATGATTTCTGAAAGACTAAAGACTAAAATAGAAGAATAATGATGCTGAAAATTCTGTTTTGCCATCACAGGAATAAATAACATTTTAAATTGATTACAATGATAATAAAATCTTTAATAAAATTATAATAAAATGTTGGGCTTTGTAACTTTGTATGCTCAAACAGAAAAATTACAGACTAAAGAAAGTAAAAATAAAGAAATAAAGAAAAAGTAAAAAAACATAATAGGTCCTCTTTAAGTTTATGAAATTGCCACTTTCATAAATGTAGCCAGCTCTGCTGTATCCTTTATTTACTCTAAGACAAAGTACTACTTGAATGTATTTTTTTTTTCTGTGTGTGTGTGTGGCTTTTTGTATTAAACCAATTACTGAATGTCTGTTCAGATCTTTTCATGCCAAGAAATCTTAAATAATATTTCATATGTTATGTATTATGACATATCAAGTGTTGAGTGTTAAAGTATAGAAACCTGGTGTCAAGCAAGTGTGTGTGCAAACTCATTTTGTAAGTGTTTTGTGAGAATGGAATCCTCTCAGTTAGTAAGGTGTGAAACCACATCATCCTCCACCTCTCGTTGCAAAATTTGTGTGAATTCCAGGAAGCAAACATGTTGAGTCTGACTGTGATGATTGGCACAACGACAATACTGTTTAGACAATGTAGAATCAGCTGAGAAATGTTAATTAACAAAAGCATTTTTGATATGGCAATAATATGGCAAGATGATGCCTTTTGTGTTTAATATATGAATCGTTGTAGAAGTTCTCAGTCCCTTAACCAGTGGTTTCATTTTACTAAATTACTAATTTTTATATTCACCAAACATATATCAGTACTGTATGGAATGTTTTAGTTTCTCTTTCTCTCATGACCACAGTGTGCGTTACCATAATCTGAACCCAAACTACATCCATGAGCGTCTGAAACAGCTGGGACAGAGTTTCACCCTCAGAGTGTTGCTCGTTCAGGTCGATGTGGTGAGTCTGTCTGTTTCACTCACTCTCACACATTTCTTTGTCCTTTCTCTTTTATGTTGTGTTGTTTAAATCTTTTTGAATTAAATGCTAAATAAATCAATTGTCAAAAAAAAAATCCTCTTAAAGCCTGTTTTTTTTTAAAGTTTTAAGCAGCTTTAAAGGGTTAGTTCACCCAAAAATTACAATTCTGTCATTATTTACTCACCCTCATGTTGTTCCATCTTCGGAACACAAATGAAGATATTTTTTATGAAATCCGAGAGCTCTCTGTACCCTCCATAGAGAGCAATTTAATTACCACTTTCAGGGCCCAGAAAGGTAGGAAAGACATCATTAAAATAGTCCATGTGACCTCCAGTGGTTCAACCTTAATTTTATGAAGTGACGAGAATTTTTGTGCACAGAAAAAACCCAAAACAATGACTTTATTCAACAATCTCTTCTCATCTGTGGCAGTCTCCTACGCTGTTGACGTAGTAAATACAGTGCAGCGCTTTCAAAGTGCTACGGTAGCACGCCGGCTTACCATTGGCCGACGCTGTTCACGTGAGCACCACGATGCATGCGTGTGATGCTGACGCAGGAGCTAGCCAATGGTGAGCCATAGAACTCAGAAGTGCTGCACTCTTTACACTACGTCAACAGCGTAGGAGACTGGCACAGACGAGAAGAGATTGTTGAATAAAGCCATTACATTTGTTTGTTCTTTGCGCAAAAAAAAAGTGCTAACTTTCTGGACCTTGAAAGTGGTAATTAAATTGCTGTCTATGGAGGGGTCAAAGAGCTCGCCGATTTCATAAAAAATATCTTAATTTGTGTTCCGAAAATGAACGAAGGTCTTACAGATTTGGAACAACATGAGTGTGAGTAATTTATGAGAGAATTTAAATGTTTGGATGAACTAACCCTTTAATTCAGCTAGAGACTGCTGATGTTTATGTTCCATTTCTCTCTTCCTCATTTATCAGAAAGACCCTCATCATGCACTGAAAGAGCTTGCTCGAATATGCATAATGGCTGACTGTACCCTCATTTTGGCCTGGAGGTAAGGGGATGGTTCTAAGTAATCAAGCTGGAGGGGAATTCCTTTAGTGGCTTGTGTAAAGATAAGGTGTTAAAGTTCCTGTTAATTTTTAGTGCTTTAATTTAGTTTCTTTAACTAAACATACCTGTTTGTATGTGTAAGTCCTGAAGAAGCAGGTCGTTACCTTGAGACATATAAGTCCTACGAAAAGAAACCTGCAGATCTTCTGAAAGAACAAGTGGAGAAAAATTACCTGTCCCAGGTTAGAGCCCAAAAATCTATTAATACATCTGTCATTATTATGTATGGTTCATTTAATCAAACACTGATGACATAATTCCTATAAAAACACTCCAGGTCAGTTTTCATATATACCTTCTTTTTATTTGACAGGTTACAGATTGTTTAACCACAGTAAAGTCTGTCAATAAGACAGATGCCATGACTCTTCTGTCTACTTTTTCTGTAAGGAATACTTTTCCTTTATATGTTGCACATTTTATTACTATTATTAATTGCACTACCATTCAAAATATTTTTCTTAAAGAAATGATTAGTTTAATAAATAAATGCTGTTCTTTTGAACTGTCTATTCATCAAAGAGACAAAAAAGTGTGAGCAACAAATCAGCATATTAGAATGATTTCTGAAGGATCATGTGACACTGAAGACTGAAGTAATGGCTGCTGAAAATTCAGCTAAGAGACATCTTTCAAAAACATTACAAAATCTTACAGACCTCTTTTGAATGGTAGTGTATATAAAAACCTTTGCCAATTTTAAATTAGTGAGCTTGAAATACTTTTATGTTCTTATGTTGATGGCATTTTATCTCTTCAGTCTTTGGATGGCATCATTAAGGCTTCTAAGGAGGAACTAGTTTTGTGCCCAGGACTCGGTCCACAGAAGGTGTGTAGAGACACTTTGGTATCATATTTTGAACTGTTGGCTTTATACGTAGCATTGTGATGCATACATATTTTAACAATAAGTGCATTTGACTCTGTGTGTCTTAATTGCCTTTCCTGAATGTGGTTCATTTAGGCAAGAAGGCTTTATGATGTACTGCACCAGCCCTTCGTAAAGACCAAGAAGAAGGAAAACGAATAAATCCAAGCTGCGTTTCACAAAATCACTGTGTCTTAGAAAATAGTCTTTGGTCTATGATGACCTTGGCCTGTAAGTGGGGCATAAACAGCCTTTTAAAATCCAAAATGCAATGGTTAATTTATTAGTTGGTTTTGTTTGTTTTTTTGTTTTTTGTTTTGTATGTAACCTGCTTTTGTAATTCTGTATGTTCGACCTGACTTAGTAAGATGAGGCAATGTTCAGTTTTTAATAAAAAAATGTCCATGGTTGTTCAATAAATATCAATAATATTTAGGAGTAATTGTAAATTCTGTTGTTATTTTAGATTGGGAGGTGAGATTCTATTATAACTCTTTATATTTCTATTATAACTTATTGCAAATAAAACAAAACCTGTAGAAACCACCTGTCATATAAGAAAAAAATGGACGGAAACATGTGGACAGACTAGGATAAGAATAGAAGTAGACTATATGGGCAAACTGACTCCGAGTATGAATGTGCTTGTGGGCCAAATGTTTATGGCCATCACACATATGCCACATAAAATGTAATTATTCGCTGGTCAAATCACAACTAGGCCAGTGGGAGGTTTTATACTACACTCAGTGATGAATAGGAATCTTCTTAAAGCTCTTTTGCATTAATGTGAATCTTATATTGTTTGCATAATCCTTAAAGGGATAGTTTACCCAAAAATGAAAATTATGTCATCATTTACTCACCTTCATAGTGTTCCAAACCTGTATGACTTTCTTCTGTGCAACATAAAATAACATATGTTAAAGAAAAAAAGAAAAGAAAAAAAAACAGTGTTTTTGTCTATATAATCAAAGTCAATGATCACCAAAACTGCTTGGTTAACAACATTCTTCAAATTATATTTTGTGTTCTACAGAAAAAATCAAGTAATACAGGAACTACACGAGGGTGAATAAATGCTGACAGAACTTTCATTTTTTAGTGAACTACCCCTTTAAGTGTAGTTCATGGTACATTTTTTGCCATTTTACCTGAGAACTCACTGTGTATTAATACATGCATGTCAGAACTTTCCCCTACACCTTTCCTTTGTGTACTTTCATATGCAACAGAGTAGGTCAGAGAGTATATAGGCACCACTGAGGGTTAAATCCTGTTCATGTTCATTTCCTGTATCAGCACCATCAGACATCATGCTGCTCAGTGTCTGTCTCCTGCTGTCTGTCTTCTGTCTGTCTGGTAAGACATTCACCTCTTACATCACTCAGGCAAATTGTTTTGGGAGGGAATATTTTAATGAGAAGCAATTTTGTTTTTTTAGACTTATTTTTCTGTACATATCCACATCTTTGTACCAATGGCTTTCAAACAGTTTGAGTCATTTTGATATTTAGAGAAATACATCAATATAAGCTCATAACCATTTTGCTTCTGTAATTTGACATTTTTCAAGTTAAACTGCCCAAGTTTTAACTCTATAGTTACCATGACTCTTGTGTCATCACAGGAGGGTTAGAGAGTGGTATCGTAGGAGGCAAAGAGGTTAAACCTCATTCCAGACCATACATGGCTTCTCTCCAGTATAGAAGACAACATAAGTGTGGAGGGATGCTGATTAAGGATAATTATGTGCTGACATCAGCCCACTGTTTGGAGTAAGTATATATGCATGCATATATCCTTAATAAACTGGGTAATATGTAAGGAGAGTGGTGTAAGATGAGCCATTTTTACTTGTGTGGTCATCAAAATAAGGGAAAATTAGGCAGAAGTACAATGATCTAAAGTAATTTCAGGATGTTTCCTATCAGAATGCATCTATGACAAAGGATTCTAAAAAACATGGCTCAATTTGCCCCAGGTTAGGGGTAAGTTGATCCAAGTCGGTGGGGAAGTTACACCATCAGAGTGTAAACTGACCATCTAAATGAATCTGACTCTGACCCATGTGAAATTTTAAAGATAATTTACCTCTGTTAAAAACGTATTTAATCAAATTTCCTTTTACAAATAGTATTTCTTAAAGCTAACTTAAACAACATAAAAACAACCAAATAAAGTTTAAATTTCAATAAATATAATTGCATTTTTGAAACAATATGTTGAACACCAAAGTTGTAACCTTCCCAAAAAACAGACTAAACAGAGATTGTTGAGTAAAATCAAATGTTAGAATGAATAAATAAATGTTACTGAAACTAATAAACACTAACAAACAAAAGATTCTTGACATGGTGGCTTTTCTGCAATGTCGAACATGTTAGGTCAGGTGGAAAGATATATATGATTATGGTGAAAAGCATCTTCTGGTTCTCATCAGAGAAGGATTTGGTGTACTTGCACACTGTCCCTATGAAATAAACTAAAAAAACATGATCAACATATGATAAACTATAAACCAGTTGTGTAATATTACATTGAAATTATACCAGTTTATACTTAATAGATTTTACTTCAGTGCCTAATGGTGGGGTATCACAGCATTTGGCTCACTTTGCCCCATAGCCGCTATTTTGGGGGGAAAAAACTACCTAGCTTGCTAATTCAGGCTATATTTAGCTAAATGATTTGCATAGTTTTATATGTTGCTAAATCACCAACATGCATCATAAATATTTTTAGATCTGGATAAATTTGCTTTGAAGTAACAGCCATTACATCTGCTCACATTTTACAATGAAAAGTCTGGCAGAAATGATGGGTGGTTCCAAAATACATGGTCACATGACAATAAAAGTGTACAGCTGCCAAGATACTGGGGGTGGGTCAACATACCCACTGGCTCATCTTACCCCACTCTCCCCTAGTGTTCAAAAACAGTTGAATTTATGATGAGGTCTTTATTTTGATGAGGTCTTTATTTTATTTTATTTTTATTGTTTGGTAGTAACAATGTACTGACATGATTTCCATTCAAATAACCTCAACATTAAATGTATTCACAGTCAGACCTCCAAATACTTAGAAGTTGTTCTGGGAGCTCACAATATCAGCCAGAACGAGCACAGCCAGCAGATTATCCAAGTGGAGAAGTACATCAAACATCCCAATTATACGAACAATGGCTTCACCTATGATATTATGTTACTAAAGGTATTCATGGTGCTCAAATTGTGCTTTTTGGGGTGGATCTAATTTTGAAGACAGTTGAATACAGTTGAAGACCAGACTGTTATTTGTTTGTTTTTGTTACAGTTGAAGACCAGAGCTGTGCGGAATAAGTTTGTGGATGTTGTCGATCTACCTAAGAACAATGAAAATATTCCCGCCCATATGGAATGCTCCATTGCTGGCTGGGGTATGAAAAAACCTGGAGGAGAAGCATCAAGTGTTCTACAGGAAGTCAGCCTCAAATTGCAGTTCAGCTTTGAATGTAAAAATAAGTGGCAGCAGTATTTCAACTCTGAGAAAATGATCTGTAGTGTCTCAGATGGGAAAAAGGCTTTTTGTCAGGTACTGAAACTGTCAGTTTAGATGATTAACAAAGATTTCATATAGTGGCAGAGTACATTTTAAGTCTTTCATCTGTTTCTTTCTAGGGTGATTCTGGCAGTCCTCTTTTTTGTGACTCTAAACTTCAAGGAATGGCTGCATACACATATCCTTCTAACTGTAAATCCAAGAAGTATCCTGAGGTCTACATGAAAATATCTGCCTTCCTTCCGTGGATGAGGAAGTACATTAAGTGATTGAAATAGCATTTTATACATAGGACATTTATGCACCTAAATCATGTGTATAATTAATAGCTTGCATATGAATAAAATAAAAAGCTAATTTACATTTCACCAAATTAATGTTTTTAAAAAGACAACTTATAAAGAACTTATCAAGCAAATCCTAAACCAGAAATAAAATCAGCTGTAGAATTTTGGTCCACAGGAAGCTACAGAACATTGATTATCTTGATGTTAAAAGATATAGATTGCTATACTATTCATTCATTGATCCTTATATGACCTTCTAGGTTCATATAGGGCTGGAGCCTATCCCAGTTTCTTAGACCAGAGGCTATACAGGCATCATTATACATATTATAAAATGTTATGAAATTATGGAAAAGTGGTATTGCAAAGAAAGTGATGTGAAGTACAAATGTCATTAGAAGGCCAGCATCAACCTTCAAAATAGGATTTATAATTAGAAATCACCCACTTTTTGTATATGTTACAAACATTTCCTCTTTAATATGTTTTGTTTCCTATTGACAGTAACTTTTTGATGTCACACATTGTTAGGTTGTATGCTTGCCATAACCAACGTCCAGAGTGTGTAATCACTAGGAAACCAAAACTGTAAACCAAAAAATAAATTGACATTTTTGAATTTTGGTATTTTTTATTGTATTTCATTTCTAATAAAAGTACTTTTAATTGAGTAGAGTATTTCATTACTCTTTGTATAACTATATGGTTGCTTGTTTTTTTGTACACACATTTTGTGGTTTGAGGTAAAAGGGGGAGAAGATACAACTGAGGGTAGAGAGTGGGTTTGAGTATACTATTTATGTACATGCAATGCTTAAACACAGGCTGTTACAGTTGCACCATGGTTCTTTACGCTTTTCTTCTTCTCCTTGGTATCTCTTTGGCTGGTAAGATATTATTCATTCCTTCCTTCGTGAATTTGCATTGTGCATCTTTTTGCAAGAGCAGAAAATAATATATATATATATATATATATATATATATATATATACACTCACCTAAAGGATTATTAGGAACACCATACTTATACTGTGTTTGACCCCCTTTCGCCTTCAGAACTGCCTTAATTCTACGTGGCATTGATTCAACAAGGTGCTGAAAGCATTCTTTAGAAAAGTTGGCCCATATTGATAGGATAGCATCTTGCAGTTGATGGAGATTTGTGGGATGCACATCCAGGGCACGAAGCTCCCGTTCCACCACATCCCAAAGATGCTCTATTGGGTTGAGATCTGGTGACTGTGGGGGCCATTTTAGTACAGTGAACTCATTGTCATGTTCAAGAAACCAATTTGAAATGATTCGAGCTTTGTGACATGGTGCATTATCCTGCTGGAAGTAGCCATCAGAGGATGGGTACATGGTGGTCATAAAGGGATGGACATGGTCAGAAACAATGCTCAGGTAGGCCGTGGCATTTAAACGATGCCCAATTGGCACTAAGGGGCCTAAAGTGTGCCAAGAAAACATCCCCCACACCATTACACCACCACCACCAGCCTGCACAGTGGTAACAAGGCATGATGGATCCATGTTCTCATTCTGTTTACGCCAAATTCTGACTCTACCATCTGAATGTCTCAACAGAAATCGAGACTCATCAGACCAGGCAACATTTTTCCAGTCTTCAACTGTCCAATTTTGGTGAGCTTGTGCAAATTGTAGCCTCTTTTTCCTATTTGTAGTGGAGATGAGTGGTACCCGGTGGGGTCTTCTGCTGTTGTAGCCCATCCGCCTCAAGGTTGTGCGTGTTGTGGCTTCACAAATGCTTTGCTGCATACCTCGGTTGTAACGAGTGGTTATTTCAGTCAAAGTTGCTCTTCTATCAGCTTGAATCAGTCGGCCCATTCTCCTCTGACCTCTAGCATCAACAAGGCATTTTCGCCCACAGGACTGCCGCATACTGGATGTTTTTCCCTTTTCACACCATTCTTTGTAAACTCTAGAAATGGTTGTGCGTGAAAATCCCAGTAACTGAGCAGATTGTGAAATACTCAGACTGGCCCGTCTGGCACCAACAACCATGCCACACTCAAAATTGCTTAAATCACCTTTCTTTCCCATTCTGACATTCAGTTTGGAGTTCAGGAGATTGTCTTGACCAGGACCACACCCCTAAATGCATTGAAGCAACTGCCATGTGATTGGTTGATTAGATAATTGCATTAATAAGAAATTGAACAGGTGTTCCTAATAATCCTTTAGGTGAGTGTATATATATATATATATATATATATATATATGAAAGTCAAATAATATACATAGAAATGTATTTTCTATTATCTCTGGTAATAGAGGTAATTAGTCTGGTAATTATGTGAGTTACTGCTGTTTTTGTCACAGGTGGGATGGAGATTGGTATTATTGGTGGAAAAGAGGCTAAACCTCATTCCAGACCATACATGGCATCTATTCAGATTGAAAATAAACATCACACATGTGGAGGGATGCTGATCAGAGAGGATTATGTACTGACAGCGGCCCACTGTTTGAAGTGAGTATAGAATGCGTGTGAAGGATTATTTATGATGCTTTTATGATGTATAACAAAAAGTTATATTCATGCTTCAAGGCTTACACAGTTTTTAATTTGTTCCCACAGGCGCAATGCCTTCTCTGGTCAGGGCCTCTTTGAGGTTGTTCTGGGAGCTCACAACATCAAGCAGGACGAGAAGAGCCAGCAGAGAATCCCAGTGATAAAATACATCCAACATCCTATGTTTCAACATAATAATGAGAAGAACTACAGCTATGATATCATGTTACTAAAGGTATTTTCACCTTCACCTACTGTGACTATATTATGTGCTTTGTTTCCTCTCTTTAAATAGTTTTCTGTTATTTGTAGCTAAAGAACAAAGCCAAGCTGAATAAATTTGTGAAAGTTATGCCTCTTCCTAAGAAAAATGGAAAAACACCAGCTAATGTTAAATGCTCCATTGCTGGTTGGGGATATACAAAACCAAAAGCAGAGGGATCAAATGTGATGCGGGAAGTCACTCTTAAACTGCAGGAGAACTCAAAATGTAAAGAAATGTGGCAGCACTACTTCAACTCTGAGAGAATGATCTGTAGTGTTTCAGATGGGAAACATGCTTTTTGTCAGGTGTTATGTTATATTATATTATATTATATTATATTATATTATATTATATTATATTATATTATATTATATTATATTATATTATATTATATTATATTAATGTTTTATATAATGTTTTTCCTTTGTCCTTTTTAGGGTGATTCAGGAAGTCCTCTTATCTGCAAAACCAAACCACAAGCAATTGCTTCATATACCCTTGATAACTGTACAAATAAAACATATCCTCAAGCTTATGTAAAAATCTCCTACTTCCTCCCCTGGATTAAAAAGAATATTAATTTTTTTTAAAAGAGAGAGAAAACATAAATTGGGCTCTTACATTAAAGGTGCAGGGGGGTTTTTTTGTTCACTTTTTTAGCACATTTATAAAAGCTATTATGTTCTATCCTGGCTTAATCTAAGCCCTAACTGTGAAACCAGGCCTTAGATGTTTTTTTGTTTTTTTAAGTAAGTCTGCATATCTAAGTTTGCTGCTTGTTCCTGCTGCAAGTCAAATCCCCATATGTTTAGCCAGTTTGAGATTATTAATAAACAGTTGATAACTCTTGATTATTGATGTGAAGTATTTATTCATTGACCATAAAACCCCTTAAAATAAACTGCAATATTCTTTAAGCTGTCTGTTTAGATGACCAGATGTAGGAGATGACAAGAAGAAACTTATTTGGGATAAACAGAACAAATATTCATTCATAAATAATAGTTATAATAATAGTTATAATATATTGTTATCTATATTGTTATTATTCTGAAATCCACTGCCACTTCAATATACCTATATATATATATATATATATATATATATATATATATATATATATATATATATATCCTAATTAAATTTATAATCAAAGCATTAATCAATATTTATCCTCATATATTATTATGATTTTTATCTATGTTTTCTAAAGTTTGTATTTGGTCTCTGAGGAGTGACTGAGGGTCTGGCCTAGGGATGTGTGATGTGTCGCTAAACACTTGATAGCAGAACATGTAGTCGTGTGTTTGGATTTTGGAGGTATCACACACCCCTACCATGCCAGGAGTGCAGTAACAGTGCTTACTCACTTAGCCCGGCTTCCAGAGATTAAATATAGATTTGTCTTTCATTTTATATTTAACACTGAGAGAAAGCACATGTTATCAGTATGTTTTGGGAAACTTTCTGGTCAGAACTGGAGCTCAACCAACTCCAACCTTGGAGAAACTGTGTATCTGTGTATGTGCGCAGTATTCTCTGTTACAGATCAGTATTGAAGGTGTACAACAGGCATCCTAGGGAGAGTGACAGTATGTTGTTCTGGACAAGCTGGCGCCTGCTCCAGCCCTGGAAGGTCACTACGTGCCTAATTCCGGGGTGAAAACATCAACAAGTGATCTATGAAGACGTGCATCTAATTAACTGACAATGTGTGGAAATTTACCATGACTGTCTATTGTGAGTAAGGTGAAAAGTCCCCATATGAAGCCCCTTTGAAGTGTGTAGTGAGGTTAGGAGGTGTGTTTAATCCAGAGTTGAGAATATTCTAGTTAGGTGTCAATATGTCTACTTCTATTTTTTACATGTTGATCTTATTGAAAGTACATCCTGTCATTCACAACCAACTATTACACTATCACACATAAAAGCTGATTCCACTAGTTTTAACATTAGTATTTTAAATACACAGGTTCAAATCCTACTTGGGCAATGACCGGGCCTCTAACGCCCATTTATTAATAATATTTTAGATGACTAGCCATGATGATACAAGTTTATACTGTAGGTTATCACATGATGAAGTAAAATGTGATTCATGCTATCTTATCTGATAGTTGACGAATTACACCAAAGCATTTTGAGGTTGGTAATAACATGAAATGAAATATTTCTACATTTGTTAATAAAAAAGATTTAAGAAAATTATTAGAACTATTGTCTGTCCAAAGAGGGATGGAAAATGCCAGCTAATGTGACATTCTGACTGGGCTGAGGTACTAACTAACCAGAAGAAAGTGCATCAAGGGTGCAGCAGGAAGTCACTCTCAAACTGCTGTTCATTTCAGAATATATGATTTGCGTTGTTGCAAATAGAAATATATATATAAAAAAGTAAAAAGACGAGCCAAACAGTTAATTCAAATACATCTTTATTTAATATTGTTTCAAGTAAAGAGTTCTGTACACACAGAGTATTAACAGCTTGCTAATATAGCAAAGGCTTATTATTTTTAAATTATAAAGATCAACAATAAAAACTGTAAATCTGATTACTTTTTCCTTTCAGATGATCCTAAAGATTAAGTAGCAATGGTTGATTTAATAATAATAAAAAAAAAACTCTAACATGATCTCTATGATACTATAAACAGGGAATCTGTTTAGATTACCTTTTATCAAAGAAAACCAGGGTCCATGTCACCTCATTAGAACAAAGAGTAATCATGAGAATGGAAGAAAATTGATATTTCCAATTTAGGATTATTGAGACATCTCAGTCCTCCTATCCTCATTCTCCCTAATTATTGATTTCAAGCTGCTATTGAACCTTGAGTCCATATTAACATTATTTATGTCCATTATTTAACATAAAATATGAAAATACAGAAAATATTGGAATATGACATACAGGTGATCATCAATCCACATAAATCTTTCTGTCATGGTAAACTGGATGTTAATGTTAAAAAAAACATTCACAAATTAATTGGTCTTTGCAGAAGAACATAATGACAGTAGAATATGCATATGCTTGTTCAGATTACAAACAGGACTAAACCCACCAACCTAAAGTATATGTGTACACTCAATCATTGTGCACACTCTTGAAATTAAAGCGCCTCCTGTCTGTGAAACTCTGCATCTAAGGAAAAAAGAAAATAATAGATTGCTAATTAATAAAATAATAATTATTCTACATTAAAAGTAATTATAAATGAAATACATCTACAATTATCTTATAAGTAATTATTTAAAACTATTACAAAACAAAAACATTATTTCAAATATGCTAATTTGTGGTGACACAAATGTAGTTACATGTAAACAAAGAAAAGCACACACTCACCTGGCTAGGATCTCTTGTGAAGTATCTCTTCTCTATTACCTAAAAGAGGCACAAGAAGAGTTTATATACAGTCAAAACAAAATGTATTCAGACACCTTCAACATTTTCTCACATGATCACAGTTTATTCACTATAGTTTAGAAAATGGTAATAAAATATGACAAGAGTTAAACTGTGTCAGAAAAAAATTTATCTTGATAATGTCAGATAACTTTGATAGAAAGGTGTGTAATGGATTACAATCAACCAATCAACTGTCAGCTGTTAAATTTAAGTACACAATTAGATAATACCAATTTAGGTCAACCAATTTCCAAGCAATGCTTAATTTTGTTCAGTCTGTGGTGTAAAAGGTCGCATTAGCAGTTAAAGAAAAAACACTTAAGCAAAACATGGTCAGGTTAAAGTGTCTGAATAATTTTGGTCCCAAATGTTTATAAATTTTACTGGTAGTCCACTGTATGAATTTTTTTTGGGTATAATGTCACAGTTTACTTTATTTTGCTATCCTCACTTACATAAATGAACTTTAGTGTCCTGCACCCACTAGTAAAAAATTATATCTGGTGTCTGAATAATTTTTGGTTTGACTGTACATGTTAATTCATTGCACAGAGATATATCAGACATTTACTCACAAAATGACAGAGAATCATTACGGTCAGAAAGGAAATACAGACTTGAGTTTAATCAATGTCTCTACCTTGTCAAAAAATCGGCTCAATTTAACAGCATTTGACGATCCGGCCGCAAGATAGCGTGGATTTGTACAATCCTGAGGAGAAAAAAAGGAAAAAGCTCAGAAATCATAATGGACAAGTTTTTATTTTATTAAATTTTTTACTTAATATTATGCTAATTTAGGTAAAAATCAGCACATACCAGGTTGATCTCTTCCGCATTAAAGTCTTCAGATAGAAAGGCAGTGCGGGTCAGGACATCATTCCTCTTGTTTTCCGGGATTTGATCAAATTTGGTGCCAATCAGCAGGAGAGGAACTGAGTTCTCTGCAAACTGCTCCCTATCATAATCTCTGCAAATGCAAAGCATCAGAATTAACTTATTTCAACATATCTAGGAGGTTATAGACATAAATAATTGTTCGCTGTATTCTTATTTATTTACCACATAATATAAGCAATATAGAATATCACAAAAATGTTGCTTTTCAAATTTAGAGGATCGTATTTTAGCTGAAGAAATGCTTCTTCTAACAGAATCAGAAGTTAACCATGACTCACCCATTTGATACAATGATGCCAGTTGGAGAGGAGTCTTTGCTCAGCGCCTCCAGTGACCAGCGGTACAGATTCTGGGAGGACTTCTTGTTGGTCAGATCATGAACTAAAATAATACCTGGAGGAAAAAAAAAAAACATAGTAATTTGGTATTAAAGAAGAGTCATAACAAATATTCCAGCATTCTTTTTCTTTTTGTGCACATGTAAATACATCTTTTAATTTTTGTGTCTGATACTTAACCATTTACAGAATTGTAAAACACAGCTCTGGTGCTTTTAACACTGCTGGCACTGCCAACAGATCCCCCAACGTCCCAGAGTTCAGTGTAGTATGTCTTCTCTTCTGGAGTGCCTTCTCTGTAGTCATGTACCTGTGCAAAGAATCAAGCCACCAGGTTTTGCTATGATAATGATACAGTTAATTAATAATAATAACTGATAATTGTCACTGTACCCTGACGTCCACTGAACAGCCTACAGTCCATGAAGGATTCCCCAAAACTTGATTCTGGCAAAGTAAATGTACAAGAGAGGACTTCCCTACTCCTGTAAACAGACATAAAATAACACTGATCAGAAGAGGCATATTGAGGCTCGAATATATTTCTGTTAAAAGGAAAAGTACAACATCTAAAGTGGATGAAGTTCCTCATGATAGTTATTCTCTAATAATAATGAATATAATACTAGTATTGCAGAAATCCAAGCGAATGTGGCAGGCTAATACCTCTAGCTTGAGTCGAATATTATACAACACGCTTACATTTTAAATTAACATTCACTTTATAGGTTACAAAAATGTAGGTCGATAGATTATTTATATAATATTTATTACCAGAATCTCCCAAGACCAACACTTTCACCCTATCCAAAGATGCCATTTCTTTCCGGAAGTACACTGTGTAAACTCTCTGTCCGTGCATGAGAACATAATAAAAGTTGCGTGCAGAACGATGGGTTATAGTGATAATAAAATAAAATAAAATAATATTCAAGTAAAGTAAAAATTAAAATAAGTATAGTTGTCTAATATATTTAATAGTAGCTCTTGTGTGATATTATGTCGATTTTTTGTTATTACAATGTATTGCATTTAATAGCAATACTATAATATAATATAATATAATATAATATAATATAATATAATATAATATAATATAATATAATATAATATAATATAATATAATATAATATAATTAATATAATTTTATACATTTTCTTGACTCTGTGAGACTTTTCTTTCGATTGAACTTTTATAAAACTTCCTTTTTAAAACGAGGCGGGACTTGTGACAGAGCAGGAAGAGGCTTTTTGATAGACATCATAGAAAGCCGGTGTGTTTTATTGGACTTCTGAAAGAAACAAGGACCCATGGCTGTTAGAGGAATGAAATTGTCGAGTGTGTGTTTTCTGCTTTTATATTTGATAGTGACAGTGCTGGCTGGGTAAGTGACTATCGTGTTTTTCCCCAGGGTTTAGGTTTAGTGCATTATAAACTCAGTACTCTGGCTGGTACACATGTTTCACTGTGATTGGTCTACGCCACTGTTCATGCATCATGCTGGTGAAGCTCGCCATAAACTTTTTTATATAACCGCCGTTATTTATTGTAATTTAATATATTTATTTAAAGCCCAGAGTGTTTTTTAAAAATAGGAATTTTTTGAGGTTCCGATAAATGCTGTAATATGGCTGATAGCTTGTCTTTGATGCCACATGTTTATATACATTTGAGAAATATCTTAAGCTTCTGTTGTCCCCTGGCTGATTTCCTCATCAAGATATATAAATAGACATCAATATCCATGTAGCTGTATCTGTTAAATAACTTGAATGAATGAACTGATGTATGATTCAAAAGTTCTAAAGTAATGTGTATTTTCAGGAGGGATTTCTACAAAATTTTGGGGGTTAGTAGATCAGCATCAATTAAAGATATTAAGAAAGCCTACAGAAAGCTGGCATTGCAGCTTCATCCAGACAGAAACCAAGATGACCCAAATGCCCAAGACAAATTTGCAGACCTTGGAGCTGCTTATGAGGTATGATTGTTTGCTTTATAGGTTGAACAAAGACAAGTTTACTGTATTTTATTAAAATGTATCTGTATTAGGGAATGACATGACTAAATGTTATGCGTAACTTTAATACAAATATTTAAATCGGCGATGCTTTGTGTCACTAAAACATCGCTTGACATATTTATCATATTTCGGAACAAAATGTCAGTATAATGCCAGTGAATATGACCAACATGAGCGTTGTTGTTAGAAAAGAAACGAAGGAGCGATTTGATTGGTTGAAAGAAATGTGTGGCCGCGTCTGATTGGTTGAAACATCTGCTTATTGTTATTCATAAGATTTGTGACGTGGACCGCTAGTAGTGTTTTGTACAATGTGTACAAAATGGAATTCTTACACATGATTTACTGTTTAAAGGAAAATAGTCAGTGATCGACTTCATCATAATATAAACAATATTGTAAAGGATCTATAAATATACTGTTTTCAAATATATATATATATATTATTTGAAAACAGTATATGTATATATGTGTATATATATATGTGTGTGTGTGTGTATGTGTATATATATATGTATGTATGTGTGTGTTTTAAATATTACATACAATAGTAATAATTAGAATTTAATTAGTAATTAATTTAAATATGTTTATATTTCAGTATATATTATTTTAAATTATGGATGATTGTGACTATATGATATGATTATGGTTGTACATCTGTAAGGTTTTTTTCAGCAGGATGCTTAAAAGAAAGAGTGTGGTTTTTTGGGGGGGGGGGGGGGGGGGGGTTGTCTAAGAACAGGTCAGAAATTAGATATTAATATGGTATTGTTTGCCTGGGGCAAAAGCGCCCCAGATATTCCAAATGTGGTAGCGACAAATGCTTGTTATTCATCTGCTATCTAACATTTTTGTATATTTCATAATATCTAATCATGGCTTCATACACTATAGTGGCCTTTATGTTTTTATGTTAAACAAAAATAATCTCATGAAGGTAGAAGAACAACTTCACAGGGCTAAATTAATTTCTGACATTGGCTATAAGTGAGCTCATGATGTTTTTCCAGGGTAAAAAGACTATTTTCTCATGGTACTTTTTAAACGCAGGTGCTCTCAGATGAGGAGAAAAGGAAACAGTATGATGCATATGGAGAGGAGGGGTTAAAGGAAGGCCATCAAAGTTCACATGGTGATATATTCTCCAGGTAAACAAGCCTACAATATTAAGATAGCACCTACCTAATTAACAGTTAATTGCTGATATGTTTGTAAAAAAAATTTCCATGAACAGATTTGCAAAAGTCTGATGCATAATTGTTAATCTAGTTTCAAAAGCATGTCCATTTGAAACAAAAATGTTGTCACTGTGTCACACATTCAGTCTACACTATGTGACTGCAATGATACTCAAATATGTTTTTTGTTGTTGTTTTTTCAAGTTTCTTCGGCGACTTTGGGTTTATGTTCGGTGGAAATAGGCAGCCAGCCGGCCGGGATATTCCAAGGGGTAATGATATAGTACTGGACCTTGAAGTAACCCTAGAAGAGGTGTATTCAGGGAATTTTGTAGAGGTGAGCTGCTTTTTGTTCTTGATCCCTCTCCATTTCCTTCCTGGTGTACTGTAGTATTCAGACCCTCCGTGTTCTTTTATAGGCTTTTGTTTGGCAGTGTCACATGTCGCATGGTAATGGACAGTGATCTCCTTTCCTTTTTCCTGTCCTTCTGTTTCCTTTATTCAATGTGTAGGTGGTACGAAACAAACCTGTAGCAAAAGAAGCGCCAGGCAAAAGAAAATGCAACTGCCGGCAGGAAATGAGAACCACACAGCTAGGACCAGGTCGCTTCCAGATGACACAGGAAGTAGTCTGTGATGAATGCCCCAATATCAAGTTAGTTTGCAATAATCACTTTCACTTTGACTCACCAGGACGTATCATGATTTTCTATTAAACACTGTTTCATTGTTTCCAGGCTTGTGAATGAGGAGAGAACACTAGAGGTGGAGATCGAGCAGGGTGTGAGAGATGAGATGGAATACCCTTTCATTGGGGAAGGTATTGGAAATAAAGATACAGATACTACAGATTCTACAGATAACTCAGTACAGTAACACTTGTTTTTATCAACTAGCTAGATACTGCAACATATGATTTATCGAGTGTGTATCTGTGGTTTGACTGACTACAGGTGAACCTCACATTGATGGTGAGCCTGGAGATCTGCGTTTCCGCATTAAAGTTTTGAAGTAAGAGTAAAAATGTAATATTATATTATTGCAAATAGAACAATTAATTAAACTCTTAATTGTTTGTTTAATATACTTTCAATGAATGTACAAGTTTGAAAGAGTGAGAATTAGAACTGTTTCAGTTTATCACATGTAAATTTGTTCTTGTGTAGGCATCCTCTGTTTGAGCGCAGAGGCGACGACCTTTACACAAATGTCACCATCTCTCTGGTAGAGGCTCTGGTCGGTTTTGAGATGTACATCACTCATCTAGATGGCCACAAGGCACGTTTTATTTCCCAGATTTTACTTCCAACAGATTGCATTTTTTTTTTTTTTGTGAACTTGATTTATGGTTATGTTGGAATGCGATCAGGCATAGCATTATGACCACCTTCCTAATATTGTATTGGTCCCCCTTTTGCTACCAAACAGCCCTGACCTGTCGAGGCATGGACTCCACTAGACACCTGAAGGTGTGCTGTGGTATCAAGCCAACACCTCAAACTCATTGTGCTCGTCAAACCCTTCCTGAAGAATTTTTGCTTTGTGGCAGGGTGCATTATCCTGCTGAAAGAGGCCACAGCCACCAGGGAATACCGTTTCCATTAAAGGGTGTACATGGTCTGCAACAATGCTTAGGTAGGTGGTACATGTCAAAGTAACATCCACATGGATGGCAGGATCCAAGGTTTCCCAGCAGAACATTGCCCAAAGCATCACACTGCCTCCACTGACATGCCTTCTTCCCATAGTGCATGTTCCCCAGGTAAGCGACACACACGCACCCAGCCATCCACTTGATGTAAAAGAAAATGTGATTCATTAGACCAGGCCACCTTCTTCCATTGCTCCGTGGTCCAGTTCTGATGCTCACGTGCCCACGGTTGGTGCTTTCAGTGGTGGACAGGGGTCAGCATGGGCACCCTGATTGGTCTGCAGCTATGCAGCCCCATACGCAACAAACTGCGATGCACTGTGTATTCTGACACCTTTCTATAAAAACCAGAATTAACTTCTTGATCAATCTGAGCTACAGTAGCTCGTCTATTTGATCGGACCACACGGGCCAGCCTTCGCTCCCCACGTGCATCAATGAGCCTTGGCCGCCCATGAACCTGTCCCCGGATCACCACTTTTCCTTCCTTGGACCACTTTTGATAGATACTGACCACTGCAGACCAGGAACAGCCCACAAGAGCTGCAGTTTTGGAGATGCTCTGACCCAGTCGTGTATCCATCACAATTTGGCCCTTGTCAAACTTGCTCAAATCCTTATGCTTGCCCATTTTTCCTGCTTCTAACACATCAACTTTGAGGACACAATGTTCACTTGCTGCCTAATATATCCCACCCATTAACAGGTGCCGTGATTTAAGAGATAATCAGTTATTCACTTCACCGGTCATAATGTTATGCCTGATAATTTTTGTATTTATTTATTTGACTTTAATCATAATTAAGAGTTTAAATTACTGTATTATGAAATTTAAAGTTACATTTGGTTTTGCATTTTTATGTACATGTAATTTATAGTAGAATTGTGTGCATTGTATCCAACATTGGCTGATTAAATAATAGTATTGACAGGTATAGATAACTTGATAACCAATGTGATCACGTAATAATGTGCACCCCTAATATCCTCCTGTTGTCATGTCACTGTATTTGCTGTATAAAATAAGGCTGTTCACAAACTTACGGAGACTCGTCTTGTGCTCTTGTAGGTGCACATTGTGAGAGATAAAATCACTAAGCCAGGAGCTCGTATTTGGAAGAAGGGTGAGGGCCTACCAAATTTTGACAACAACAATATCCGTGGATCACTTATAGTCACCTTTGATGTAGATTTCCCAAAGGAGCAGCTTGATGATCAGCAAAAAGATGGTAAGAGATGGAATGTGGTAACATTTAGAGAATACCAACAATGTGATTTATTTGTGTAGAGAGATTGTCCCTCTTCTGTGTTGTTTTTGTGCATTTGTGAGTTAATAAATGCAACAAATATTTTTTTCTCAGGTATAAGACAACTTCTGAAACAGGCATCATCTCAAAAGGTTTATAATGGACTGCAGGGATACTGACAAACCAGCCAAGTAAATCAGGACTGATTGCCCTGTCCCTGTCTGCCTTTCACACACATACACATTTAAATGCACACTGAGGAACAAGCAATGGGGTGTATTTATTTTTTTCCGATTGTTCTCAGGAAGGGTTGACGTTAATGTTTTTATTTGTATTTTTTTTTCTCTCCTTTTAGTTTTTAAGCTTCATTTAAGCCTTGTTTTCTTATAGAAAGTATTTTTTATTTGACTCAACATGCCCTCCCCCCTCACCAAAATTATTCGTTTTTCCTTATATGGTCCCCGGTTTCATATTTGGAGTAAGTAGTGCAAGACATTTTTCATCAGTTTAATTGTTTGGACACTAATTTTCTGCTATGACCAGTCAACCACCATCCACTCATGGATCATCATAATGTTTAGTGCCAGTTGACCTGAGACCTACAACAAATACAGAAAGAGGACTGAAACTTCAAATCAGAGGACTATTTAAACACCTGCCTTGGCACTGTATGTCTTCAAGACCTTTTTCTTCAGGTGTTTTAAGAAAGAAACGATTAAATGAATGTAAATTCATTGAACTTTCTCAACTTAGACTCTTCAGTCTTTGGTCTACTTGTTTTAAAGAACAGATTTATCACGGTTCTTGCAGTTGGTGTTGTTTTTGTGTTCATCAAGCTGCAAATCCTATTTTGTTTGTGTGTCGCTCCCAGTTTTGACTGCCTGGTTCAGATTTGCCATCTGGTTACAGGTCTGTTTTCTTTGGGGCATTTATTTGGGTTTTGACAGAAGACCTCTTCAATTATACAGTTTAGTTCTTTCCTGTGAATTTTTTATGTGACAGACTCACTTTCTTGTTTCTTTTAAAACCCCTCCTGATGTTCAGCCCACTGGGTCTTTTTTTTTTGTGAACCGCACCAGACAAAACTGAACAACATATTAGGACATTTTGTGCACAAGTGAAGGAAATATAATTTGTCGTTTTCAATGGAAAATTAAAAGTTTCTAATTATGGTTAACTACTTTTTAAGTTATTAAAAAAAATAACTTGGTATGAAAACAGAGTATTTGCTTATTTTGGAAGATTTCTGACTTATGGCTTCACATTTTTACCTTGCTTAACTGGATATCCTTAAATTTAAGGAATTACAGCGAAAATGTCCAGTATATCATGCGTTTTAGTTTGTTAGGTAGGCAGCAACAATGTTGGCCAGTAGAGGGCAGCAAATGATAATCTCTCTAGGATAAATCCTCTCAGTTTCTTGAGATTGGTACTTTATATAAACTATTATACATATTACGTTATATATGCATTATAATTTATGTATGACGTAGAGCCTATATACAGATCTAGAAACAATTACGAGACCACTGCAAAGTTTCAGTTTCATTGCAGTTTTGTCTGAATTTTCTGTTTGTATATTTGAGTAAATTTAACATTTTTATTTTATTCCATAAACTACTGACAACATTCCTTCCCAATTTCAAATATTGTCATTTAGAGCATTTATTTGCAATAAATGACAAATTACAAAAAACGACTCCATCATGGCCAGCCCAATCTCCAGACCTTGGGTGTATTCCAGAAAGCAAGGTTAACTTACCGTCACATATACCTTGAACTTTCGGTTGATTAACCCAAACCTTGCTTACTCGAAGTATGCTGGTTCCAAAAATGAGCCCGGGAGTAAGTTTAGAGAACTCCCGGTTAACACACAAGACATTCACAACAGAGCGACGAATCGATGATTCACCATGGAAACAGACGCTAAGAAAAAGCGCGCCATTCTACTCGCTCTTCTTCTTTTGTTTAATGGCAATTTACATAACCTACCTGCGCACGTCGCCACAATCTTTTTTTTTACCTTTTCGTTTAATAAGTAATCTTTATTCACTGAGAATAATGATTATATTGTTTGTTTGATGCTAATTAATTGAATGTGTTGAATTATTGTGTGTCCAGATGACAATAAAATAAATAATAAATCGGCTTTGATTTGAATTAACATTGAAACATTACCTTGTTATAATTAATATATAATATTGTATATTATATAACTGTAACTATATAGCACGTTTAGTTATATAAATATAGGCCTAACTATATTAATTATATAACACGCATCTGAACCTCTTAAGCAAACTAACCCAGGAATATAACCTGCTCCACCAGCTTGTTTACAGAATAAAACAAAAATGTTAATTTTACCTTTACACAAATATAAATAGTAAATCCAGAGAAATTTCAAATTTTGCTGTAGTCTCATATTTTCCCCCCCAGAGGTATCTCTATCGGCTATATGTTCAATATATTATTTGCAATAAATGACAATATATATATACACAGTGGAGGATTTTGGGCATGGGCAACCTCCCAGGTCGGCATTTTTACGGAAAAAGAATGCGCGATCTGGGTTTTACCGCCTATTTAAACTTCACATCAATGATATCATGTTACCGTGTGGGTCTATTAACCTGTTCCTAGACTCACTCAATACTAAGGAGGAACGGGAGTTGGTTTACGTCACCTCAGGGATTCCAGAGGGGAGAGCCAGAAGTTCTAAACCAACACAAATTGAAAGTATGGATAAGACAAAAGGTCTAAGCCGTCAGGAAACTAAATTAGGAAAATTAAGGGGAGAACGTGCAAAAAAAGGTTTGTATACAAGAATCATTCATCGCGTTATGAGTAATATAGCATAGCCTATAGTAAAATAGTGCTATGAACAATTATGCTATGTTGCTTGCTATGCTATTAAACATAGGGCAACAACATTCCTTTTTCTGTCCGACTAGCTTATGTAACCAGAAGGAAAAATTTGATTTTGTAACATAATAATGTAATTTAAATATATATATATATATATATATTAGTTTACTGTACAGTTGTGCGTTTTTGGGGAATTTATGTTGTTTTTTATTTGCCTCGATTATTTATTTTTATTTATATTTATTTATATAATATAGCAACATGTTTTTTTGTTTTTTTAAAAGTACCATGGTTTAGTGGAAGATTGCTGCCATCTACTGGAAAATAAACCATTTTAAAAAGAAAATAACATGAATTTTCAACTACAGCCACTAGATGGCAGCAGAGGTTTACTCGATTGCTCATACCCCATTTCCAAGTTTTTCATTTGCAGTGGATTTATCATTAGACATTATAAAATCATTATTATAACATAATATAATTTAAAAAATTTGCATTTTTTTGTTCTAAAGTATCATTTTCTTTGCAATAACGTAACAACATTACAGTCAAACCTGAACATGGTATGCATATGCATGTTATATGTGTGTGTCTGTTTTCATTTGTTCTCCATCATGGATGTGTGAAGAAAATATTTTTTTTTATATATATATATATATATATATATATATAATCATTTTATTCAATATCTAACCTTTAATCACTTAAAAAAAAAAAACAAGTAAGAACGCTAATGTTAAATCAAATCAAGTGCAAGAAGTAAGGCAAACCTGCATTTGTTTCTCATGCAGAGTTCCAATATTTTTAGAACAGTTATTAATGCCCACATTATAAGATGCATTAATTACAGCTCATTACAGATCAAAGGCCTTTGCTGTCTTTAATCATGCGATGGAATCCCACCCAGCTTCATAAGACCTACTGTGCTTGTGAATGCCTTGTGTGCACGTGACCTTTTGGTAAGGAATAAGCTTCCGTACTGAACATTCCATATGGAGATTGATGTGTGTGTGTGTGTGTGTGTGTGTGTGTGTTTACTAATCACTGTCATGTTTGCTGATAATACAGTGTGTGTGTGGTGTCATTTAGAGTTGAATGTGTGTCTGTAGCTTGTCTGACATTGGGTTCACCCATTACCGTAGTGGTTATGACCTCTGACTGCGCTTCGGGTGGTTTTACTTATGCTACGTTGGAGGCTGCTGAGTTGAAGTGGAGGTACCATTGCGCTGAGTCAGGCCTGAGCCTCACTCTGCGTGTCCAGGGTGAGAGGACGGGTGGTCGCCTATCTTGGGGAGGTCGTCTGTCAGGGTGTGGCCTGGAACTATTAGAGGCATCTGTTTGTATGACTGTTTTACAGTGTGGTTTTACATGTTGTGAATTTCCCTCTGTGTATCTCTGTGTGAGAACACTGTACACGTGTTTGTTAGATGGAGTGACAAGGATGAAGAGAATCCGTTTTAATGTAAAGGACAGTCAACCCAAATGTGTATATGAGTGTTACGAGCATTTGTAATTAAAGGGATGAAATAAGGCGTTTCTTTGAGGGTCTTGTAAGCAGGATAAAAAGTGTATGCATGGAGTATATGGGGGGTCTTTCTCAAACATCTCCTTAGCATCTGCTCTGGAGAGTCATTCCCTCATCCCACAACTCCTAGCCACAGACTTCTCCATTTACCCTGCTATTTACCCTGCTATGGGTTTCCTTTAAATCATTCTCAACTAAGACTTACAACGCCCCTTTTGATTGACGGCTGTATGTACAGTATGTATGTTTTGCACTCCCACACCGATATTAATACTGTAGGAGGGGGAGTTTCAACTGGTGGTCCACCGCATGTCCTTAGAGATTCTGAATTTGGGTTGACATACTGTAGCAGTCACTAGAATATCGCTCTTGTCTTGCTGATTTGATAAATGTTGTTCACGTTCTTGTCTTTTAACTGTGGTCTTCTGCAAATATATCTTCATGCGTAAGTGCAGCAATAGATAATAATATAATCTTGTTCATCCTCTTTATTGTGCCTTGTACCTACAAACAAATTATACCGTACTTGGCAGTTTTATAAAAGATAAGTTCATCCAAAAAATACAATTCTGTCATAATTTACTTATACACTCACATCTCTCCGGACCTGATGACTGAGCTACTTTCTTCCACACAAAAAAAAGTGAAAAATTGGTTGCTCAATAAATGGGGCATCCAAGCTTTAAAAAGAATACAAAAGCTCTATAGAAGTATAAAAGTTGTCCATGAATTATGTGCTTTCTTATGATTTTTTTGTTGTGAGAAACAGACTGAAATATTCAGTATATAGCCCAAATGTCACAAATCTTGATATTTGTCTATCTCACCTGGTCTGGTTCTTGAACAAACAATTATTTTGAGTGAATGAATTATAGACGAATCACACTGATCCAATTTGCAATGATATGGTCATAACCGTTAACAGCCCATAGGAAAGCAAAGCTATTGTATGAAATTGGAATAGGTATGGTATATTTTTGAAGTTAGAAAGTCTCAGTCTTCGTTCTTTGTACTTGCATCACAGCGATCACCAGAGTCTAGAAATTCTCCTGCTGTGTTGCACAGAAGATATGCGGTCACATATTTGGAGAGGCTTTAATAATTTACAAATTATCAATTTTTCATGATATATGGTTAATCTATACTAATGTTTTCACAATAGACACATAAGCACAATAGTTTCCTCATGATGGCAGTGTTCTCTTTACAATGGTATTGCAGGCACATATAGTTGGGATGTATGCCACTGAGTGAGATGATAAGGTCTGCCTGAACACACTCCTTTTGGGAACACTTTTTTTTTTCTCAAAACAATCCTGTCAGGCTGTAGATTTTAATGGCACAATTGCAGAGGCTTCCTGGCAGTGCTGGGTCAAAGCCACCTAGCACTTCCACTTTGCCTCACTTTTGCAGTATGTTTTGTTTAATGTTTAATGATTAATTCTCTATTTTGCTCATTTTGAGTCTGAACCCGGATAAGAATGTTTTTAGTTTAAATGGGCTAACCTTTAATATGCCGTCTTTAATAAATAAAATAGGTTTTATTTAATCTATGATTTTAGTTGAATAAAATCCATTTAACGTAGCAGGATAAATATATGTTTACTGCTAATAATCGTCTATTATTATTATTATTAGGCCTATATTATATTTTAATTGCAATAAGAGAGGCTTCCTGGCAGTGCAGTGTCAAAGCCACCTACCCTCACTTTGCTATAGGCTATGTCATTTTTTTTGTAGTACCTTGAATAACCATTTACTGTAAATACAATGGTACTGAATGCATCATTCACTATGCTAAATTCTAAACTTTTACCATTTATACCATTTCATTTTTACCATCTGATACATTACACCATAGTACCAACACAGTATGTTTTTTTCCCAAGGGTTCAGCTATGACAATAACAAACTTTGTCATGATTAATTGCATGTGGTTATCACTGCTCATCCAACATATAGAAAGCACATAGTTAGGAAAAACAGGGTATCCAAAATAGCAGTACTTGATGGACAAATCCAGCTATTTTGTGGCTAGAAGCCTGAAGTGAACAAAAGGCAGCGCTTGTGTAGAATAATACATGTCAGTCGTTTTCAGCCCACTGCTGCTTTGAAGACGGCTGTGGACGGCCAGCACCGTCCCACGGCGCGGAGAGCCTGTGTACGCTATGCTACTATATAAAAGACTGTCGATTCAAAGGCAAAAAGCCTCAACTATTTAACAGCGAGTTGTGGGCTCTAATTATGGGAAACGCAGGCAGGAAAAAGTGGCTTGGGGTTTTTCAGTCCGTCTGTTTGTGAGGACGAGATGCTGTTTTTTGAAATATTTTCAGGGCTAAACATAGATGACTGTCATTATAGACAGTCTCCTAAGAATGTTTCAAATATACTGCATCCCTATTTCACAGGCTAATGCGTCGCTGCGGGGGCTGAAACTGGACTTTGGCATCCACATCCTCAGGAAGAGGTGGTAGAGTCATGTGAACCAGAGACACAAACAGCGCTCAGACCACCGCTCTTGATTAGAAGGGCTGCGTCTGACTGCATTTGACGCAAGGTTAAGTGGAGCATTTATTCCTTATAAGCACATACGGGCTACTACAGAAATGTACAGGGCCACATCGTACTAATATCCCATAATGGTTTGTGTTCAACTGGAACTGAGTGAGGCACTCTGTCCCATTTTACCCTCCTCAGCTTTTATTACCAGTGACATGGTTTTGAAGTAACATGTAAATACCAGTGTACTTGAATATGGTAATCATTCAGTACCATAATATGTACAAAATGACTATTGGTAACACTATTTGATACCATCAGTGTACCATGGTACGCCACAGTATTTTTTGTTAGGTTGCCCTTGCATAAGTTGTTGGCGGAATTACCTGCTATCTCATTTCAAAAACACCCACAAGTTCAGCAGGATTTTTAAAAATGAGACCAAATGTATGTATGTGAAAGTACAGCAAGTGTGCATTAGAGATGTTTGAGGACTAGAGCGCTGAAAGCAGTCTTTGTGTGGGTGTGGAGCCTATCCTACGTCCTCCCCTCAGCCGTGGTGCCCGGGCCCTGTGGTGGCGGATCACAGTTAATAACTGTGCGGTTGGCTGTCAAGAGCACTTAGCCTGACGCTGGGCAGGCAGGACCTACGAACAGAGCTTCCTCTGGCCGATTGAGACAGAGAGTGTGTGCGTGTGGGTGTGTGTGTGAATGCGCGCCCATGTACACCAGTATCATTACCTTAAACCTGAGGAGGAAAAAAAAACTTGCAAGTGAAGGTGTTGAAATGGATCACCTTTATTTGACTATTACAATATCTTTTTGAGATTAGTATGCTTTTTGATGAGTCTGACTAATTTGTATGCCACCATTTTGCAATTTCCACAGCAGGTTACATTGTCAGGCAACACTATGATACCAAGGTGTCTGGATCAATGATTTGGCTCAGTGAACACACTATGAATACATGATTCAAATCAATGCCCCACACTAAAAAAAAAAAAAGTTTGTAATTTTTATTGAAAACAATTGTAAAAAATGCTACAGTAAAAACCTGGTTACTGTAAGTTACCTTACCGTATACAGTGAAAAATTATAAATGGTTTAACATGCTATATAAAATACTATAAAATGAATGTGCTTTGAAAGTATGAATTTAAATGAATTACCAAATAATTTACATTTTAAATCTATGTAATGCTCAACAGGAAAAATAAGAAAAAAATACTTTTACTGTAAATTTTAGTAAAAAAGAAAAATATGTTTTAAAAAAAGCCTGCAAGATGCCTTACATATAATCTTATTTTGTGTTTGTAGTTATGTGCATTAGGGTGGTTTGTGTTACATTTGATGTTATTTATGTGTAAATTATTAGTGTAGGCATAAGATTATAAATTAAGTTAAAAAAAAAAAAAAAACAGGCTCCAAAATGCTATTCTTTAACTATTTCACGCATGAATTATGACAACCCCAGTCAGGATTTTTTTCTGTGTTTTTATTGCTCTTAGGGCATGAAAAACAAGATTTTTTAAATATCTTTTATATAAAAGAGATTTTCAGATATCCACTTGATTGGACAGTATGAATTTATGGTTTTAGCTGAAGAGATACTGTATTAAACATAATAATAACACAGCAATATTGTGTGTATTTAACAAACCAATAAATAAAATTATATAAAATCATGTGAAAACTATAAAATATATAAAAAAAATATAGACATGAAATATTGTAAACACAATTGAACTTCATACATGTTGAAATATGTGTATCTTTGATATCAGAACATGTGATTCCATCAAAGATCTTTACAACCTTACAAGGAACAACTGTGGAAACCCAACTCAGATGCTCCCTCCAGTCTACCGGAGTATGTCGATTTACCCTTATTAGCTGATCATTCTGATTATGTTCAAGATGGACACATTTCTACCATAGCTCTCCTCCGAGAAATGTTCAATCTCATCTGAAATTACAAGTAACGTGCATTACGTAATCAGATTACTTTCTGATGTAAGGAGTAAAGTAATGCATTACAAGTAACACTCGTTATGTAATCACATTACATTTTTGGTGTTACGAGTAAAGGTATGCATTCAAGTAACGTACAATCTATTCTGAGCTGTTCATGTCCTCGGACTGGGAATTAAACGTTTCTATGACATCACTATTGACGCCTAAATGAATAGGCAGCAGTCACATGGTACAAGTAGGAGCTCTCAGAAAATTCCCATCTTACAAGCTGTAATTACGAGCACTAAAAGGACGTGAATGCTTTTTACAAGTTGAAATCTCGTAATTACGGTAATTACAACATGGTGTGAACACACCTATTGTCACCATATATATATATATTTTTTTGTTTTGTTTTGTTTTGTTTTGTTTTTGTTTTTTTTGTTTTTTTGTTTTTTTGTAAATTTCTGGCAATTAGCTGCCTTTTTTCAGCCATCGATTTAACTAGGTATTTTGTACAGTGCAGGTAGGCCTACTTATATTTAAGTTTTAACTTCAGTAATCAGAAAAAGACTACTGCAGAAAATGCTAAATGCTTTTTCTGTTGCTTTGCTTCTCTCTGCAGTGTGAATTGATACTTTGGCCAACATTTACAAGGACCTCCCAATGAGGAAAACCTGAGTCAAATGGCTTTTATTTTGTAGTCAAACAAAGCAAGCTATACACTGTCTGTTTGGGATTCAAAGTCCAGCTCATCCTCAAGCGTGTAGATTAGATAAAGGTGCATGAAGACAGGGATACCCGGCCTTCAGCTGTTTGCTCGGACCCATTCCTAATACCATCTGATCCTGGTACAGATAACAAGGTGACTGCTTTGTATTTTAAAAGCTAGACATTATCTGTACAATTGTTGAGGTTTGGGAAGCACATTGTCAGACACAACAATAACACAGTAGTATGTTGCTTTTTGACAGAATTTTAAATATAGATGTCTTGTAAATTACCAGAATGAAAATGGCTGTTTTAATGTGTGAATGCGAAAGTGTTCAGAGTTCTCCAAAAATCTATTTGGACCGGCATTTCATGGGTCTAAGAAAAGTGTAATATTTTTGTTTCATCGATCATAGCTCATTGATCCCTTCCACACCTTTCCGCAGCCCCTTTTCACCAGATCGTGGCATTGGTTACTGCTGCATTGGCTGTCAGTCAGCTCCTGTATCAGACTCCCTTGGGTGGAGGCTGGAAAAAGTTCCCTGCAGACAGGCCAACAAATTAGATCCCAATCAGTTAGAAAGCCCCAAACACTGCTTTTAGCCAGACCCCCAAGCCTGCAAACACAAGCCACCTTGCAGCTCTGATTCCACCTAGAGCTGCACAAAGCAGAGACAGCTTTGGCCTTGTCCCTGACAAGACCCCTGAGCTCACCACCATTCCCTTCTCCTCTCCCCACACACTCTTCCTGAGAGAAACCAGGTGCTACAGAGGCTGAAATAGTGTTGGCTGTTCTACTCCTTTAACCGCTTGAAAACTGGTACGCCATTTCCCACTACTTGAATCATTTGCACTATCACCTTTCCACTTGCTTTTTCAATTTCTTGCTTTCCAGTTCAAGTCACATCAGAGACGTCAAAATTGCACTGTGCAAATTATAATGTGGAAAATGTCCAGCTCGGTTTATCGAATAAGCAATTTTTACGACAACTCCAGCTTATGAGGACATGATGTTTTGTCTGTTGTGTAGCCAGCTTAAAAACAGCACATGGATATGTTTTGCAACTACAAATTAAATGCAAAGTTAATACTTTTTATTTGTCCAGACTAGCTCTGGATTGTTTTCTGTTAACTTTGGGTTACCCCCAATAATTGAACATTTAAATGCAGACTTTATTCTGAACATAATGACTCTACTACAACTGCATCTTTGTCACTTGAGTTGTTGTGTAAGTTATTTATGAACTGTATGTGGCCACATTGATTGTAACTAAAGAACACTGTCACCATAAATCATTCTGACAGGTTTCACAGGCACAAGCTGAACAATACAGTGCAGTTAATTATACATTTGGCAGTTAGTCGAACCAAAAATTTGCGTAACCACTAAATCAGATTTTTCTAACTATGCCATATTGTTAATTGATAAGTTTCAGTGAGAAAGGACAAATAGATCACCAGATGTGTGCGTTATTAAATGAAGAAGGTGAATTGTCAGATATGTTTAGCGAAAAGCTTGTAGTTGCATGACACAGGCCAAAAACTGGAGCCAGGTTCATGCTTATTAATTGCCACTCCAAGATTATATTTGCTGAAATACAACCAAGTTTTTGACACTTCCAAAGCTTAATTCTGCATGTCTTGCACAATAAACCATTTAATTTTCCTTTGACAATGTCTTACTTAAGTTAAAGAGTATACAATCTAAGCTATTATTCTGTGCCATCACTCATTTCGTTCGTTTTTTATTAGATATATCGTGCTGAACTGAAATCAAGCTTTTTGCATAACCATTAATGTACTGTTGGACCCCACCCTTCATCTGAGAGTCTTTATCCTCTAAATAGCTTGAAGGCTATTAAGTTAATTAATGGCACATGGAGAATGAGGATCACCCAGAATCTCAGTCTCATGCAGTTTTGATCCCATTGTCTTGTTTCTTTGCTATTCCTCCATTCCTCAGTCAGTTCCTTAGTGTCAGACCCGTCCAGTACCTCAAATGTTCCTAAACCAGGCAGATCCAATGGTCATGTATTACTCATTCAGAGATTCCATTCCTTTTAAATATGGCTCTGGCTCCTCCTCTTCTTGCTGCTCAATCCTGCCAAAATCGTTTTCTCTAATGAACTGTGGGTATGTTGTCATTGTCCAATGTCCAAACACAAAAAGTGTTGGGAGTGAAAAGAACATGGGGACGAGCCAATACATAGCAAGAGGGCACTGCTGGCAAGGAAGGTTATCTCACGTGGTCCATGAGATGGAGTACCGGAGAAGAGGAAAGTGTCGAGAATGTAAAAAGACTATAGGTGTGTGTGGGGGGGGGGGGTCTAACATTGAGGGGAGGGCACTAAACTGATCTGGTTGGCGCTCTGATGAATATATCTGTATGTGATTATTTTGACAGCAGTTATAAACCCATAAGGCCTGGCCCCAGTTCCTGCTCTTGTTGATTTAAACCACTGAGCCCCATAAATAATGGCTGATTAAGTGGCTGCGCCAGCTCTCTTAGCCCAATTTACCGCTGCTTGGGTCTGAGGTCTGTGGCCCTAAATGTGTTCTGCATTAGTATTACTGACGAGGACTGAGAATGCAGGGCGACTGGTCCAATGAGCCAGAGGAAGCCCTCAATGAAAGAGGATTTAATAGATTTAAACATCTCTTGATAAGCATTTGATAAGCATTGGAACAGACTGGATTCTGGAAACTGTGTCTGGATTCAAATGAAATGTGGTATTATGTTGTGAGCAGTCATAAATATGTCACTCTAAGTAAACTCATTAATTACAGAAGTCTTATAGTTTATAGATGCAAATGCATGTACATTCACTCTAACTGCTCTGTTTATGTTAGTCACTTTTTACACTGCATCAACAACTCAGTGACGTACAGTAGTAGCCATTGTTGTTGGAGGAAAATTTACATCATAGTAGATATATCAGTATCATATTGGATGATTTTTTAGATTAATTTTAAGATACAGTACATATTTTTTTAGATATATTATTTTAATTTATCGATTTTTACATTCAGGTTACCTTTTCCGTCATATAACACTCACTTAATTGCTAATCTTTAAAAAGACTATGACTGAATAACACTGTTAAATATAGCCTAATATTTAGATAATCTCAAAATTAATATAAATTTTTCTTCCTGTACATTATAATGTGGTGATGCCTAAATTCAGTTGTAGAATTTAAGAGATGATTTTTAAAAGATTGATTTTAGAATAGTGATTTTTTTATTTATTTAGACAAAATAGTATGTGCCATTTAATGGTTTTCTGCCATAACATTAACATTTTTGACGGTTTTGACAGAATTTTAATTTCATTGCATCCTTAATAGGTCATAGTCACAGACTTAGTATTTGATTGTTATATTTGACCAATAAAAATCTAGTAGTTTGTAGTTTATTGGGTGCAAAAAGTTAGTTGGAAAAAGAGCTCCTGACAATAAATGAAGTTACTTTAAAACAATGTATAATAATTGTTGAAATATTGGGTCATGAACATAATCCATTAATTTTTAGGTTTTCTGTAAATTAATTTTTAAATAATTCTCAAATTTACTCTAATGATTTTACAGCAAAGAGTTTCAGTTGGCCTCTGAAGTGTGAGAGCTCCCTCCAGCTGTCACTTATCCTGTTCAACAGTGCAACGATTTGGCAAGCAGCCTTTCTGACAAGGGAAGCAGGCGCAATGGTGGTAAGTGTGCTTTGAAATTTCATTTCCCCCTCTTTAGTGGGATAACATTTCACCACTTTAGATTAGCCACCCCAGGTCCCATCAACACATTTAAGAGGGTGACCTCCACCTCCCCCCTCCGCGGCGCACAGTGAGACGTCTGAGATGATGGCGCTGTGTTAACCTGGCCAAGGGCAGCATAGCAATAACAAACACAGGATCACAGAACCAGTGCGACCCCTGACCTCAGAGCCCTTGCCCAACACCACATAGATTATTATCAAACGGAACAGCTTCAAAGATCCAACAAAGCAGGAGGGAAGAGATAGCCAAGTTTTTTTATATATTGTTTAATTTTCATTACAAGCATATAAGAAGCCGTTTTGAATTTAATTTTTTGTGAAATATAATTTGCTAAAAAAAATTGATGTAACCATCCTTTTAACTTTTAAAATTAAATTACTGTTTTAGGACAAAAATGTGCACATACATCTCTGTTTCTTTAGTAACGCCAAACACTGACTAATGCTAAATATCCATTTTGACTTTCAAAAATAATGCAAAAAGAAGGCTACTAAATGTCTGTGTGGTTTGCAGCCAAATACTGTAGCCGTTTTCTTCAAATCTGTGATACTTTGCATTAAAACATGTCTCTTGTGCATGCCACTGAGTCATAATTGTAAATGAACTGAAATGTAGACTACAAACATGTCACGGAGAAAGAGAAGGATCAAATTCTGTGGTACTGCTCTGAGCTGAGTCTGACAGGCTGCTCTAGTCCAGAGCTCTCAGACCTGATTGAGGTTTTAATAAGTAAGAGTAATATGACCTGGCTCCAGTCCCCATTTCTCTCTCTCTTTCTCGCTTTGTATTTTCTCTGTCCTTTCACTCAGTGTTTTAGTGCATCAGAAACACATAAATCTATTCCAGCTTTGGGAAACTTCACGGAGCCTAGGACGATTTAGAACTGAGAAGGTGGATCAGTGATGTTTAATACTGCTCACTGCTATAACCCTCCCTACTTTAATAAACTCATCAGCTCATGCGACGTTCCCATCCGACAAAAAAACTCATCTCGTCCGAGTCTGAACGAGACCCCCTTTTGGGTTTACCCTTCATTTTTTTGAAGTTCGTCAAGAACAAACCAAGCCATCAGCTACTGAAAGCAAACCGTAAATCAGACTGTTTGACAGACGACAAGCCAATCAAAGACATTAGCTGGCAATAACTTGGTTCTTCATTGGTGAGTGGCAGTAAATGATTCACGCTAAGTGTCATAGTTCCGCCTAGTCGTGAAACCAAACTTGTGCAGGCCGCTTGCTTTCATTGATTGACTAGGCCGTTCTTCTGCCAAACTGCTGTCAGCGAAAGCTGTGAGATTCAGAAAAGCCAGATGGCCTGATGAAGAGTGTCCAGAGTCATCCGCATCTGCATTCAGGTGAGTAAAATGGGTAAGACCTTTTCATTCCATACCTATCTGTCCAAATGTTTGGCTGAGGATTAAGTGAAGCCCAAATTTACAAGTGGGCTTTACTGATTGCTGCAGCAATGTATTGCCATCTACTCAGGGCTGTGTTTGAGATGTGTGACTGTGACTGTGTTTGTGGACCTCATTCTTAGGAATTTGTTTATTGTCCTGGTCACTAGCACTAGCGGACTTTGGTCCCTATTAAGTTAGTGACGACACAAATGGCATCAGCATCAGTAGCTGTAAACAACTCTCATCTGTCCTTTCCATCACCTAAGTCCCTGAGACAAACCTTTGATAAGAGCCCAATCTCCTTGAGTGTGGTGCATCATGTGTCTGTGTAAATGTTGATTCTTTGTCTAGACATCTACTGGATTGCCTGTTCTCATGCTCCCTGTGGTTTTCCTAGAGATGCAGAGAAAAGCTCCACTTTGTCTTAAGACTCTAAGATTGAATCGTTGGGGTTTAGAAAAATACTGTCAGGGAGGGAAAAGGGTGGGCCAGTGGATAGCTGAAACAAGATCATTTCTAAGGCTTGAATTTGGTTGGTTCAGTTTTAAGCTGCTGATTACAGTGTTTTTTTTTTTGTTTTGTTTTTTAAGAAAAAGACAGGAAGAGTTTCTGTTCAAAAATACTGTATTTATTACAATATATATTTATACATAAATATATCCCAAATTAGCATAAATATGCAATAGAAAAATATTGTTGCATTGATTAAACCTTACATAAATTGAAATATAGGCTAGTTTTGACAGTAAATTTGTAAATAATTTGGTAAATTGTTCGATTGAAATGTAAATGTACTAAATAAATAAAAGAAACTTTGACAGTATTTCATTCAGAAGAATGACATTTACAGACCACTTTTTAAATATTCTTTAAACAAAACAACATTTATCATTTAAATACAAAATATATTTAACCTCTTCATAAAACATGTTCTCCCCATTTTTAAGCATGGGTTGTTAGATCAACAAAAACATTCAAATTGCACACCCACAGCCCTCAACATTACAGTAGGTTCCCCATGTCCAGTAACTGTGCTGTGATTTCTTACCTTCAGCACAGACTTGCGACGTCCTTTGACGAGGTTCCTTATCAGCTGAACTTGATTCATTAGGAACAGCAGTGCGCGAGTTATGTGGTGGGTCAAAAACTCATCTTGCCCAACAGACGTCCTGGTTTTCATGTTAAGTGGGCAGATCACATTCTCAAGGGCCCCTCCTCCGCTTTCAAACGCTGGATCAATTTCTTTTTACTCTGTTTATGTTATCATTTGTAAATCTTACCAGAACTGGACCATGGGGCACAAGGGGGACTCATACACGGTCTAATGAAGTATTTACAGATCATTCCAACTGTCAAATACTTTTGCTCAATGACATAGTGCAGAGTGCTCACGCTTAACAACTCGCGTTTGCTTTCCAAGCCCCTGCATGAATGTCTCGGTCAGGCGGATTTCATTTTAGGTAAACAGGCTACTAATGCAAGGTCCTGCAGAATCTGTAGTTTTTCGTTTTTGTTTTACGGGGTCTCAATTGAGAAGATTGCAATTGTTTTTTGTTTTTGTTTTTTTTGTCTCATGCAGTGCGTATACGCTTCCGTGCTAAACGTTCTCGTAAATTTGTATTGTATTGCATAAATTGTTTTTTATATATTTTTTGGAGAACCACGTGTCCATTGAAACATGAATAGGCCTTTCTTTTTCGCCCATGAATATCGATGGCAATTATTCAGGTTAATTGTCTTTTTTTTTTTTTTTTTTTCAATGGTTTTGTTTTTATAAACCTCTCCTGCTACTTCCTCCACTTTTTTTTAAACAATAATAGTCTGTTTTATTATTATTATTAGCCTATTATTATTATTATTATTATTATTATTTTGTTTTCATGTTTTCTTAAAGTCTTTTTGTGGAAGATGCATGCATACTGGTCTTAATTAAACCATTAGAAGATTGTAAAAATACAGGGTGACCTCTGAGTGGAAGCAATTAGTGCCCTACCAATTAGAGTTTCGTTTAAGTTTTATCTGGGGTGTTGTTTTGTTTCTTCCGATTTAAAGTTAGCTAATGTTAGCTAATACTACGTAGCATAGCCTATAATTGTATATCAATTAATATACATCATAGATCATTCATAACTTTTAACTTCGTATAATCTATAGCTAATATAACAGAAATAAAACAATAAAAAGACATGAATTTAAGATACTAGAGAAAAATGTATTTTATGTTCTACGACTTCATTTGTATTTTACTGTGTTTTTATCTGCTGCGTAAAGGCACATAATTGTCGATAACGTTGCGAATCTCACTTTTAAAATCATCTTAACTGTCGGACGTTTTACGTTTTACTTGTTATAGGTAGCACTATTGTGAGTTACGTGTGCTCAAGTGTATCGTTACAGGAGCTGTCATGCAGGTCTGAAAGTGCTGAACTAAGAACAAACATGGGCATTTCTGAAATTTAGACTATTAAATAGGCTATTATTGAATATGAAACAATTATGTGTTTTGTAAGACAGAGTATCAGACATGTTAGTGCTCAACTAGCTACATATTAATGAAAGGTCTGTAAAGACACTGTACAACTTGTGACTGCCATTATGCAACATGCAATGAAACAGAGTTATACCTTAATTCAGGCCTGTCACGTGGCATGCATAGCCTGCAGAATATTGTTTTAAAGGCGATGTAAAGATAATTATTCTCATAAACAGTGCACATTGGCTTTGCAAAAATCAAAATGCATCAATTTATTTTAGTATTTTGACTATGATATACTGAAATGGCCGCATTAATTCCGCATTAAATAAATTATTATCATTAAGGGTTAAATGTGGGATATTAACGGATGGAATAGTCTGCTTTAATGTAGTTAGAATGACTACAACATAGGCCTGATTTACAACTGATTAACATACAGTATCAATATTTATTACAGATACATTAAAGATGTAGCGAAACGAATAGATTGAGTTTACTAATGTCTCTTTTATTAACTCGTGTTATTAACTCGTTACTATTGTCTTAAATGCTCTTAATAAAATTAGTTTACTACATCAATTTAGAAATTGTGTTTAAACGTTCTGTTTACAAAACTTGTGTTCTTTCTTCCATGTGGCTTGATCTCATTTGAGATTTGAGTTTCAACACAAGGTTATCCGTTTGTGCATTTATTTAGTAGCTGTGTATATTCAGTATTCATTTATTCTTTGAATTGCCCACTTCACCTTCACTGTATAAGCCTATATTTAAAAAAAAATCTCACTCAATTCAATACAATTTAATACAACTTCGTATTTCACTTAGGTGTAGTTTCGATTTTGTCCACTAGACGATGCTATTTCCACATATACTTGCCTTTTCAAAGACCAGTCAGCCTGATCAGCAATGACCTGAAGGCACTACATCCCCTTTTCAGCACACGTAACTCACTCAAGACAACGAACATTTATGATTCAATATTATGATGTTACCTTTTGTCAGGTGGAGTTAGTCTACATTCCCTAGTTACATTTATATTTGTATATATGTGATTTGCGAAAACTGCTCCAGATAATTTTTTTTTTTTTAATTGGCCTATAGCTAATTTCTTTCTTGAATTTAAATTAGGTTTTCATTGTCGCTCTGCATAAACTAGTCATATGCCTTTGTATAATTTAAAGGCGTTTTACGTGATAATTGTGCAACAAACTATTTTTTGAATTAGCCTACATTTCTTTTGAAAATTTTGAAAATGTATAGTTAATTCTTTGATCAAACTTAGGTGAATCCAATCAATTTTAGACATGCCCTATGATTTACATTTACAGGAGCACCGCGCGTTCCAAACCTGCGCGTAATTATTGTCATGTTTTACAGATTCATCGGGGAAGTGGCATCTTTTCAATTATTTACTTTCTCAGCCTGAATTGTTTTCTTGTTTCTGAAGTATCAGGCATATATATATATTTTTAATTGTTTCACGGTTTGACTCTTTCTGCTTGAATGTTGTTTTGACTCCAAGTAGTCAGCTAATTTTAGATCCCCTGTAACCCAAGAAATGGAAAAGGGAAAGCTCTGAGGACCGTAAGAAAGATGCTCAAAAAAGGTTTCCAAACCCAGAGCTCAATAATTTAAATGTGCTCGAGACACCAAGCTTTTGCGTGCAAGAAGTTCACGTCAATTAGAGAAGCATTCTCTACGACAAATATGCAATAATGGTTATTCACATTTGATTAAAGAGTGTTTCCATTATGGGGAGCAGTGTCGTAGCAATTTATAATTTTTTTTGTGAAATGCATACAAAATAAAATGTACATATTTACAGAGCTATCTATTTGTTCCATTCATTCAGTTAATGCTAGTTTTGTCATATATATATATATATATATATATATATATATATATATATATATATATATATATATATATATATATATATATATATAGCTACTCATCTGTAAATCTGCTGCTATGTGGCCCATGCGATAAAATATTAATTTTCTCACGGAAGTCGTATTTACGAAATACAGTTGTTTAGTATTCAAATACAAACAGAAACTATATTCATCGAGAGAGAAAAGAGAGAGGGAGACATTGCGCTTTGTGATTTCAAGCTATAATAGATGTTAATGATATTTTATTGAACATGCCAAATTAAAGATACAACGATCTAATAGTTTTGGGTTAAAATAACCCAAATATTTAGATTATAATTTTGTTAATAATTTTGATTGGATCTTTGTTTTCCTCCATGGAAATTCCAAAGGCTTATAAATGTGCCGTTTTTCATACAAAATAAACGAGACATTAGCAATCACATAGATGATAATAATAGTAATAATAGCCTAATAACAACAACATTAATGATAATAATAATAATTTATGTTTTACTGCGGTTTTCTTTAATATATAGACCTGTTATATAACGAATTATACACTCTAAAAAATACTGGGTTGTCTCATGTTTGTCTCGAATATGGACAAAAACAACTGCCGCGTTTAAAAATGTAATTTTTTGTAATATGGGGTTGTCCATATTTGACCCATCCATGGGTTGAAACAACACAGCATTTTTAGAGTGTATTCTTAGCCATAATGTTAAATTTGGCTAGTGGAGTTGTGAGAGTGAAAGAGCATGTTGATGAAACAAGCAGAACTTTAGCTGATGGGAAACACATTCTTGTAGATTTTTTCATTTTGTTAATGACCTCAAACTTGTATGCCAATACATCAAAATGGGAACAATAGCACTCACCTATTCAGGATTGCATAGAAGCCAGGCTATTTTGTTTACGTTCATTTACGTAATTGACACAGTTGAGAACTGACATCCAGCTACATTTGAACATATTTTCTGTGGCTTCATTCAGACCAGCAGGTAACAGAATCAAGTTGTGTATTAACAAGTTAGTATTTATCGGTTGTATCTTTTAGTCCTTATTATCTACACAAATTCCAGTTTACATTTTATCTGTCACGCAACGCTGCATCACCATCATCGTCGTGATCGTATATCTTATATTATAATAGTGACGAATGAGGTTGGAGAATCAGCCAGCGTTCGCTCACACACCCCTGAGTGTCTCAAAGCAGCAGACCAGCCAACTGCACGCGCCATTGTTAATGACTTCTCATTAAACCACTTTGGAAAAAGGTAAGATACTTTTGTACAAACATGAATGATACCTGTAAATCTGAATGTATGCATGCATTTAAATCCTCACGTGATGCAGTTTATACAGTGTGTAGCTATCAGAGGTGACAGCCAACCCGAGGCTATAGTTGTAGAACTGTTGTAAATGATCTGTTTAGGAACTAGTGTCCCTGTTTCGAATGCTAAGTTTTCAGGTTGAACTTTGACAGCTTGTATGGTGATACCCTAAACCTTGAGCTACATGCACCATGCTCTTTTCCCCGTGGTCCTGCTCGTGCCTCTTGGACACTAGCGCTGCCAGTGCGCATCATAAACCGTCATAGAAGATTTTCAATCTGTATGGTTTACAGCTTGTTGAGATGGTGTCATTTGTGCCTTGTTTTGTCATCTCTACTCATGATCACCAAAAATGAGTCTGTCACTTTCAATGTGCTATAGAAAAATCAGCAATTAGAAGGTGATTCCGTTAAAACAACAACCGACACAGAAACTGAATTAGCTGCATGCATTTTAAGCAGTCGGTGTTCACGTGGAAGTGCCTCTTGCACTATTTCCAAACACGATTTTTCCATTATCCGTCTTAACATTAACCCACAAGACTGCACGATATGATATACTTTCTACTGTATGTCCACAGATCAGTTATCATTTCTGTATCATTTCATTCAGTTTAACAACAAGTGAAGTGACAAGACAGCAATGCGTTAATGCAAAGAAAAGGGATAAACAAGTTCTCGACAGAAATAAAAACAGATTGAACTAAAACGTTAACACATTCAGTATACATAATAGTTCAAACGGAATATGTCTATATGTCGCATTATTGATAACTTATACATTGAACGAATATGTCTAGGCTATATGTCGCTTAATGATAACTTATACATTGAATGAATTAATGACTTACCTTGTACAGCCCCGTCCCTCCCTCCCTCCCTCCCTCCCTGTCACACTTCCACGTTTGCTCTCCAGTCCTCCTCCCCTCCCACTCCCACTCCTCTCTCGGCTCTCCGTCAGTCCGCGCGCCGCTCAAGGGAGAGATTGAAAGTGACACACTCACATTGTTGCTCTTGAGATTTTACGCCGTTGTAATAGGTAATGTCCGCATCGCACAAAGCAGATACTTGACGTCTGTTTTAGCTTTGTTTCTCTCTCTCTGCGCATTCAGCAACATAGATGGACGTTTTCAGATTTTGATGCTCTCTCTGCGCGTGCTGCTGAGGTTTTCGCTTCTGCTACGGACACACGTGACTCAAACTCGCGGTAAACGGTGAACAAGATTCCGTACTACAGGAGAGATTGCCGTGGGTCGCTTCTCGGAACTTCTCGGAATCTGTGCTGTGTTCAATCTCGTGCACTGTCCCCTCTCGCTCTTTGCTCTCGCGCACTCTCTCTCTCTCTTCATGCTGTCTATCTCCTGCTACCTGTACCCCTCAGCTCGGAGTCTCTCAGTTCCAGTGGCTCAGTCGCAGCGCACAGTGCACGGAGCCCAAGTGTCCAACACCGACCCCGGCCGTATTCAGTCCTCCGCGAGGCAGCGAGAAGCCCAGCCCTGGATTCAATACTTTTAATCAATGGACAGAGCCCTCTCAACGGCCAACCGAGGTACCGACACGCCATAAGCAGTAAGTGCAACAGAAAATAACTTTCGTCTTCTTTCATCTGATGCTTAGCACATTCATGTTAACCGCTACAGTAACAACGGGGTCATATCCTATTGCAACCAAGTAACATCTCAAATCGAACTGTAGCTATTCTAAATGTAGATTAACATAAATCTTGTGTTTGAATATTAAAGTGGATGTTTGATGCTTTTATAAAGAAAATAAATATAGGCCCATTAAGCAGTTTAGAAGGCCATGGATGTTTTACATATTCCCAATAACAGCCTACTTGTCCTTAAGACACGTGCAGCATTTGTTACGTTATTTTTTATTTAACAAGTAACTAATTTTTCTGAAAGTTATAGAACTTAGCTTCGATAGTGATTGACACTGAAAAATGCAGAATGCAATAGACGAGAGGGCCAATGAAACGTTTACATTTTTAATATTCACCAGAATTGCATTTATTAAACAGCCTAATAATAATAATAGTCATAATTTAAGATGTTTTTTCTGTAATTGTATTACATGAATTATGACATCGTTCAGTTAAATTTAAAACTCAATTACAAAGTCAGGAGTGTTTAGGACAAGAGGATCAAAGTCATGCACCTTGTGCACTGTCGATCGTGTGGAAATTTGAATAATGACATTTTCTTTGAAGAATAGGCTATAGCATAATTTATATTTGTTAAACCATAGTTAAACCATTAATCGTAGGCATAGATTGTCGATATTATTACGTTCTACGAGTGTGTCTCTTGATAAAAGAGAGGTTTAAGGCTTGAGGTGGAGCTGGTTTAAAAATAATTTTAAGCTTTTTTATTATTATTTAAACATTTCAAAGAGCTAGCGAAATTATGCAAAATTACGAGACATCCTGGAAGAATTTTTGAGAGGAAACTCTGTTTTTATTACGGCCCCAACAAGATTAGGCCACAAGTTTAGCTTCACACGTGTTTACCTTTTTCCTGTGGTCTCATCGCCCCCATGTCTTGTGTGTGTGTGTGTGTGTGTGTGTGCGCGCGTGCGTGTGTGTGTGTGTGTGTAGCCTATATGTTAGTGGACATTTTCATACCTATTTTATACCTAATTTTCTAAGAGAAGGAATTTGAGACTTGATATCGAAAATGTCCTGCTTCTTATATTATTTTGTAAAATTAACGAAGAAGACGAAAACAAAACAAAAACAAAGGTATTAATTCTGTTCAGTGTGTCAAATTTCAGCCTTGAGAAACTGACGCTTATGATTTAACCGCAAACTTTCTTTCGTTTATCAACATTAGCCTATTCTATTGCTGTTTTTCCTATTGTGTTTAAGAAGGTTAGCCTATCAAATATGATAGCATACATTAAAAGTAGCGTGACATTTCGCTGATGGTTCACGTTTTGTTGAACCTTTTGTGTTTTAGGTAGGCTACATCACGTTGTTAAAAAACTGCTAATTGAGATTTTTATTTTTTATGAGGAGAAAGAGCCGTTGTGGGGAGAACCTGAAGCAATAGAGCGTGCATAATATACTAGTTTCATTCAAAGATAATTACACTTTTTTCTTTTTCGATAAATTTCAAAATGTTTTCAAACTGATTAAATTAAATTTAGAATTTATTTTATTAAAATATACAGAAACCAGTCTAGAAACTCTACAAAGACGGTCATTTAGGAGTGAAATCTAACACAATGTATTTGTTTTATCACCTGCTAGTTTCGAGAGATTTAAATCAGTCAGACCTAACTGTAATAACGCGAGGAAATAAACCAAATACCTGTCTACTCAAAGTAGCCTATATTAGGCGCAGAACTACTCAAGGCAAAGATCTCGTCACTGTTTTTTTTCTGCATAATGTTTCATTTTTAAAGGATACAAGTCTTTACAAGTAATTTTAAAAGCCTTTAACACAGGGACATTATTGGAAGTGAACCGAACCGTCTGTGCTTGAAGAAAGCAAAAAAAGTATCTCAAAATTAAGTAATGAAATATGCTACCCTATCTGTTGTCGAAAACAATACACATTGCATGGAAATGGAACCAGAATTCACAGTTGTACTCTTATTAGACTCTGACCTCTGAAGTAAATAGCTAAATCAAAAAAAGAAAGAACTAAAAAAAAACACACACATGCCGAGTGCACATGATTTGTTATTATGTTACATTCGATATTTTTCCCCTGTCAGTTCAAACTCCGAGTTATGTATACATCACTTTAAAACTTTAGAGCAGTGTTTTTGAAGAGTCACTCACAAAATCATGCCTGTGCAAGAGGGGGGTATGGTTGCTATATAGCTGCCATCAGCGTTAGAGATCATTCTGTTTCTTTTTAAAATTACATTGATGTATCCATTATTCATTTGCACAAACTTGGCCCCCATAGCCAGCGGAGACGTTTTCTTAACCAAGACCAAAAGGGAAAAAAAAAAAAAGTTAATTAGTCTCCGTAACAGAGAGGCTCTATAGGTCTCAGTAATTTTGCAATAGATGGAAGCCTCTGAGGATACTTTAATCTCGCGCTTTGGGGAGCCCATCAGAATGGATCAAATCCAGCATTTATTCACGGCATGTTTTCTCCAGCTCCAGGCTATCTCATGGAAAGTTTAGCGCCATAACCTTTTTAGCTTGTACCTACAAAACCTGTTAATTATTTTGTTTAATACATAAGTCACACATGTGAGAAGAGTTTGTAAGTGCCTCGCAATGTCAGAATAATAAAAGAGTTTGGGAAAGAATGGCACGGAGCGACAACAATATTTACAGCATTGCCTTATTGCTTTTACAAATGGTTACCCCATACTAGTATTTCATGAAATTTCAATACTCATTATCTAGGCCTATTTAATATGCAAATTCATAAAACTATTCTTCCGCTATAAGCTCTAGTCCCTGACAGGTTAAACTGGCCTATGGGTGCTGCGCAGTGATATACAGATGTGCGTTAGCAAGGTTAACAGGTGTTTTGTCATGTCTGTTTTCATATTGAGTATTTTAGCAGGATTGGAACATTGTATTGGCCGACCAGCACGCAGTACCAGAACTATTAGTTTACTAGAATAGCTATATTAATTCGCCGCAAACAGCGCGTCAAGGCCTTCTAACTACCATTTGTATGCCATTCATTGCCTTTACGCAATCTGGCACTTTAGCGACAATCGAATTAAGTCATTTTATTGTTTTTAACTTTATTATTATTTTAAATAAATAAATAAGTAAAAAATTCTAAAGTAGGCAAACATTTTCTCAGAGTAGATTTATTTTTGAAATTCAATTTCTGAATTGCCTATCAAGTCTTGGCTAAGACAATAGCTATTATTTCGTTATTGCCCAATACAGTTCATGCAGTTCATTTCACACTATATGGGTAAGTTGTCACATGCTATTAAGCACCCTATTATCATAATTATAGGCTATATAGGCTACTCCCAATCCCCAACCCCGAAAATTTTTAACAGTAAAACAATAATACAAACACAAATCAGTTCTTGAAACAGCAAAATTGTCAAATGTAGCCTACATTACATAAAATTATTGTTATTCTTATAAAGGACATTTATTTATTTTATTTTATTTTTAAACATGACAACTTGAAATTGATTGTAAATACCCTTGTAAAAGGGTAAAAAATTAAAAAAAACTATTTTTTCTTGATTCTTGCTTGAATATGCAAGTATATTGGCTTGTTTGTGTTTATTAAAAGCTTTTTAAAATTTTAGTTTGGAGGACAGAATTCACAAAAAAAAAAAAAAAAAAAATTAGGAGGTTTTTGAACTAGGTGTTTGAAACCTTGCAAAACCACTTATAGAGAGAGAAAAAAAAAGTTTTGACTCAAAACCTTACATCTACTGTGATATAATCCTTGTAACAACTAGCCCCTATATATATATATATATATATATATATATATATATATATATATATATATATATATATATATATATATATATAATGTATATATGTTTATATATTATCAAACCATTTAACACTACACACCTAAATCGAGACCGCAGTCACCAATTCAATATATGTGTGTTCATGTGTGTTTTATAGCCCTGCTCATTGTAGTCTACCATGTGTGATTTTTGTAAGTCAATGTGTGGTCCCTGGAAGTGTCAGAGCAGTGAGCCTGCTCTGTGGTTTGTGTGTGTTGAGTGTTTGTGTACACTTGTGTTTGTCCGCTTTTGTCTATGTGCAAGTCAGAGCAAGAGATTTAGGGAGAACATAATAAACTGCTGCTAACTCTTTATCTTTTACTGTATAAGATGTTTATTAGCGAACAAAACGTGCTCCCCGGAAGGTCTGTCGCCCTCTCTTTTATCTAAACCGATATACTTTCTGCACATATCCAGTATATTTGCACATTCATCTACATTATGGCAGCTGTATTTGTTTATTTACTCTCACACTAATAAATTCATTATTATGTTATTAACACTTATTCCCTTCTATCTAACATGACATGGTCTTACTGCTATATATATATATATATATATATATATATATATATATATATATATCCAAGTCCCAGTATCAAGCTTGTCTCACTATGTATATTTCTAGTGTAATCATCTGTCTTGGTTACAGTTTGATCTGCCATCAAATTCATGGGTGATAAGCTGCTATCTATCTATTCTTCCCTTCCCAACACACACACCTGTGAGACACTGAGGGGCCTTCAATACGAATCCCTCAACCATCTTCACCTGCTTTATCTGTACCCTGACTGAGCCGATGCTTTAATAACCCTGCAATAAATGAGTATCACAGCCCTATTCCCTGGTCAATAAGGTTAACGCCTTCGCATGTCGTCAACACAGAGATACCACGATACCACCACGTTCTGTAACAACGCATGCTTTATCTCATTGCTCATTTGCATGCATGTCTCTATTAGTTGTTATTAACTGCTGTCGGGTAAAGGGCTTTTATTACTCTGAGTTGGAAAGAGCAAGAAATTGGTCTCTCTTGTCATACCTTTTCTATACCTTATTTGAAAAAAACTGCTTCTTTTTTGTTGTCTTGGTAGGCAACATTTCTCTCTCTCTTTTCCCAGCCTTTTTTCTCAGCATTTCTCGATATCGCTATTTCCCTTCTGTGTATACTGACTGACAGTCTGAGCATAGTCAGATCAGTAGTTTGTCGTTTACTACCCTTAGTTTCCTGCGTGTGGTACAACTGGCAGAGGCCACTAATGCCAAAGAAAAAAGTGCAATGTGGAAGGCTAGCGAGGGAAGGAGCAGAAAATGTATATTGCATGCTTAAGAGAGAGTCTCTGCAGTGTGGTCGTCGTAGTTTGGAAATTTGAGTCTCATGGGATCGGAGTTCTGTTCCACTCCCTCGTCTGGCTTCTCTCATCTACCCCTAAACATAACAGTCATTAGTTATGTTTGTAATGTGTGGCTGCAAGCATTACAAATAAAAATGGAACGGTGTATCTGGTTGTGAATACCTACTGGTACAACATTGAAATGTAAGGTGCTGTTGTGTTGCATGTGGTGTGTCATTTGTCAAGAGGGCTGGTTAGTATGTATGCTTTTTATTAGCACACAAAAATTGCATGTTTGTAATAGCTGTAGGCTACTTTTTAAAATGCTATAACTTATATGATTAACAGCGCTTCCTTGCACCTTACTGTAAGCAATTTCTTAATCTTGAATCAAGATATTGCTTTCATTTTTTTAAATCTTCATAATCTTTGTTAAATATTTCTGATACCTTGTACTGATTAGACATTTATCACTCTTTTTAACTGATGTCAACCAGTCGGAAGGACAGCACTTAAGACCAATCACACTTTTATTGATGACTGTAAACGAAAGGAATAGTTCACCTAAAATGTAAAAAAGTCTTGATGTTGTTCCAAATTTATATGACTTTCTTCTGTGGATTCTAAATATTCTCAATATTGACATGTGGTGAACAAATTTTTATTTTTTGGATGAACTATCACTTTAAGAATTTAAGAATATAATTTCTCTGAATACGGCATATTTCATTTATTAACAGCTCTCCCGTGTATGCTTCAAAGTCTTCTTAAAGTTCATTTTTAATTTAGACACAAACAAGTAATTTATCACCAGTCTGTTGATAAAATAGAGGAATATACTCTCTGTTGATAAATCATTGATGAAGCCATTTTACCATTAGTTTGGCAAAATCTGGATGAGATCTTCTCATCCAGTGTTGAATTATAGGGCTTTTACCATCTTAATCACACAATTTCTTTCTCCTTGAGTTTGAGTTAATGAATTCCAAAACGTTGAGTCACAGTAGGGTTTTGCATCTTCAATAAGTTTGTATTGATCTGTCACAGCAGGTGTGTATTGACCAGAAGAAACTTTTACAGCACCATCTTTGTATAGCCATTGTCATCTCCATACGTGAGTGACGGGCAGACAGACTGGAGCTGGTTTTATCTACCCATCAAATATTTGGTGCTGGGGTGGAGGGGGATCAGAGAGATAGCAAGAGAGAGATTGGCATAGAGATGTTAGAAGAGATTCAGACAACCTCTTGATTGGGATCGGAAGACTCATTAAAATCAGACAGGTTTGGACGTGTGAAGCCCAGTGAAGGAAGGAACAAAGACAGCCCATCAGTGCCAGATGAACTAAGACCGATAAAATACTTTAAGGGTTGATAATACAGTGCAGCTTTAAACAGATGAAAAGCTCCTAGTGTCGCTAAAGGCTGTGAACTCATCAAGCACAATGGACATTGTGTCCGTTTGCGGTTTCGTTCTTTAGATTTCTCGCTTGGTTCTGTGCAAGTTTCTGAAACATCTAGAGACACTTTTTGTGAAGAGATTTTATTTTACCCCTGGGACTGCAAGTCTAATGGGCAAGCCCACAGACGAGCTGTTAATTAAAAGCAGATCTGTTCGCCTCACAGAGTTGAAGTGGATCACAGTGATCTTACACATAGCAGCGCGCTGTATCTGTTATATTTTAGGACCTTATCCTCTATTGTTAGAGAGGTGCAGTGTGCAGTATAAACTGACATTTTCAAAAACTTAAATGAGAGGTATGGCTGCATGTACACTGGGGGAATGTTTTAATTAGAAAGCTGTTTAATGGATGCTGTAAATTTTGTATATATATATGCGAGTGTTTTCATAAGCATGCATGTCCATTGTGTAGAGTATTGTTCACACTAGAGGTTTATTAATCTGTTTCAAAGGCTCTGTAAATGTCTTTCTTGTGCGCGCGCGTAAGTGTGAAAGTACAGTGTGGACCATCAGTTCTTGTTCCCTCAGCAGCACACTAACACATTTCTTTCCATTCAAATGCTCTTAAAGTGTTTTTCCTCCCACCCTCTTATTAAACTCTAAAGAATTCAGACACTTGATTTCTGGACCCGCGTTCGATTTTTAATCACGCAGAGGCTAATGTTTTTAATTTATTATTCATTTTGAAAATTTAGCTCCAGCTTGTAATTCTCTTTGGACTTTTTTATGTTCCATGATGAGGTTTTTCTCGTCAAGGCCAGAGAAGAGATTGATGTTTTCTACATAACCACTATGAAGAGAATAGCAGAGGAAGTGGACATTGAATAATCTATCTATCTATCTATCTATCTATCTATCTATCTATCTATCCATCTATCCATCTATATATCTATATATCTATCTATCTATCATCCCTCTGTATTTATGAAATGATATGCAAATAAAAGCGCATAAAAGTGGAGAGTATGTTTCTAGTCTTTTGGCATGGACTCAATACAGCCTGGCACAGACTCTGATGGACATTACCAATATTAAAGGTTTGGCTGGAAAACAAAGACCTCTGGAAATTGTCCCCACAGACATCCCTGGCTCAGACAAATGTGTACAGACATCCACATGCATTCAAAAATCTATATTTGCACACACACACATACAGATATCATTTGAACATCCTAAAGTAACTTAATAATTCATAAAAAAAAGATTTTGAGCATCTTTGCTTTCATATAGTATATTTGCCTAGAGGTCTGACATTTTGGCTACACATATACACATATACACATACACATCAGTTTACATTCCCCATAGACGCTGAAGCAGAACGAGACACTGGGCCTCAGCTTCTCTGTTTGCTGATAGTCTTGATAAGATGCCAGCGTCCTGTATTCCCTGTATTTTAGGACACAGAGTTGGATGTCCTTGTGTTGTTGTCTGTTATCCGCAGCTGTTCAGTTTGTGTGTAAAGGTCAGCGATATGTGAGTTTCCTTGTTAAAACATTTTAAAGAAAAATGCTAATCGAATTTCTGTCGTAATTTGTATGCAATCCTTTAAGAATCAAATAAGGTCTTTAAGAACTTTGATAACTTGTTTACAGAATCTCAATTTTCTTTAGCTACTGTAACGTTCTTATTTGATTACTTTCAGGGATGGACTCAATTAATGATTCATTGAATCAAAATGATGAATTCCCACTCCTTTTGATTATTGGATATACATGTTCAGAAAAAAGCATATGCATTGATATTGGCTGTGTTTTCATTAGGTCTCTTGCTCTTTCCTTCTCTGTCTCAGGTCCTTATCCTCTGGCTGGTGTTCCCTCTGTAGTGTGGAGGGGGATGGAGCGTGGTGGAGGAGAGAGCCCTCATTTGCGGGACAGCCCCGAGCGGCGTGGGAGCAGCAGTCCTGATATCGGTGGCCCTCCACCAAAGATGGGTCGTCTGGAACTCAACGGCAGTCCTACAGGTCATCGCAATCGCCACAATGGGGCTCCACAGAGACCTCTCAGCGGTAAGACCTTCATGACCATTTCTATCCCTCCATTTCTATTGGATCTAAAAAGTTTTTCCTTTTTTTATTAGTGGTAAAGTGGAGGAAGAGAGTAAATAATGTTGAGAGAGATGGGAGCAGAACATGTTGCAGGCCAAATTCAAACCAGCATCACCCACACTAGCGCCGTGGCACAATGTGCCTGGAGCACAGATTATAACCACTACACCACTGCTTCAACAAATATATGAAAACTTCAGATGCAAAAACCTGATATTTTTCTTTTAAATTATAATTTTTATGTTTTTGATTTTACTCTTATCAGTGACATTTTTGAATTGACATTTTCCGACTAATAACTTTTTCATTGCCATTAAAGTGAAATTACTGAACCTAATCATAGGAGCTCAATAATAATCATTTAAAAGTAAAATGTCAGACAGACTTAGAGGTTTTTGCATCTGAAGAATTCATATACTGTGATATAATTGTTATAGAATTAAAAAAAAAATGAATAAGCATTAAACAGCACATCTATCTACACGTTTAGCTTGGGTTTCAGTTTTATTGGGCATTATTAAAAGAGCCGCCCATAGTGCGTGATGCAGATCAATTTAATCTCATACACCACTGTAGTTCAGCTCACAGGAGTGTTGTGGCCACTATAAGCTCAGTGAATTAAGTAGCGCTATATAGAGCTGATTTATTCCCCATGGCTAGTTATTGATTGCAACAGTAGCGTGTGTATCAGAAAGGGGGGTCATATTGATTACAGTGACCCTAACGAATTGCCACATACAGTGGTGTGGTCACAGCTGTGATTATTGAATGGCTTTAAATATGTTTTTACACATGGGTATGACACATAACATGGGCATGAACTGTTTTAATTCAGGTATTCATCTAGGTTTTCTCCAAAAATAAATGACAGATATCGCAAAAGCATCAGAAAAAAAGGAGAAAATTATCTGGGCCAAATTATTAACAGTTATCTCATTTGTTTCTACTTTTATTTCTCCTAAAAGTTGCTTGGAGAAACACCTGAAACAATGGTCAATTAGCCTAATTCTCATAAACTCTTGTGATGTCCATATGCACATATATATATATGTATATATTAGTGCTGTCAAACGATTTTAGTTTTAACGATTTTAGTTTTAACGATTTTAGTTTTAGTTGTATAGCATACCATACTAGAGGATACCATTGTGACTGCTTCATTATCATGTCCAGCAAACCCACATAAGTTGCACATAAAGGTAATGTGGTTCTGACAATAAAGCAGATACACATTTTCCTCTAAGGAAACATACAGTCTGTGTCCAGCAACACGGCTGGCATGGCACAGGTGTTATATTCTATCATCACTCACACAATGTGATCCCTGATGTTATGCATTGGGCCAAAATGTCATCAGGGTCAAGCTGTAATTCACCTTGACAGTGAGCAATGTGTGCAGCCAATCATAAAGCCACATATCAGATATAGATTAGATATTTCATAGGGGCCAAGACCTCAGCAACACATACTGTGTGTTTGTTCATGACTGTGTGTATGTGTGAGTATCATTTGCTGTACACCTCTGAAGCAGATTTGATTTGACAAAATATCTATGTCAACTAAATTCTTTTCTTAAGAATTTTTTGGAATAGGTGGAGGAGGAAAGTACTGGGGTTCTCTCTTCCTGTGCCCTGGCAGATGGGCTGAATGGTTAGTTTTAATAAGAGGTTGTCTTGAAGCAGTCTTCTCCAAACCTCAATGGAACAATAAAGAGTGGGCCACACACAAGTCAGACATGGAATCAAAATCACTCAGACACATGCCTGCATTGCTAAAAAACATTTTCCTAATTTTTTTGTCTTGTTTTCCAGCTAACGTATCTCAAACAAAATTAATTTACTTGCACATTTGCACAAGACATTCATTTTGTGTTTTACCTCTTCAGCTAATTATTTTAAAACAATTTGCCAATGGAATAAACTGGAATAAAAGATAAGGTTTTTTACACAGTTTAAACGCAGTACGCAGTAATACGCAGTAGTTATAGTAACAGTATAGTCTACAGATATGCTTACAAGTCTATAACTCTAACAAATGACATGCTTTAACATTCCTATACAGAAGTCGAAAAAAAATATGTGCAGGCATTAATGCACATTACAACAGACAATCAAACAGACACAGAGACTTACTCAAAGTGAGTGTTGCAGCGCAGTTAAACACATACCCACACACACACACACAAAAATGCGTCAGACGCAGGCTTCACACACATGCTGTTATCTTATGATGAAACCATGCTCATACATCGTACAGGGATGAGCCCATGGGAACTAGCGGAAAAGAGAGAGAGAGAGAGAGAGAGAGAGAGACTGCTGGGAGCTGCTGTGTGTTGACAGTTATATTTCCCTGTTGGGGGAAATTCACTTACTTAAATTGGCACCGGCCCCTGGCCTGTAATTCACTCCACAAGAGCATTCTGAACTGGAAGCCAGGGTGATTAATGGAAAGGAAATAGAAATATAGGAATTGACTGATTAAACCAAGGGGCTTTGGGAGCCGTGCATAAATGTATATGTATTTGTATGAAAGTGTTTGTGTGTGTGTGTGTGTGTATAAATTAGGAGAGAGAGAGTTTTGTACTGCTCTGCTCTTATTAGTACAACTGGGATTTTGCCTAATGCTTTCAGCCTATAATTTCTGAGGCGTATTAATTAATAGTCTGAAGGCTTTTGAGCACTTCAGGGAAATTGAACAAACCAACGGAGATTGGTTAGGCCTAGATTAACCAGGAAACTTGGGTGGGATGTGTGTTTTTAGGCATCATTAGGTACTGCGTACTATTTCTCAACAAGCCGTGAATGACTATGCATCTTGACATCCCATTAAAAGACGGGACTCTGTACCCACCAAATCACTTGCCAACATATTTTACAGGTTAATCATAAACGTTTTTAACTTAAATGTTAACAAAGTCAACACTACTAAAATAATGTGTTAAGTTACAGCGCAATGAGCCGTAACCTCGAACACTGAAGGCAGAAATGTTTGCATATCCGTTGGAGGCTCATGCAACTAATTTTATTAAGTGACCCTGCCGTTAGCACGCAGTCCGTTGACTTGAGGAGATATCAGCTCAGCTGCCCTGACAAAGTGGAGGGAGGTATCATAAAAAAATATAGCTTTAATGGAGTATAATGGAGTTGGTTTGATGGTTGGTTTGATACACAATCTGGACGGTTTGTCCATGTTGAGTATTTGCATTGGACGGGGGGGCACAACCAATTGAACCTGTCTACCTTATTCAAATGCGACGATGAAACTATTAATCATTAATGATTTCTAATGAAAAGACTTTTCTCGTGAACAGCACATGGAAATTATTCAAAATGATACGCTTGATTGAGAAATTGAGCAGTGGATGGAATTTATATAGAAATATATCTATAAGAATTATATGGAAATTAGTCAGATTTCCATTTGTAGAATATCAGCTGTCACTGGACCCCCTATTGAACAGATATTAATTCAGTAATTCAGCTCTTCTCTCTTGACCATTGTTTCTTGAATGATTTCCATGCCGTACTGCTCTCCTGTGTTGCAGGTCTGATGATTCCAGTCTTCTGCGTGGTGGAGCAGATGGATGGAGGGATGATATCAGATGGAGAGAGCCGGGAGGAACATGCTGAGTTTGTGCTGGTCAGGAAGGACATCCTTTTCACTCAGCTTGTTGAGACTGCACTTCTCGCCCTTGGCTACTCCCATAGTTCTGCAGCCCAGGCACATGGTGAGTTCAAAAGTGCCCTGACTCTGAGTGCATATTCAAAGCAGTTGAAGAATTTACATCTACAATTTCATTCAAAAAGAAAAAAAAACTTATAAGACTTCAACTTCTATTTCCAGTGAGACAAACCAGAAGCAATATCAGATATTTAAAATGTTTATCTTGATTTACTGTTTAATCGACCTGCCAAAATAAAAAAAACTCCACAAAACTCCCTTGTAGTTTACTTCAAATATGTATATTTAAAAAAAAAAAACCTGTATTGCAGTTAATATAATGTTAATTAAATAAAAGGCCACTTAAGAGTATGACTTTCATGACTGTTTCTTAAGTACTCTTTTAAAACAATGCATTGTAATAATTTCAAACGTTTTCCTTACATTAAGTACATTTTAAATCATTATGTTTTAATAATGTTTTGTTATTTTTTAATAAAATACAGTTATTTTGATGTGTTGATTTACATACTAAAGCACATGTAAAGTACTATTTTAACTGTTATTTGATGCTACATTTAAAATTAATATATTTCAATGTACTTAATTGCATTCTATGGAAATTACATTGAAGTATACTTTAGTTTACTATAATACATGATTGTGAGTGCATTCTGCAATTGCATATAAAGATGTATTTGAGTTTAATTCATTTAAACAATAATACATTTCATTTAATTGCAATTAACATGCAGTTAAGTGTCCGGAAGCATTACATTCATTTTGCTCTTAATTAGATACTTTTAAATGATATTATTTCAGTAGTAAGTGCTCTTTTTAAAAGTATACATCTTTTCACAAGGGGTGAATTCAGGTAACACTTTACAGTAAGATACAATTAATAATCGCTAGATAACAGATATGCATGAGATAATGACAAAAATATCTTAATTATTTATATATAGTATATTTATATCCTAATTATATATAATTTTTACAATATTTATTAATCTAGTTTAGTATTTATTCACAAATATAATGGTTTGTTATTAACTGGCATTCATTCATAATACATTAGAGTAACTCATGTTCATTTATTCAACATAAAATGATAACGTTGTTTATTTAGAAATGAACCTAGATTAGTAAATGCTGTAAAAGTTTTGTTCATTTTTTGTGATGCCTAATACATTAACTAATCTTAATGAAATGGAACTTACTGTAAAGTGATACCAAAATGCAAAACAAGGATATTTATTTCTGATATAACTATGCCTGAATTAAACATGCATTTTACCTTTTTAATCATTCCATGATACATACTCTTTCACATTCTATTTCAGGCAGTATACAGTATAGAACACTACACAGGGACAGTATGCACTGCACAGTATGCAGTGAGTAAAACACTAGTACGCCATTCCATTACAGTTCAGTTCAGTGCTATTAGAGTGGCAGGGAGTGCTGGGAGGAGGTCTGGCTGTTGAGATGTTGACAGGAGAATATACTGTTTTGGGCTTATGTGTCTGAGAACAGTGAGAAGGAAGGGCATTTGCTCAACATAACTGAATCACAGACAGTCTGAAAATCTCATTAAACGAGAACAAAGGAAATGGCAAGGCAAAGAATGCGGTACTTTCACGTCACAAAAAGATGCGTGTGAACTGTATTTGTGTGTATGTGGTGACTTTGTGGGAATGCATGTTTGTGTCTGCTCGAGGTCTTTGTACTCGCATAGTATGTGTCCATTTTCTGTGTGTGTGTGTGTGTGTTTGTGTGTGTATATGGAGAATGTTTATGAGTATATGGCCAAAGAAGCAATATAATGCTTTACTTTATTGTTGTACACATGATTGTCATCTCCCAAAAGATTGAGAGTTTACTTGTATTCTGTGAAGTATGAAGAACATTTAAAACAGTCATTACTTCATGTTGATCCACGGTAACAAAAGACATCACGATTTACTTCATAGGTTGAGAATTTGGCATTTATGTGAACTTATTTTTATGTAGGTGCTGACCAGAACGAAGTTTGTTTTGTGATTTGATGGTGCTGCATTTTATTGAAAAGGTTTTTAAAGTATTGTCAGAAAAGAGAGAGCGAAAATTGAAGGCTACGTTTCAACCTTTAATTAAATGATCATTTAAGTCAGGCTGATGAAATGTCTGCTACGTCTTTTTGTAGTGATTGTAGTTTTTAAAATTAAATACTGCGTGGTTGTGTTTGTGTATGACTGCAGCTTGTTATTCATCAAAAATAATGTTAAATAAGCATCCTTTCTCTTTTTGTGACAACTAAATATACACAGTAAAGAAAACAGAAAAAAAACATTAGTCACTCGTAGGTCAACAGCGTGTCTTTAAATTCACTCAAAGCGCTCCCTTTAGAGATTCCTTTGAAGAGCCAAAAACAGGATCAATATGTTACCCACACAGCGACTCCTTAAGCCATTTGTGTAACCTCCAAAAATACTGTAATGTGCTATAAAATTAAACAAGTATGCAAATTGATAGAAGCGGCATTATGATTGGAAAGGCAGAATAGTCCTGTCTGGCCCACACAATGGCGCCACATCTGTGAGGAAGTCCCAGACGCTACTCCCCTGAACGCAGAAACACAAGAGGTCACCTCTTCACAGTCGCAAAACAATCTCAAAAGGACAACGGAGGAGGAGAGGACAGCATTGAAAAACAAACCGTTTAGACTGAATATAATCCACACACCCTCACAGTCCTCAGTTCAAATGAGGCCAGATAAAAGTAAAGGTGAGGGATACAGCTAAAACAACACTCGCTCACGCACTAACAAGATGCACTGACTTCAGTTTATTCCTAAATTGTGCAGAGAATGAGCGATAGAAGGAGAGAGGGAGAGCTCTCCTCTCAAATGAATACTTTTTGTTTTTAAAGCAAGCGTTTATGTTAAATGAATAATTTCTGGCTTAAATTATACATTTTTTCCTCTGCGGTTCACAACCAAAATTACACAGAGTCCCATCTATTTTCTCCCTGTTTGAATTGTGTCCTGCATAGCTCTCTCGTAGTGGTATATTTAAGCTCCTCTCCCAGCACCGCTGCCTTTCTTTAATTAGCCTGACCAGTAATTAACTGGGAGATATTGTTTATTTCAATTATAAGGGTCTGAGTACTTTTATAGAATTGTATGGACAGACCTGTACTTTAAGGCTTCAGACAATTAACAGTGGTGACGGATTACAGCAAGAGCGCATTGTTGTGCTGCCACGTTTGACATGCAGCCACAACAGGTCGAACTGGGGCATTTTGATGAAAAAACGCTCTGTTGCCTGATAGAGGCCGAACCGTCACTTCACATACTTTGAGAAATTAACTAATTCCCACTTTTAATGTGGACATTTGTGAGTGTCCACATTTGCAGAGATGCCTTACTTATAGGGATAGGCCTCCCAAAAATGAAGATTCTGACATAATTTACGTCATTTTGTTTGAAACCTCTATGTTTTTTTTCCATAGAGAATTACAGGAGAATTTTGGAAGAATATTTGGGTGAAGGATCTATCTCAGTCTTCAACGAATCCTTTGATTTACTTAGATGCATGACCAAAATAAGTAAGCCTTCCATCTGCCATCTGACACACCTGGCAGCCAATCAGAAACAAGTCAGTTCCGTCAGTGTTGTTGCCAGGGGTCTTCCCCTCTCTATCCATCTTTCCCAGACAAACTTTCATATTACAGTTAAACTTTTTCAAAATAAGGTGAATCTATCCAATCCATATATCTGTTAATCTTAGGAATCATATTTTTACTTATGCATATACTCATTTCCATGGTTAAATCAGTGTTAGATATATAGTGTTGTAATAGTGTTGGGTATAATGTATCACTACTAATTAATTACAGTAATTTAATTACTTTTAAGGGATTACTCTTAATTTTTCTTTAATTACAGGTACTTGTGACGTAATTGCATTAAATACTTTATAGACTAGTGAACAATTCTATTTAAAACAATAGTGAATTTAATGTCTAATGTTAAAATGTACGCTTTTAATGTAACCTTCTCCCTTTAAATACTTTTGGCCAGTTCAAGAATAAGTGATGCAATTGAAAGAACTAAAAGAGCACTTTTAATGTCTATCCTTGTATTGTTTAACTGGTCGGGGTTGATACAGGATTTAGAAAGTAATTCGTAATAAGTAATGCAATACTTTTGAGAGATAGTGATTAGTATAGTAATCTAATTAATAACACTGTTTAAAATTTAATTAACAAGTAATTAATTACTTTTTTAGAGTAACCTGTCCAACACTAAGCAATACTCATTTTAATTCTAAATGTAGAAATGTATAACTTCAATCACCTTCTAATAAAGTACATTCATAATCATATCATAACAGATATAAGATGCTTATGATATTATAGTAAAACCAAAACCATAATAACATTCTGGAAGTTTACATTCAGGCCTGCTGTTCCTGTTTGATTTCTCCTGTGTATATTACTGATGATTGATAATAACACTAGATGGTTTTCACGACTCATAGTGGGGCATCCCTTCAATGGAGCCAAGTCATTCAGAGCAGCAAACATTTGGAGTTCTGTGCATGCATCCAAACTAGCTCTGCCGAAAAGAGTATGTGTGCTAGGGAACATTTTCAGACTGTGTGTGAGGTAGCGTTTGTGTGTGTGTGTGAGTGTGTATGGATGGATACACATAGGCTTTAGCCAAGCCACCAGCCGACCACATGAAAGCCCAGCACTGGGAGGAGGAATTTTAATGTGGCAATGGGAACAATGGTTTGTACTGGGGGAGGAAAATGACAAGGAACAGAGTCTTTCCAAGTTAAAAATGATTCATTAATGACATTACCACAGTCTCTGTATGATGCTAGCTCATACTGTAAATAGGCATACATTTAACCGCTTTTTATTGGAACAGAGCTTTTTTCAGATTGGTTGCAGTGAGCTGTCTGTTCAACATTGAACATGTCAATGGGGTAAACTCGCTGGCGTTCGCTTTTGAAATGTTCAACAGCATTTGAAATGAATCACTGCTTAACTTAAAGTACATTAAGAGCATCTCAGTTCAGTCTTAATCGATGCTACTGCTCAAAGCTTATATGTCTTGAATACTCAAGATGTCTGCGGTGGGCATACATTCAGCTTTGCACAATGAGACAAAACAGCAGCGTTCCTCAAAAATCATAGCAAAACCAGTAATATAAACACAGACTTGAAGAAGGAGGACAGATCTAAGGGGGGGGAGGGCGTGGCACAATCACACAAATTGTCTTCATCTGTCTGACTTGCCTCTCTTCTTTAATTCACTGCCTGGGGAATACATCTCCACAAATACCTTTAGAACAAAGACAAAAAGATTGTGTCTCAGAGGATAGAAGTTCACTGTTGTTACAAGGGTCGACAGCAGGGTCGGCCCATCATGTAGTGGTTGTCTGTCTAGGGCCCAACATACTTGGAAGCACACAAAACTAGACCTTTCCCCCTATAATATTTTAATGCTTACAATAGTATTGAATGAAAGTAGCAAACAGTAACCAGATTTATTCGTGCCAAGTATTGCACACCCATATGTCACAGTATTTACAGATTCCAAACCTGAGCATTTTCTTACATTTGACCAAAAAAGAAAATATCAAAGAAATTGTACACTGAGGCTATTTTAGTCTTTGGTATGCTTACCATTTAATGTTAAAAACACCTTTGCATGGCAGAAACAACATCTGTTAAAGCATAAGGCTTGTCACACTTTCTCAAGAATAATGTGGGGAAGGAATTCAAGCACTGCTGATGAGAAATACTGTATGAGTAGCAATATCTGGATAAATCTTTTTTAATATAGTTAAATATATATTCATATTTTTGTCAATATTTGTTATTTATATATATATATATCATTTAATTTATTTAACTTTATTTAAGCATTATTTAAATTTGTATTTCGTACCATATTTCTTGCCCTAATTTTTTACTGACTACAAACTTGTTTTTTACATAGTTCTACCTCAACTAGCTTTATTATACATTGTTTCAGATTTTTATTTTGTACCATATTTCTTGACCTAATTTTAAATAACATCACACTTCTTTATTTGCCAAAAAATATATATTTTAATTTATATAGGCCTATTCACTTTTATACATAGTTCTAACTCAATACTTGTCTGTTATTACACTAAAAACCTATTACACTAAAGCACATCGTACAGTATGAGTTACTTAAGAGGAACAATGTTGTAGTTATATGGATTTTAAATTTTATATTTATATTAAGACCAAATTCAAATAAATGTTTTATACTAATTAGGCCCATTTTCATAATCTAGGGGTCTAAGGCTTTGCAAACCCAATGGCCCTTTTAAGATTCTGATAAACTTCCACATAAGAAGCAATCAGCCAATAGGGGAAGAAAACGGTGGAACGGGTCACACAGAATGTCTTGTTATCTCTAGTCAAAACACAAACACTGAACTGAGAGAAACAATGGAGCCCTTGCTAATTTACAAAAACAGTTTCTGTCCAAAACTAACTCATTCAATCAGGCTTTAGTGGCAGCAGTGGCATGGCAATACAGTGTCTGGAGGAGGTAAGTGATCCATTGGCATGTCTGTGTGTGATTGAGCAGCTGGAGCTCTTCAGATGACACAAACAGCCTAAAGCACAAAAAAAGAAAAATTACAAAAGAGAGAGAAAGAGCGAGAGAGGGAAGCTGGGCAGCGTCTGGGTCTCATTTAGTGGATAGTAATGTGATTAGCATTGTTTAGTTTTCACAGCTTCAGTCAGTCCCTCTTAAGACCATGGGAAATACTTTTGTGTGAGAGTTTGTGTGTGTGGATGTGTTTTGTATATCTATTCATGGCACACCCTTGGCTTTTTGGTCAGGTTCATGTCCTGTTGTCGGATGTGTTGAATATATACATTCGCACAACGGACTGCACATGCACACGAGCAGTGCGTGTTGAAAAGTGTTTACGGACGTGTGCAGTGTTTGGAAAACGGTTAATAATGCAATGAGCACAGGGTCCAGTTTACATGTACAGCGCATCTTGACAATGATTGCGACATCTGGAAATAAATAGAGCGGAGGGCATAATAGATTCAGCTAATTCATTTTTAATAGCACAGTGTGGTTCTTGGAAAAAATTATGGCACCCTCAGTAGATGCCACTGCAGCTTAGGTTTTATCTTTACCCTGATCATCCAGCTTCAGTAGAATTTAAAGGAATAATGCACTGTTGTGCATATTATGTCAATAAAGAAAACGTGAAGGTGAATGCACTGAAATTGCCCTAAAAAGACATTTGAAAAGTCTTTTTAAAAAAGCTGTTATTTTTATTGTATTTAGTAATAGTTAAACCCATCAAAACATTTCTCATTAACCATTACAGGGATAATTAGCCCAAAAATTCTCTCATCATCTACTCATTTACCCTCATGTTGTTCCAAACCTGTTTGACTTTCTTTCTTAATTGGAATACAAAAGAAGATATTTGATTTTTTTTTTTTAATAATTCCACACAATGACAGTCAGTAAGATCCAATATTGTTTGGACCCACTGTCTTTCATTTCATGAGCTGTAGCTGAAACATACTTCAAAATATCTGCTTTTGTGTTCTGCAGAAGAAGAAAAAAAATCATATAGGTTGCCAGTGACATGAGTAAATGATGACAGAATTTTCATATTTGCATGTACTATCCCTTTAAAATGGGAAGCAATTGACGTCTCTTGACCCAGGTCATTGTAGGACGGCCTTAGTTACCTGGAGTATTTACAAAACAATCAGATGGCATCGTTCAGAAATATGGCTTGTCTCATAGTGACACCCCGATTACAGATTACTCCTCAGTCATAAATGCCCGTCTCTTCCTTTGCACAACAAGAGGCATTTATAACAGTCAATTTGGGTTAATCATACAATCATTGACCTGTGTTTATGACGGCCCATTAATGGAGGGTGGGGGGATTGGGGGTGGACGTAATTGTCAGAGGCTGTGATGCGCTAGACGAGCGCCTGCTTCCTATATATACTCCTTGGTTATAAATGATCCACAGGCGCCCCTTGGGCCCATGGTTATTGGTGTGGCCCTCAGTATGCATGATAGGTGCTTCTTCCTGACCTGATAAGTATTTAATAGATAAAGCCTTATCATTGGTGCTATTGTTCCTTGCTGTCTGCTTTTATAGCACAAGATGAAGCACCGCAGAAAACGAGACGTAAGGAAACAAAGTCCTCCGAAATGTATGATTTTCAAAATGTTTGATGCAATAACCCACAGGTAGTTTAAATTATTTTCGCAAATGATAAATATATGACTCATTTCCCACTACACTTCCTTATCACTTAAATACCTTATGTATAATCATATATTTCACCATATGCAGTAAATCATGTTGGTTTGCCACCTACCTTAATTCCCCCTTTCCAAACACTCCATGTTCTTGTTCCCTGTCTTTCAATCATCATGTTTTGTGTGCCCTCTAATGTTGATTTTTGCTGTAAGTGGGTGCTGGTGTGATGATGTAATGTGCCAGCTTTGGTTCTGGTTTGGTGGAGCTGCCTACTCAGTGGAGTGGAGCCCCTCCTAACTTATTCTCTTATTGAGATTTCATTACAGCCATCATTGACATGAGGCTATTTCTGATGATGTCATGGAAATATGCTACACAAATTTGCGGCACAATGAGATCAAGTGGGGTTAATCGACTCCCTCCCCTCTCTCTGCTTCCTTTTCACAGGCATCATTAAGGTGGGCCGCTGGAACCCCCTGCCCATCCATTACCTGACAGATGCTCCAGAGGCAACTGTTGCTGATATGTTGCTGGATGTTTACCACATGGTCACGCTACGCATCCAGCTACAGAGGTACTAGACCACTGAGCACTCTTAAAAATAAAGGTTTTTCAATAGTCCCGGTTCAGCAGAGAACCCTCTGCATATCAAAAACCTTAATGGTTATATGTTTTGGGGGGTGGTATCACACACAGTTTCTGTCAATCTCATGTCAATCTTGAGTACCTATAGAGTAGTATTGTATCCTTCATATCTCCGAAAAGTCTTTAGTTTTATCTTATTTATAAAAGACAGATACGCTGTACCGAGTCTTTCCGAATAAAACCGAGTGGCTGGAGGCGTATCGTGTGGGCGGAGCTAAAGAGTCACGAGTGCACGCAGCTATTGCGTTGAGAGCGTCTGAAAGCTGTGACATCCTTAGAAAATGTGGAAAAAAAACGATGGCTATCAATCAGATTCAGCCATACATATATGATCCAGAATCAGAATCAATTTCAGGCTGAAATTTAAGAGCAGCAGCAATAATGACTACAGCAGGACGTCTCTATGTGGTATGTACTGTTACTATATATTTGCTTAGTGGTTTGTTTAAATTACTAATTTCTACTTTCATTATGTCGTCGTAATTTTTTTAAGGAAGGTGTACATTTTAAAAGGTGTACATGTGGCACTTAGATATTTGAAGCAGTTTTACTCACCGCCTGCGGTTCCAACGCATTGCTGTGAATCTTTATCGTTGGGACCGCTCCATCTTTCAGCACTAGACGATCTGCAAATCCTGAGTTGAACTGGGCCTTGTTTATAAAACAATCATTGCCGAAATGCAGGGAACAAACAAAAACACTTCCGCAACTCCGTTGCTGCTCCGGAAAAACAAACTCCATCCACTGTCCTCTTAACACTGGGTTCTTTGGGAAGCTGAACAGGGTTGTCTTGCCCTGACAACCAAAAACACACTTCTTTGGTGACATTGTTGGTTTTGTCCTGTGACCTGTGCAGCGCAGCCGGCGACTTCCCTAAAGCTGAGCAAAGCGAGTTGATGGGTGTGCTTTTGCTCTCTCGCTCTGGTCGAAGGAGAAGTGCCCGTACAAGGAAATTCCGCCCTTGTTGACGTCACATAGGCCCATACTCAAAAAAACTTTCAGAAACTTGTGAGAAACCAGAAGGAGTATTTCTGTGCCAACTGCCAACGTTTCTCACAAGTTTCGGAACGTTTTTTTCGTCCAACTTATTTTTTTTAAACTTTGCCAATGTTTAGCATGGGAATCCAAGTCTTTAACAGTGTAAAAAACTCAGAATGCATGAAATTGCATTATCCCCCCATATTTATCAAATGTAATTGATAAATATTGTATCCTCTGCATGGAAAAGTTAAATATTGGTTTGTTATATATAATAATTTATTATATTATTAAATAATTATCAATGATTAATATTTGTTATTTTAATCTGGGCATTGAGGAAACATACAAAATTTTCCCTTTTCAATATATATTATAAAACATTAAATGTCCAGATAAGTAGGGGGTTATTTTTCTTTTGTCAATAATAGACAGTTGAGCAATCCTCTAAAGCTCTGTGCATATATAAGAACAGGAGATAGGCAAGGGTAAACTTTTATCTGCTCTTCTCAATGAGCCCTTTCATGCCCACTGATTGCAGTTTACTTCTGGATGCTGAGGAAATAAACATAGACTCCAAAAGAAAGGATTGTAGGCATTGTGTAGTCGTGTACCAGGTTTGTTTCCCTGTGTCTTCATGGTGATATTATTGTTGACCTGGCCTGCTGCAGGGTTTATTGATTTGGAATTGAAGATGATTACTGTAATGGAGGGACGAGTAATAATGTTTTATATATACAGCTTTGCTAAACTGGAGGACCTCCCATCAGAACAGTGGAACCACGCTACAGTACGAAACGCCCTCAAAGAACTGCTCAAAGAGATGAACCAGAGCACCCTGGCCAAAGAATGTCCACTCTCACAGGTACAGTTGCTACCCACTCAGAATTTTTTCAAATCCAACTAACATAGATTTGGCTTTAAGATGATATGTAAAGCATAGCATTTAAGATGATATGTAAAACATAAATACTGCTGGTACAACTATGCCAAAACTAGTAACATAATACTTAGCAGTATAACATAAATTAAAATGTTGGGCTCAATATTGCACTTTGCTTGCAGTTGTTCCAATCAACATCGTCAGTACATGCTTAATGTAGCATGTGTTTCATTCATCAAATCAAAATTTTCTCAAATTCCCCGCATTCATGGGCCATTTCTAAAACCCAGAAATTACTTCACCATAAGAGAGAGAGAATGTGTGTGTGTGTGTCTATGTGGGTGTGCATCCGCGATCCTTGCTGTGCTCATTTCCAAGTAAGCGAGCAATCTTTGAGATTTATGTATCTGTGCATGCTGTGTTTAAGTGGAATTCTGTGTGGGTGTTGATCCTCATATCAATTGTTTGCATATGTGTGTGGCTCTTCATCTCTACTTGTGTCACTGCGGCTTAAAGCTTGTCGCGGTGTTCGTTATTCGCCTTGCCTGGGTGGCTTTCCGCAGTAATGTGTTTTATAGGCCATTTATCATTGCAATTTTAAGATCTTGACCATGTGTGTTTATTTCCGTTATCCTCTGTCGTTACTCCCATTTCTTCCTTTTTACTGACCTCTCTTGTTTCTTGGATTTTTTTCCAGAGTATGATCTCCTCGATAGTGAATAGTTCCTACTATGCCAACGTCTCAACTGCCAAATGCCAAGAGTTTGGTCGCTGGTACAAGAAGTACAAAAAAATTAAAGGTAAGGCTTGTGCTAATTACTTTTTTGGTTATATTTTTTGTTACATGGTGCCATCTTAAATCAAGTAAGGAAAAAAGGCTAAGATGCTAACCTGACATCAGCACAGTAGACTGGTCAAATAGATGCGTCCGAAATCGCATAATGTCCGAGTAGGTACTACATTTGATAAAGAACTTACTTTGTAACCATTAAAATCTGTCATGTTGTCACTGTCAATTAACTTACGGCATCAGGTGCATCGTTTCACTGCCACTGCCAACTCCTCTCCTGAGACCTTATGGGATAGTAAAGTCTCCCTTAGATGTTCACTTCAGAATCTCGCCTATCATCCGGGTACTTTTTCAAGTAGTAGGTCATCCACATACTTTTCATCTCTTGTTTTATGAATACTATGAATTCGGACATACTACTGTTTTTTTACATATCGTTTTTCACCTACTATATAGGGAAATAGGCATATTCAGGGAATGCGTTTTTGTTTTTTAATGAGATGTCCCGTTTCTAGCTTGTGGTAAGGTGTTCAGGGTCATAAGCAAGTCTTGAGCTTTGTGCTCCGTTTTATACATTATCTCTTAATGACTCGTCTTACACGGGATGGGGTAACCTAAGCCTCCTCACGGCCTAATAGAAACCACTGTTCCTTCCCCCAAAATGCTGCAGGGGGTCTCCCAGTGGCAGGTCCTACAGGGAGTCGTCCCACAGCTCCGCTGTTTAAGCCTCTTAGCATCCAAATGCCTGTGACAATTTTCCTCCTCTTGTTGCCTCTTCAAAAAGTGAAATAATTACACAGCTGGACAGATCAAAGTGGGGGCTAAACCCCAAGTGCAGCAAGAGAGAGAGCGCCAACAAAGAATAAAGCGATCCTCGGCACGCTGTCAGAGTAAGTGGTGTTGAGTTACACCGAGTCCCCTCCATTAGTTCTGCTCCTTGCCTCCCAGAGCTAAACACTCAGCCCGCATTGCCAGATGTGTGTGCCAGTGCGGCGAGACCCCATTGGATGACTCACGTGTCAGTCATACGATTGTAAGCCGAAGTTGTAAAACGTTCTATTCATGAAAGAATGTTGTTCTTTCATTGTGAGCGTGATTGAGTAAGTGAGTGAATGCTTTTGTCATTTACCATGAGTTCCTTGTGTCTGTTTTAGGGGATTATTTGTGGCAAGGGCGGGAGAGCTCCGAAATCAAGGGTAAGCCTCTATACTCTGATGTTTCTTTGGGTAAAGGACTGTATTTGATTTGTCAACTAAAACACTAGAGAGTTTGTTCTTGTTCCTCATACGCATCTTCATCTTTCTGCAGTTGAAAGGGACAGTCTTGCTGACTTCTGTGTATTAGCCCAGCGTCCACCCCCTCACCTGGCTGGTCTGGCACAGCTTGGTCCGTTGAACAGCGCCAGCTCTCTTGTGAAAGGTGGCCCTGGAGAATCTCAGAATTCAGTCCAGTCTCAGCCTCCATCCCAAGGGCAGCCGCAAGTTTCATCATCTCATGGGCAGCTCCATCACAGTCCTCCGCTACGGGCCCAGGTGCCTCCTCCACCTCCGCCTGCGGCCTTGCAACCTCTTTTGGCACCTGGAGGACTTCTCTCACCCCAGCTCAGTCCACAGCTGGTGAGACAGCAGTTAGCCATGGCCCATCTTATCAACCAGCAGCTGGCCGTCAGCCGCCTCCTGCATCAGCACCCGCAGGCTCTTAACCAGCAGTTTCTCAATCACCCACCCATCCCACGGCCTAGCAAGTCCGGTGGCCCTGGAGAGACCGGGTCCAACCCCTCGGCTGCGGAAGTCTCATCTGATATCTACCAACAGGTGCGAGATGAGCTGAAAAGGGCCAGTGTCTCGCAGGCAGTGTTCGCTCGAGTTGCCTTCAACCGTACACAGGTATAGTACAGACAGCATGGTGCTGAAATAGTACACATATTGTTCGCAGGATGGAGACAGTTCAAAGCGAAACCTTGAGGAAACAGGGTACAAAGTACAAAAAACAAGGTACACCAAGTATAATAGCAAAGAACCTTCAGAACATACCAGTCACTAGCGCAGGGCGATATATTGAATATGAATGATGTTTTCATAATGATTTTGCTTGTGTAACATATGAATATTGCAATTATTTTAATGCACTTTTTATTTGGCCATTAAGTTTCTGTAAGTTAAACTCAACAAACTTACAAACTTAAGGGAGGGGACTTGGTTCAGCACTTCCTCTATACACAGACTAAATCATGTACAAGTCAAGACTAAACAAGCTTAATTTGGCACTGAACTAAATACAGGTGGATAATCAAGGTGTTAAAGTTGTTCTGTTGGAGGTTTCAGATCTATGAGTCGCTTTGAGCATGTCAACATGATTGCTCTGGTATCCAGAGGTTGGAACCTCTCATTCACCCTCTCAGCAGAAAACACCTGGTGAATTCAGTGAATGACTGACTGCAGGTCTAAATTATGTTCAGTTACATCCAACATAGTGCACAGTCAGTGCAAGTGTGGGTTGAGACCTACATGATGCAGGTGAAGTAACTGCATGAATGTGTTATGGAAAAATTAGCCTCTGTGCTTATGTATGTGTTTATGTGTGTACACCAGGGCCTGCTGTCAGAGATCTTGCGGAAAGAGGAAGACCCACGCTCAGCCTCTCAGTCCTTGCTGGTGAACCTCAAAGCAATGCAGAACTTCCTGAACTTACCTGAGAGCGAGAGGGACCGCATTTACCAGGAAGAGCGAGAACGCAGCATGAACCCTCCTGTGAGCCTGCCCCCAAGCACAAACCCCAGCCCTGGGGGCCCCCGCCTCTCTCAGGTACCCCATTTTCCCAACCTTGACTAGGTTCAACCTCCTACACATCCCTCTTCCCCTGTTGCGTCTGTGTTTGTATGATTGACTTGGTGAAGAAATACATGAAAGCTTTTGTTGTGTCTGATTCTGAATTGTTTATCTGTAGGCCTATGAGATTGCTTTTGTTTCTGTCTGAATTCATGTGATCTGTTTACTTGTTTTGTTTGAAACATCAGGGTGTAGAAGTTTTTTTTAAAAATGCAAGAACTGAGTTTAGTAAAGGCTGGAATACACCATACAACTTTTAAAATCTGAAGAGAATACTAGGATACTAGAATACTAGGCATCACACACTTGCAGACTTTGTAAATATTTACAAAAAAACTGGGCATCATATACAAAACAAATGAGGATAACAGACTACCAGACTTTCAAGACGAATTCATGCAAAAACATGGGCCTTGTTGCTAGGAGATGCATGACAAATGAAAACAATGTGTTAAAATTAGCTCAAAATATCAAACATGTTTTTACATATTTTCTGTGAGATATGTCAATTCCGACTGCCCAAAATCTGCAAAGTAGCTCTGATTTTTGCGACAACTAGCATTGACTCTTCCAGACTGCAAATTGCGGCAAAAATCTGGGCAAAAGTCCTGTAGTGTATTCCAGCCTTAACTCAGTCAGAAAACAAAGGTAAAATGTTTAGTTCCTTTGACATCTTTAGTGCACAGTGTTTGGCTATTATTCTAGTATGATGTAAATTATATGTTGTCTTTAAATATTAATACATATTGACATACTGAGAATAACAATATGGATAATTCACTAAAACAACCACATTGACTTTCAAGACAGTGCCCTCTAAGGGTCAAACTAGCTAAAATCTGATTGCCAACTTTTTATTGCTAACGTCACGCCATACCTCCCAATGCAGAAAGTGTGGGAGCGCAGCATCGATGAACAGTTAACTCCTGACGCGTGGGCATCTATTTGGAAGAATAAGACCAAAATCATAAACTCGGTGAGGATTACATCAACACTAACTTCATTGCCTCATAGAGAGTACCTCATCTGAGACCTCCATGATCTGTATGAGTAGTAATCAGTTGTAGGTATGACACATCATCCCATTTTGAAAATAAAAGTCAAGCTCCTACAGAAGGTCAAATATATGCTGTTTATATGGAATACTGTTTATATTAATGTTTGTTAGAGATTAGAGGGTTCACACCCATTACAACTTCAGGTTCACAAGCTCTTGTCCTTGATTCTCTAAAATGACAAATGCAGGAAAGCATGGCCTTGCTCCTGTCATAGCATGTTTATATTAAATGACCTGGAACCTGGTGCGTGGACTGTCTAGAATGCTTGTATGAAGCATATGAATGTGCCTGCTTTCAGTCTCAGGACCATTGTGAATGAATCCATGCAGATAATAAAAATCCTTCTGATATGAGAACAAAGTTCTCATTCTTTGGTCTTAGGGAATGTGGTTGTGTATTATCATTACTATTATGTCTGTATATGTTTATCTTGTAATCGTTTTTACTGGGGAATGTAAGATTACTTGCCTGTGCCTGCAGAGCAACTTCAAACATTAAAAGAGAAAAAACACCACTCTAAAATCAATACACCATACTTCAAACACATACTACAAAGAGTTTACTTATGGATGCTTTAATGATTTATCTGCTAAAATCTCAGTACATCGCAGGTACAAACAAGGGTCTGAAATATCATCGACGAATGTTCTATAGCAATTATGAATGTTTATCTAACCAATTTGTTTTCTTTGTTACTTTTAACTTTGACCGCTGGACCCTCACAGTCCAAGACTTCTGGTCCTAACCCTGACCTTCCCCTGAAACTGGAGCCGCTAGTTAACATCACCTCAGCCATCTATGACGAAATCCAGCAGGAGATGAAACGGGCAAAAGTGTCTCAGGCACTTTTTGCCAAGGTGGCAGCTAACAAGAGCCAAGTAAGAACTGATTCAGTAATTATTTACCCAGATTTTCTTGTTATTATTTATAAACCTGACACGTTTCCAGCCAAAAAATTTGATGGACTTGGTATCTTCATATGATAATTGTTAGTAATACATTTAATGCTTTTGAGTCATCTAAGAAGTGTACACTGTAAAAGTGAGGTTGGTTATGTACTTCAGCTTAAATGGATTCTTGAAATACCATTTTATTATGAAAATAATTAAACAATTAATAAATATAATTTTTTTACTATTTTGGTAACACTTTTTTGATGGTCCCTTTTGATTGGATATTTGAGAAAGTTATTTCAGAGTGATTTGTTTTATTCTGAAAAGACTAAGCTTGTTCTTTACTCAGTCAGTGTAGGGGAAGTAACAGTGTCCGTCTGTGCAGGAATTTATATCTGATTCTGGCGCGTCTCTGTAGTTGATAAACAAAAACATAAAAATCAACAGATAGCCTGATAAATGCCTTCCATTTATTCATCTCTGAGTTACCATTCCAGATCCTGCCAAAGGATCTCATTCTTTCGGTGGCTTTCTCTCCTGTCCCATGAGTCATCGTGACTTATGTTGTGATACAGGCGTGCATCCAGTGTTCCACAGATTGACCTGATTACTGTTCTCATACCTTTTACATTGACACTTGTTCCCAGATAGCTATATAAATAATGCAGAATATTGTGACTAGAAGTATGTGAATGGGACATAGAAGTCAGTGTTTTTGAGGCCTTAAAAAACTTTTTATCTAGCTGTGAACAGTCATTGTAGCAGTTGTGAAAAGCACATCACGGAAATCTACTCTTGCTTTTTTTTTTAATGTTTCATAAGCTTTATGCTTTTTCATAAAGTTGTCCAGAGTCCAAAATGAACACTTGGCAAACCCCACTTCTGAGTAAAAAAAAAAAAAAAGGCTTTGGTGAGCAAATAAAACGAGCAATTTAAATAATTTTTCTTTGAAATACATAAATAATAATTTCACAGTTTCTGCAAAAATATTAAGCAGCACAGCTGTTTTCAACATCTTTCTTGAGTAGCAAATCAACATATTAGAATGATTTCTGAAGGATCTTGTGATCCTGAAGATCTAATGATGTTGAAAATTCAGCTTTGCATCACAGGAATAAATTACATTTTAAAATATAATAAAATAGATAACTTTTTATTGTAATAATGTTTTACAATATTACTGATTTTACTGATTTTTTTATCAAATAAATGCAGCCTTGGGGAGATTTCCTTTGAACAGTAGTGGATATATATATATATATATATACACTATATTGCCAAAAGTTTTGGGACGCCTGCCTTTACATGCACATGAACTTTAACTCTTTCCCTGCCAGTGTTTTTAAAAAAAGTTAGCTGTTCCCCACCAGAGTTTTTGATAATTTTCACAAAAATGTAATGGCTGCCAGCATATTTTGTTGTATGAATATCTGAGCATGCAATATATAATAAAAAAAGAACAGACCTCTCTGCTTTTAAACAAACCCATTTTGGAAACCCATTCCATGAAGCTCTCTACGCACTGTTCTTAAGCTGATCTGAAGGAGACACGAAGTTTGGAGGTCTGTAGCTATTGACTCTGCAGAAAGTTGGTGACTTCTGCGCACTGTGCGCATCAGCATGCGCTGACCCCGCTCTGTGATTTTATGTGGCCTACCACTTTGTGGCTGAGTTGCTGTTGTTCCCAATTGCTTCCACTTTGTTATAATACCACTAACAGTTGACCGTGGAATATATAGTAGTGAGGAAATTTCACGAATGGACTTATTGCACAGGTGGCAACCTATCACGGTACCACGCTTGAATTAACTGAGCTCCTGAGAGCGACCCATTCTTTCACAAATGTTTGTAGAAGCAGTCTGCATGCATAGGTGCTTCATTTTATACACATGTGGCCATGGAAGTGATTGGTACACGTGAATTCAATGATTTGGAGGGGTGTCCCAATAATTTTGGCAATATAGTGTTTATATGATTGTGCATGATAAATTCTATCAGTTCACCTGCCACTGACAGGTACGGAAAAAAGTTAATAGCTACATTGAGTGCAAAGGACAACAATGATCATTTTCTTTAACGCGAGCTGGAAAAGCATGCCATTCATTTCAGAGTGTTGATAAAGAATTTTATTTTCAAAAGCTATTGGACCATTTGTTTGTCTCTGACTCATTTAGATCAAAGAGAGATAATTGATTTAGTCAAATATGATCCCACTCCCAGCTGCGCCTAATTCTTACCATGTAATAGCCTGAGAGAGCTTTGGTCTCTGCTGCTCTCTTTACTGAGGAACCCTGTGTTATTGCAGCATGGCTTTGCAGGTGTGACCACCTCATCTAGAGGCATGTGTTAGGGCCATCTTCTCATGTTTGTGTGTATGAGATGTGTCAGCAAAGTGCTGCTCTGGTGGTGTGTGTATATATGAATGTGTGTGTGACAGATGCGGTTAGGTCTCACAGGTCTGGGGTCGGGTGGGGGGGGTCACGGCTGAACGCGCCCATCTGCTGCAGCTGGCCAGGAGGAGCTGAGGGAGAAAGAGAGAGAGAGAGAGATGCTCAGGTCATTAACAATGTGTGCTGGAAGAGGTTGGCTGCACACAACAGCTGGTGTCAAAGACTGGCCCAGTCTAGCAGAGATAATCAAATCTTCCTAATCTCCCACCATTTCACTCTCTCTTTTACACACTCTCAACTCTCTCAGTGCATTTGTGATGCTTTGTGGTGGTACTTGTTTACTATAAAGTAAACTTTACAGTCATTAAATAAACATGATCGAAGGGTGAGTTGTTTCACAGGACATTCTGCCCATCATTCCTTTATATTAAAGTGACATAAAAAAAGAGATATTCCCTATAGCGGAGCTTTATTGGGTATCCAACTGCAGACAAGGCATATATTGATACTATTTAGTGATTGTTGAAAAAAAAATCCTTCAGCTAAACAAAACATGTAATGAACCCTTTTCCTTTTTTTAGGGATGGCTATGCGAGCTGCTTCGCTGGAAAGAGAGTCCCAGCCCAGAGAACAGGACTCTTTGGGAGAACCTGTGTACTATCCGGAGATTTCTGAGCCTTCCGCAGACGGACAGGGATCTGGTGTACGAAGAAGAGTCCCGCCATCACCACAGCGAACGGCTGCACACTGTGCTACACTTGCCCACTGACCCTCAGGTGAGTTTTTGAAACCTCGAATTGCATACTTCAGTACGTATCTATGGCAAAAGGAAGCAGTTTAATGTGGCATTTGCACTGCAGGATGGTCATATTATGAGAAATTAATTGTTCCTTGATCCTTATCCTTGTTCCTTGAGAAATCTAAATCTTCTATAACTTTCTGATGTCAGGCAATTAATAAATTAACACAACTGCCCACATTTATATGTCAAAACCAGATATTCAGGGTTCAGAAAATACATTTTGAACAATCTGACCCTACATTTTCAGCATGTTTTGTTATTCTAACACTGTGTTAAGCAGGATTTGCATACTTTTTATCGAAGAATGATGTCAGAAACTATACTGAGCTTAACAGAAACTTGTGAGTGCTGTAACTAAGGTTGAAAACTAAGGTTTTTTATTATATTATTTATTTATATTTTATTTATTTTTATTTATTGCCTGTTCTATTTTGCCCAAAAAAGCCATTTCATTCTAAGAGAGAGGGTGCTTTTTCCGCAAGAAACCTTGGTTTAATATTAAAAGTTTAAAAAATTATAATTTGACCCCTAGGTGTATAAGACTTTAGTGTTAAAAGTGGAGGGAACATGAATTCTACATAATTTTTCAAGCAGAATTTCTCTTAAGATTATATGAATGTGTGTTCATTGTGTGAATGAACATTGAGGCTTCTTTGAGGCTTTGGTTTTAATATCAGCATCATTCATGCAGCCTTCTTGCCAACATCTAATAACCCAGCACACCCCAACCTCTTTAATCACACACACACACATAGAGAATTCCAACTAACACGCTACTGATTAAATGGACTTTCCCCTATGCCAGCCAGGGTCATTATAGTATAGACAGTGGACACACACTTTTCCAGTATTACACACATTCATTCACAGTATGCACACACATCTACACACTAATACTTGTATGTAAATACATGCACACACAAACCGCATACACATAAATCTACAAACACTTGGATCAATGCATTCCACCTTCTTTAAACCTACTCTTCTTTCTCACCCTGCCAGTAAAGCATTGCAGTTTAATTCACTCACAATGATTGCTGTTTATTAACATTTATTAACTTAAGTTAATTAAGTATTAAGTATTAAGATTAAGTACTAACAAATGGAGACAGTGTTACTCTCAGTTACTGTGCTAGCTTATTACGCTTCTTTCTCTCGTGTGCTTTCTCTTTTATGTCAGTGGAATAAACAGTCTGTTGGCAGCATGTGTATGTGTGTAAATATACTCATTTATGTGTTTTGGGCGCAGAAGGAAATGCCCCATTAGGACACACCCTGACAGACAGTGCCACCACAGCCCTGATATTAATAATTACGGGAAGAGAAGGAACACTCACACAGACACACATATATGCACATACACATACTAGTGTGTAATGACTCAAGGGACTTTACTACAGCAAGTTTCTTTAGTAACTCCACAATGACTTTGGCCATGAACTCTTGCACAACATTTATCATAAAAACATAAGGAAAGTCAGTTCATTTACTAAAGCATTGTTGTATTTATATTCATAGTGTTATTTTTATATACACTTTTCAATAATTTTTTTATGTGATGTAATATTAATGTACCTAAATTACACTTCATTGTGCCATTGGTGATCAGGATCAACCACTTTTATGTTTGGACTATTTTATTTCTAAAGGAAATTAAAGATTAGACAGGTTTGACAATATTGTGTTGTGTCCACACGTAAATGCCATACATGAGCATGTTGCTGTTTTTTATGCTGTAATGAGGGACCCTCTTTAGATCCCAGCAGCCCCCTCGGCTCCAGCCTGCCTGCCACCACAGTCAGCACATGTGTCCCAGCTGCTTATGCAGACATGAGCATATTAGTGAATGAACACACATGCAACACATACATGTATACAGTTTATTTAGCAGATACCACCTCAGTGTGACCAACAGACTTCACTGATGTAGTAACTTTAATCTTATAATATAATCAAACATAACTAAGATAAAGTTACATAAAGATCCAGCACAAGTCCTCTGGTTTAAACCATGAAATCCTGTAACATTCACATGTCAAACCAAATCAAGCATGTGATTTGTGTTTTCTCATAAGACAAGGCTTGGTGTGTACATGGATATCCTGTTCAAAAGAACAGCATTGCAGAATTTTTATTGTAATTAGACAAAAGCTAATTATTACAATATTATCTAAAAAATATTTGCTTTGTATAAAATACATAAAACAGTGTATCTTTTCTCTACCTTTTTATAATACATTTAGACCCGAAGAGAAAAAGTATTTATATTTTGAGCATAAATAATAAGCATAAATATTGTTCCAAAGCAATTTTTATAAAGAATGTTGCCTTTCACTTTGTATTTTTTCAAAGACATTTTTTTTTTGCAGACTGCCTAGCACCCATTGTGGCACCCCAAGGGATCCGTATCCCATTAAAAAAAAAGAAAGAATCATGAATCATGCCACCTCCAGTGTGCAAATTTGTATTTTTTTTTCTTCTTCTTCATCTTCATGTAGCTTAAAGGTTTCAACCACTCAGGACGGGTCCGCGTGAGCCCCTTGATGCAGCTTAATCTAACCTTAGGGACACACTCAGTCATACTAACACAATCTAGATGGCTGACCCAATCATACATCGTCTTCACACTGTTTCTGGATTGGGTGTGCGTGGTCTTAAGTGCCTCCCTTTGCTCATTTGGCAGGACATTTCCTATGAATAATTTCTCTTTTGTTTTTGCTAAATTGGATGCTGTGATGTGCACTGGAGTGCCCCCTAGATCCTGCCATGTGGATTGGGACCCCAATTGAGTGCTGGGGTTGGAGGAGAGTGAGCAATGCACATACTTGCATGTTCACACACACTTAGCATGGCAAACATTTTGGCAAACATTAGGCCTTATTCAGAGTTCAATGAACAGGTTTATTCTTGCATTCTTTGTTTAACCAATTATTTTATTTGTATAATATAATAGTATTGATTTAATTTAACATATTAGTTATAGGGTATAGAAACCTGTTTCCTCCTTAGTGTGAAAAAGAAAAACAGTAAAAAAGGTACATGTAATTGTAAGATTAAGTTTATAATAAGAAATAGTCACAATTATTAAATATAAAATCACTTTGTGAGATGTCGCATTTACTAAGAAAATAATAAATAAATAAGGTTTAGTCATTGTGTTGTACTTGTTACTTGTTGCCTGTTTCATTTATTTTTGTGGATTGCCTGAACTCTACTTATTCTTAAAAAATATTAAGACATACACATGACTCACCCATTCCTGAGGTATTGCAATGTGGCAAAGAAAAATTATGATGCACATGATAATTGGAGAAGGTGAAGTCATGCACAAGCAAACCAACAGGAAAGTGTCTTTCTCATCATTACATATTTATCTGCCTGTTAATGGCATCTCCAGTGGCAACACAGCCCCACTTAATCCTGCCTCCGTCCCCACGAGGGCCAGTCCTCATTAAGATTGAACTGAATTTTTTATGTTCTATAATTCTTTCATACTTCACCATAATTTGCCTTGATTTGTGTTTAAAGAAAAAAAGATACTTTTTCTTAATGCAATGAACTCAGAGACCCTACCCAGCTTGGAATTAGATAAAAGGAAGCGATGGAGATGAATATTGCGAAAAAAAAAAAAGTTTTTTTGGCTCTGTGTCCAAATGTGACTCCTGTGGTTGTGAAGACTTTGTTTAAGAACTGAGTAGGTGAATGAATTGGATGGTAGAGGAAATCGGAGGTTGGCTTTATAGCTAAAGCAGGAATTTGAAATGAAGTCACTCCTCTGGCCTGGCAGAAAAACTTCATTAACGTCAACCATTAGAGCACAGGAACAGGACTCTTAGATGGTTTATTATGAATGGTGTTTTAGAGGACTCACTCTTTATCTCTGAATTTGAAAATATCCCATAGGATGCCAAAACAACGGTATATGTATGTTGCTATTTAGTGTGTGTTGTGCATTTTGGATTGTACTGTATGTCTTTGGAACTTAACTAACTTGTTCCCAGAATTTCATAAAATAATATACACAACAAGCAAACATATACAGGATGAATGGGTTTGTCAATGTGTGTGTGTGTGTGTGGTCTCTTTAGCTAAGCTAACGGGTATTTTGTGCTGTTATGCCATGTGGTCAATCTAATTATTCACCATCTTCAAACTTCTTCAAATTTCTTTTTCTCGTCCTTTCTTGTGGCCTCTGTTTGTTTCTCTGAGACATGGAAAGTAATACATTATGGAGAAATAGAGAAGAAAAAAGAACAAACCTACACACTTCCTGTAAAGCGCCAGCCCAAAACAGCCCCCACAAGTGAAATCGGAGCAATTTCATGGTCTGGCCTGCCCTCAATATTATTTAAAAAATACCCTGTTATTATTTAGGGAATAGAGAGAGCGAGAGCAGGAGAGAGAGGCGCATGACTATTATCTTTATGTAGGTCCTTTAATTTTAATGCACCGCAGATTTATAGCTTAGCATTCCAGTGTGGAGGCATTGGGCACCCCACCCTGGTCATAAACTCAGCAGGACAGCGCCACAGACTTCGATAGCTCAGCTGTGACACACGGCACCTTCCCTTGTATCAGAGCTAACCAGATACCTCTTTCTTCCTGGTACTAAATATATGCTTTACTCCTAATCCTATTTTATCGCTGTTTTACACTCTATTCTCCCAATCCTATTGTATTTTGGGGCCCACACTAGAAGAAAATGTAAGATTTATTGACATTTGAAACATATGGATGGTCTCAGAACCTCTGTAAAAATAAAAGTGTAGCTCTGTTAGCCTAACTAGCTAACTTGTTAAAAAATGCTAATAGTGACACTGTGTTTGTACAAGACAATAGCATATGATAACAATTTCATATCTTGTGTCAAAGTCAAAAGTGTCATTTCTGGCTTGTTTTGGTGTTTGCATTGTTTTTCTGTTAAATTTAGCAGTCACTTAGTCTATGCTAACAGGGATGGGATGTATCCCTGTCAAAATGACAGATGAAAACCAACTTGTCACTATACATCAAATGTAATGTTGTTTTAAAACTCATTTCTTCATAACAGATTCTTTTGATGTAATTTATTTTGGTTTTGGTGAGTATTTGTTTAGCGTCTTCCTCTGTTGAATTTCATGCGGTTGATGTGTCAGCTCAGATGCTGTTAGTTGCCTTGATGCCCTCAAAACATGATGCAATGACAAAATATTCAATCTTGTGGAATTATGTGTACAATATACATAGTTAAACAATCATAGCCTGGGGCAGTCTGGTTGGATTTTTACCAGAGTTGATCACATACTCAAGTGCAGAGAGGACATTAACTCCAAAAAACATTCATTGAAAGGACACTTTGAACTTTTAAGCAGTTTTCAATTATTCCATACTGCTGACTCTTGTTTATAAGTTTACTAATAAAACTTCTCATCTTTCTCACTAGGCACTTCACAGACAGCCCATGCAGCCACTGAAGGACCACTCTCCGATCCGAGAGGACCCTGTCCCCAGTTCTGGAGCCGAAGAGAACCCTCAGGCTAACGCAGGTAACAACGGAGGGGTTAGCAACGTCACCAAAAAACCTCGCTCCCGCACGAAGATCTCTCTGGAGGCTCTGGGCATCTTACAGAGCTTTATCCAAGATGTGGGCCTCTACCCTGACCAGGAAGCGATTCACACCCTTTCAGCCCAATTGGATCTGCCCAAACACACCATCGTTAAGTTTTTCCAGAACCAGCGCTATCATGTGAAGCATCATGGCCGACTGAAGGAGCTCGGATCTGAGGGCGGCGGTGTAGACGTGTCCGAATATCGCGACGAGGAGCTGCTCTCCAGTTCAGAGGATGCAGAGTCCAGTGAAGATGGACACGAGGAGATCTACAGTGGGCATGAGAGTGCGCCGACCGGAGGAGCCAACTCGGTCTCAACTGCAGCTGTTTCTTCTGGCCAAGATGAGAATAAAGACAAAGGCCTGCCTCTGGGGTCAGCCAGACCCAGCTCCCTGCCCCCATGTGGTTCATCCTCAAGTCCCAGAGATCAAGCAGAATATCAGAGATAAAACAGCCTCCGCAAAAGACTATACTGTAAGTGGGGAGAGGCAAGGAGTGAGCACTTACAACTATTCTGTATTAGAGGAGAGTGTTGTGGACAGCTTAGAAATTTACTGACAAAGGCACAGTGTCCTCTGAGGACCTGTAAAAGGCAAATCAAACAAGATCTGCATTTTGATTAAGGAGGCATGATGTAGAAAAATGAGTTGTGAGCTACTCCTGTCCTCATACCTCACTAGTTACTTACAGGGATGTGAAGCTATCCCTACAGTGTACTACAAGGAAAGCATTTGGTGGGCTGGAAAGCTTTCATTTCCTAGATGTAAATCATCAAATTAAGGCAGGTTTCAAGATGGCTGCCTTAACCCCAAGATGTCACAAGCATTAAAACTTGCATGCTAAGAATGTCAAGAGGCCAGTCTTTCACCAAGGATTTCATTTCTAATCAGAGAGCAGAGGGTCTCTTATAAGATACCACTATCCATGCCCCCTCTTCACCTCTACAGGGTTAAAATGGCAGGGACAGAGCTTTAGATGAGCCATGGATCTCCTATAGGACACCAACAACTTCACTCCTGCCCGATCAGGGAGTCTAATGGGCGGCTGTGGCTGTCCTCATCTTCCCCTCCATGATGGGGCATTCTGGCGGTCGCCAACGGAGGGCCGTGCTTGACTGCTAAAGCAGTCATTTGGGTTGGAGGTACAGATGAGCTCTTGGGTGTACACATCAGCCCAGCCCAGGAACCCTACTATAAACATGTGGTGTGCTGAAAGGTCTACAGTTAGCCCAATGGCGCTTTTGAAGACCGCGCCATCCCTCCCAGAACCAGCCACAACGATCATTCCAAACAGTCCCACACGGTTCAAGAAATCACTCCTTTACCCCCACCACCCATGCACACCCAACACTGTGCACAACATCACTATCCGTCACTTCTGTCCAGTGGTTGAAAGTTTGCTTTATACAGATATGTTTAGACCGTAGGTTTCATTCCCGTTTTGCTCTCTTGACACTTAAAAGACTGAGAGAATAAAACATAATTGGCAGATGGACTGACTGCTATGGACAAAAGGACAATGTTGTGGGTGTAGTCTAACTGCATCTGCCTCTGACCTAGTGGAGAAAAGTGAACCATTTCTAGCAACTGCGCTTGTGAGGAAGTGCGGTAGTCCTCTTCCGTCACCTCCCACAGCCCTGTCTTTTACTGACTGTTGCCCACAATGTCCTGATTTGACCACACTTATCCACAGCACTATTTATTGCTATCTTCACCCTCAATTATTATTGTTGTTATTGTTATTATGGTTGTTCTTGCTGTTATTTTTAGTTCTATTTTCATGGTCTAATATCAGCTTTTGGCTTGCAGCAAATGTTTTGGTAATGAGAGACATTGTGAAAGAAAGAAACACTGCCAAAACAGAAAGGAAAGAATTAGAAGCAGTTACTGAGTGAATCATGTGATATATATACTGTCAATTCTATCAGCATTATGTACTTTTCCAAAGAGAACAGCACTTGGCAGATGAGGCGTTGAATATTAAAACAATAGAATTAAGAGGAATCGTTGGAATTTCTATGATCTTTTTGTGCATAAGATGACAATCCTTCTTTTGAGCCAATCAGAACTCAGCAAGCATGAACTCTGTATTCTGATTGAAACTTTGATCAGCATAACTTGAGGCAACATGGCCACCTGTTGCAAATCGTCCATGATACCGTGGCAACTCTTGGATCCAGGGTTCTGATTTGTTTTTTAAAAAATCAGCTGCTACTTGCTCTTTCACAGATAATAGACAAAATATTGTTGTTAACCTTATGCTAACCCTTAAACTATTTTTGTTTTAAACAAGTGATAATTGTGGTTTATGTCCATGTTTTGTCTATTACAAATGGAAATGTTTTATTTAGAATCTTTAATGTGCAAAATGCTGATGTGGTTCTTGCAATTACTTTGAGCATCCTGACTCTTTCTTATAGGCACAGTGTCCATACCTGCACATGCTTATGAGTAATGCATTCCAGCATAACATTAATTAAAATGGGTATAAACATATTTTTATCAGAAAGTATAGAAAATGGCATCCCAATCTCAAGGATAAACTCTTATGTCTGTAGGGTTGTAAGTATATAACCTTGAGAAGTCGTTCTCCAGTGTGTAGATCATTTGTACCTTATTTCACATGCTACATTTTTCACTTACATTAAAGTGAAGACCAGAGCAAGGCATCGAAGACTAGAGCTAGCTAATAAGATCAGGGAGTGACAATAATTCACATTAAAGTGTTGGTGGCAAAAGCCTGGTGTGCTTACCTATTGCAACTATTGACACCTTGACAGCCCAAGAGTGTGTTGTGGTTCTCTGCTGCTCACCTCTCCAGAGATTGAATTCTTCCAGCCATTTTCTGCCAAATTCACCCATCTGCATTGTCTCCTTGTTTCGATTTCACTCTTGCTGTTTGCTTGAGTTCTCCCTGGTCTGCAATTGGCTGATTGTTATGGTCAAGCATAAGTAATTTTAGACCTTACATACCTCCCTGTCTATCATCGTAATCCCCTAAAAATCTTAAATTCTTAAATCAGCTACCTTAAAAATCTGATTACATGATTTTTCTTCTTGTTCAATGACAACGATCTACAGTCTCTTAGGTTATTTCACTCTATTACCAGTCATTGAAAACTTTTCAAGTTTGTTACATTTAAGTATTACCGGTATCTTCCCCTCTAAGTGGTCAGAATGCTTTGTCTTCTCTCTTTTAAATGGAACAAATGCTAGATGTTGCACTGCATGACAAGATACACATCTTCACTGGGAGATCTTAGATACCTGCAGGTTTTGCAAAATGTCTTTAATAACACGGTAGTGATTGCCTGCTTGATCTACACCTTACTTAAGCCTGTCAATCATCAGTCAGTTTTGGAGGCCTGCACTGCCTCTTTCGTTACACTCTGAGCATCTTCTCCATATCCCGCCACCCTGCTGAGCCTAGATCAGCTGGAGACAAGCACTTCTGATGAGTCCGTCCATATACACCTCCCAAATTACCCTCATAAATGATGAGAGCATGTGCACGCATGTGTCTGTGTGTCCTAGACTGGTGTTTAACCTACCATGGGGTTGGCTTACCACTCAGCGGGAGTGAACAACCACGCACTTCTTCTACTCCATCACCTCCTCCTCTCCGTCTTTGTCAGAGTTAGTGGTGAGAGTGACGCCGAAGAGAAAACAAAGAAGATTCCAAGAGTCCCTGATGAGCACTAGGTCAAGGTCACTGCCCAATTATCCACATCTTTCATTTTCATTCTGTCTTTTCAGTTCTCTGTACCATCTCTCTGTTCCCTCATTTTCTCGTTCACCAGGCAGGAAAGTAATCGTTGTCTCCCATGCTGTGGTGTCGAGGTTAAGTGGAGGTGATCATGTTTTGTGGAGAGGGTAGTTTCTTGAGAGGTAGCAGACTCCTGGAGTGGCATGTCTGAGAAGGGTTGCGGTTTAGACAAAGGCTTGTTTGGTATCTGTTCATCTACAAAGCCACTATAACATTAGTTTTGGGTGGGAAAGCTGAAGGTCTTCAAGGCCACTTTCTAATATTCACACACATTATTTAGACAATTAGATTTGGACAATGTTTCTAACTTTGACTTTCCTTGTGTAACTTATAATGTATGACTTCTTGGATATTAAATTTACAGGTACACAAGAATATCACATACAAAAGAGGAAGGAAATGCATCATAATCATTTTCAATACCCCATGGATTTGTAAGGAAGGATGCTCTTGCTCGTCTTGCTAATGCTTTCGTTTATCTTACAGTGCCTCTGAACTAAGCACAGTTCTCCAGTTCTTTGCTTCGGAGATGACAAAATTAGACGATCTCATAATTTTCATCGTTTTTGTACTCATAAACGCCTACAATGTGAATCAGGATTGCCACTCCTGAATTGGTACTTTCCTTGTCAATCGAATGCATTGTCATTATCACTAAGTGATAATTAACTTATGTGCATCATTTGGCTTCTTTGTTTGTATGACAATGTTTTGGGTTTTTTTATTTTGTTTTTCAAATGCTGTTGTTTAAATAAAGTGCATTCAAGGAACTATAGAACTATTGCGTGTGGGTTTGTTCTACCTGCAAACTCTTGACTAAACTGGGTGGTCTACAAGTCTAAGGCTCAAATTGCTTTATCCTTAGTCCACATTACAGTCAGAGAAAGCAGTGACTAATGCACAGTGCTATGTTGTATTTAGCAGAGGGATTAGAAGTGGAGACAAATGAGTGGAAAGAAACAAAATACAGTTTCACTTGTACATTAAAGCAATCAAACAAACCATAATAGGAAAAATGTTACTGGAAATGACAATGTAGTGTTTCATGCTTATCCATTTAGGAGAATTTGAATAAATAAACCACTTGATACTGCAATCTAGTGAGTAATGAAAAATATTCTAGCATATTGCTACGATGTCTATCTGAAGTGTCTCTATAAATCACACTTGCATAAGTAAATTCCTTAGAATCAGACATTATTCAAAATATCCATTTTGTCCCAACTGAAAACAAACCTGACTTTCATTTCAACACAATAAACAAGAACTTTTCCTGCATCAATAATTCCACGCCTTATTGCATTTTACAACGTGATTGCTGGAGGCTTCTTTGCATTCATTCCATTGTGTGTTCTCTTGAGCTTATTGTGGGTTATGAAATGTACATTTGCATACAAGTGATAAACTTCCACTGGCGTTAACTCCACTGAATTGCCTCAGCATATATGACAATTTTTGTTATTTATTATTTTGCGCAACAGTAAGAATTGGTTCAATTACGTGAAGCCCCATCAGTCCCTTGACCTCATGCAGCCCTGCAATACTAAAGCCACCCCCAAACTCAGAGTCCTGTCTCTGGCCACCTGCCAGGCTTCCCTCCTTCCTATGGTTCCCTGCTCTCCAGAACAGCTTGCAGTGGTGTCCTCTGGTTTTCATTCCACACCAGCCCTCCAATCTCCTAAATTGAACTTATTATTCGCTCAATTGGCTTGCTTTAACCCTTTCTCCCCCTCCAGGTTTAGGCCTGTATGTCATTAGCCAGAGGATTTTTCGGTCGCAGCGAGAGCGTCAGGAGCTGGAGGGGTGTAGCTATAAACCCGTGGTCCCTGGCAGGATTTGCAGTTGCATCCGCTGGAAGAGAGTCAGCGCTCATTCTATGAGTGCAGTGGAGCCAGACCACCCAGAGACGGATGTGTGGCCCAGTTTGTTTTCTGGCTGATGAGCTTTTGTCCCAGCTGATAGCTTTTGCGACCTGGATCTCTCTCTCTCTTTGCTCGTTCATTATCTGTTTCTTTCTGTGTGGTGCTCTTCATCACATATCAATAGGACAGGGTTATTCCATAACTGTATAGATATTATCCAGTAGCAAACGGCAGCCTTGTAAGTGGCATTTAAGTTGTCAGAAAATACACACATAAAGGTCCCACTTTGTAGGTGTCTTTAACTACTATGTACTAACATATAAATAAATTATTTGATACAATGCACTTGTGTACATACATGTTTTTGCATTGTATTTATATATTTTTAAAAATGGCAGCATGTAATTACACCTGTAATTAATTTCTGTAATTACATCTATAATTACACTGTTGAATCTTCCCTTACCCCTTAACCCACCCTTAAACCTACCCATACCACCAATCCAGTCCCTAACCTAACAGCAAATGTGTTTTGGGTTGCACTTTATTTTACAGTACGTGTACTTACCTAAGAAAGTACTGGGTAATATAAGATAACTACATGGGTTTTTGAAATTGAAAATTGTACTGATTTTTTGATGCAAGTGCGTAGTAGTTAGGGACACAATATAAAATGAGACCAAAAAACTAAACAAGACAAATAACAGCACTTTGAGATCAGTCATAAATACTGTATCACCCAGTAGAAAGAATGCTACCCATCTTAAATTCTAGGGAAAAGGAAGACAAGTATGAGAATCAAGCCCTGGAAGAAAAAAAAGCCCATACCACTAAAACAATATATCATATACACTATATTGCCAAAAGTATTGGGACACCCCTCCAAATTAGGGATGTGACGGTAGGAAATTTTCCCACCGGTTAATTGACGTGTGACAACACCGGTAATACCGGTATCACCGGCGGGGGCTTTTAAAACGCTAATTTCAAACTGAAAATTAAAATGTGAACGGCCGCAATGGCATTCATAACAGTGCGGAGCAAAGTGAGTGTTTTAAAAAAAAAAATTTAATTCATTAAATGAAGCTTTCATAGGAATGTACTGAAAATGCGGCAGTGGACACGCACGGATGTATGACAGTGCGGCCATGCTCATTTTTTACTTTCGGTTTGAAATTAGCGCCAATTCAGGGGCGCGTTGCTTGAATGGTGGCACCGTTCATTAGCCTATTATTCTTAATGAAAAACACAAAAGAACAGTACAATGATAAACTCCCTTAAACAGGCGCTTTTACATTTCGCTATGAAACCAAATCTTCAGCGATCATCTTGTCATTCAGCTCAGCTCCTCACTCATGATGAATGAAATCTGACTCCTTGTTGCCTGTGCTGCGACTCGTTCGGCTTACGCTGCACATTCAGTTTTTAATTATAGTGTCTGTTCTCTAACTGAACTTAATGATTTTATTACTATAAAAAAATCTAAACGACGGTGGGGGGCGGTGCCGCGGTGGGCAAGTGATGTAACCGGTGTTTGCAACACCAACTATCGCAGCAAGCCTACTCCAAATCATTGAATTCAGGTGTTCCAATCACTTCTATGGCCACATGTGTATAAAATGAAGTACCTAGGCATGCAGACTGTTTCTACAAACATTTGTGAAAGAATGGGTCGCTCTCAGGAGCTCAGTGAATTCAAGCGTAGTACCGTGATAGGTTGCCACATGTGCAATAAGTCCATTCGTGAAATTTCCTCACTACTAAATATTCCACGGTCAACTGTTAGTGGTATTATAACAAAGTGGCATGCTGATGCGCACAGAAGTCACCAACTTTCTGCAGAGTCAATAACTACAGACCTCCAAACTTCATGTGGCCTTCAGATTAGCTCAAGAACAGTGCGTAGAGAGCTTCATGGAATCGGTTTCCATGGCCGAGCAGCTGCATCCAAGCCTTACATCACCAAGTGCAATGCAAAGCGGCAGATGCAGTGGTGTAAAGCACGCCACCACTGGATTCCAGAGCAGTGGAGACGTGTTCTCTGGAGTGACGAATCACCCGATGGACGAGTCTGTGTTTGGCGGTTGCCAGGAGAACGGTACTTGCCTGACTGCATTGCACCAAGTGTAAAGTTTGGTGGAGGGGGGATTATGGTGTGGGGTTGTTTTTCAGGGGTTGGGCTTGGCCCCTTAGTTCCAGTGAAAGGAACTCTTAATGCTTCAGCATACCAAGACATGCTCCCAACTTTACAGGAACAGTTTGGGTATAGCCCCTTCCTGTTCCAACATGACTGCGCACCAATGCACAAAGCAAGGTCCATAAAGACATGGATGAGCGAGTTTGGTGTGGAGGAACTTTACTGGCCTGCACAGAGTCCTGACCTCAACCCGATAGAACACCTTTGGGATGAATTCGAGCTGAGACTGCGAGCCAGGCCTTCTCGTTCAACATCAGTGCCTGACCTCACAAATGCGCTTCTAGAAGAATGGTCAAAAATTCACTCCTAAACTTTGTGGAAAGCCTTCCCTAAAGCTGTTATAGCTGCAAAGGGTGGGCCAACTTCATATTAAACCCTATGGATAAAGAATGGGATGTCATTAAAGTTCATGTGCATGTAAAGGCAGGCGGCACAAAACTTTTTTGTGCCCAAAAACTTACATATACATATATATGTAATGTGCTTATGTACATATGCATGTTTTAGTTATGTATTTAGCCTTGTTTTTATATAAAAAAAACACAATACAAAACCAAAAGAAGAAAAAAATATGTAAATATAATCTTTTAGTTTTAACAGTTGTTCATGTAGTCTGCCGTGTAATATCTTTAAAAAAATTCACTGCAGTGTATTATTGAGGTATAATCTAAAAGCAAGTAAAAAAAAAAAAAAACTTGGGTTGGTTGCTTTACATGTCAGTCTGACGTGTCTTCCTGTCTAAGTAGGCGGTTCTTGGAAAGAATAAGCTGCAAGACTAGTGATGATATTTAATGCCAAAGGGTCTGAAACATCCGCCACTTTGATGAGCAATGAAATGGCTTTAACAGATGAAAACACTGAAATAAATATCTACAAGTATGCTCATATGGACACTGTTTTGAGGGATCATAGCAACTTCTTCAGTTTGTCATGTGAATATAATAATCAGGTCAGGGCCTCTGGGTAACTGGGCATCACTGGGGCATGAGCAAAGCACGCACCCCTGAATAAATATTGGCCCACCAAAGCACCATCCAAACTTGCTAAAACTCTGCTGTCTGTTTGTAATTATCAAACCACAGAAAAGTGCGTGTGAGGAAACTCAAGGGGCCCATGTGGCCGAGGGATTTAAGCGGACACAATAAAAGGCATCATTGTTTCTGTGGGAAAGGTTTAGATGTCGCACTCCATGTGACGGAGAGCTGTGAGGTCGTGGCTGTATGCGGTTTCACTGTGTTGCTTTGTGTTTACATCAATGTGTCTGTGAGCAGGTCTGTGTGTGGCCTTTTTGACAAATACTTTGATTCTGTTTGTTGTATGAGCCCTCGTTAATGCTTTTTAAATTGTGCCAGGGACTCGTATTTCCTGATTAAGTGACAAAAACATCCTGGAAAACAATGGTTTGCAACACTACGCGATTGCATGACATCAAATACACATCTAGTCTAGGAGATTTATGGAGTTTTGATGTTGTGTGTCTTTTAGATGAGAACTGAGCGGTTAGACACAGAATGGAGGGTGATGGACAGAGAACAGATGAACTGAGATTGACAGCTCTCTGCCAGGGGAGAGGGGGCAGCTGCCAGGGCACTGCTGCTGGGGTATTAGGGCCTGATGGCAGCGTGATTAGGGGCCATTAGAGGTGAGAGAGAGGGGGCGGCACAGGACGCAGGTGCACCAATGCCTGTTATTACCCAGAATTCAGCGGGGTGAAGCACAAACACACACCTGTGGTCTCCCGTTGGCACGCTTGCTACCCACCCCCCAATCTCACTCCCGCACATTAATACACACACTGATAAACACACTAATACCCAGAGTGTGCTTCCTCTCAAACTGTTTGGCTTTTTTCTGCTCTGTGTCTAACACAGATTTTTTTGCTCACATTTATAAATATACACAACATATAATTCTGCATTGTTTTTCAAATATAAGCTATAGCTATATCAAACATCCCATCTGTTCACTTCCATGTTTAAATAGACAAAAATTAAAATTCTGCCTAGTCTTGTTATTGTTCACTAAAACTACTAACTACTAAAAATTGTTAACTGAAATAATGCTAAAATAAAATAAAACATAAATATTAAAGCTGCAAGCAGCGATGAAAGGGCCTCGCACCTGGCCACCGCCACCTGGTGGCCTCAGGAAAACAGTGAATAGTGAGCGAGATGCATTTAAGCGGGTAAATATAGGAGAAAAGTCATTCTGATGTGCCACACTTTCTGCTGCCAGCAGGTGGCGCTTTGACTATAACTGAATATTGTCTTGTAGATGTCTTCAGGCCAGGATTCTTATCAAACATGTGAAGTTTGGGGCAGATCGGACATTGTATGCCTGACTTACAACAACTTCCTGTTTCATGGCGAAACATCAAACTTTTTGAGGCCGCCACGGACACGCTCTTCAGGGAAAACTCAAGATTGTCGCAAATAACGTCACAACGGCCTTTAGATTCGACTGACCAAATATGATATTGATCTGATACAATCTCATATACAATCTCTGATACAAGACAAAATTCTAAATATCTCACTTCCTGTTGGGTTTTCAGTTTTTGCTCCCAGGGACTTTTTTGTAGGTATTGGGCTGTTACATGTGTCTACCAAATTTCATACTTGTACGTGAAACGTAGCGTGAATAGCGCTTAATTCAAATTTTGTAGGTGGCGCTATCGAGGCATTTTTGCCACGCCTACTTCTGAAACCCATATCAGACGTAAATTTTCAGCACGTCTGACGCGTGAGCAAAGTTTCATGAGTTTTCGAGCATGTTTAGGCCCTCATAAACGCACACAGTTTCAGAGAAGAATAATAATAGACTGAGCAATTACAACAGGGTCCTCACAACATCGGTGCTCGGGCCCTAATTAGATGAAAAACCTAAAAAACTAAAATAGGAAGGTTGCAGCTAACTGAAATTAAATTTCAGTTTAAGTATTAAAATTACTAAACCTAAAAATGAATGCTTAATGGAAATTGTTTAAAACATTCTAAAAACTTTGAAAATATAAAAATTTAAGCTAATTTAAAATATTAATAAATACTATAATAGTGTCACACACACACACGCACACACTATTGTATGTGTGTACTGTGGAACACAAAAGGGATATTTTGAACAGTTTTTGCCCCTTTGATAAAAGTGAATGGGGGTCAAATAAAAAGAGAACATTTTCAAAATATCTTCTTTGGTGTTCCACAGAATATTTTTTTTTGGGTGAACTATCCCTTTAAGCACGAATATCAAGATGGACGAAAAGATCTCTGACACTAGAATAAGTGCAGTGAAGCTCAGTGGAGTTTCTGCTCATCATTTGAGTGAGAGATTGAGGATGGGAGGAAATGTGAGCTGTCATGATGATGTCCCAAGGGAGATCGGGCTAAAGCAGGGCATCTGTCACTGGCCCGTATCAGAGTGTCATACGACGACACTAATGCACCAAACAACAACATTCACATGAGCACAACCCAATCAGCTCTCACGAACAAACATTCAATTACCTCAACCGAGCATGAAAATCAAACTGTCTCCGTTTGATTGGTGCCCCTAATTATCTTGACAGCAAAAATAGAAATGGCTTCTGACAAACACAGGAATACTTTTATTCCGCGTTTTGCAAAGTTAGATATCTGGCCTGGTGGGATACCTTGTTTACCAAGTGGGATATTTTGATTTGGTTGGTTTATGGAGTCCGCACAAGAGATGCATTAGCGGGGGTCAGATATACGTGTGGCAAAAAAAAAAAAAGTTTTTTTGTGGTAAAAATAACCAGAAGGGTTGCAGTGGGTTTGATTTGTCTGATTTAATCAGCATCTCCGTCAAGCACAATATTCAATATAAGAGGCCAAACAGCTGCTGCAATTAAAAATGTATAATGCGTCACATTTCTCTAAATCCCAGAATAACTAATCTCCTCTGTAACATGAAAAAAACATGAGAGGAAATGTAATGATTTCATCCATCAAAAACCTGAACAAACACACCAGCTCACACATTAGACAGTCACACACTATCTTGAGAGTTAACCAGCGCTGCCCACTCCTCAACTACGGCATTACAGATGATGGGATCGTTCAACTTTTCAGAATCTGCAGTTGTCCTGTAATTTAGAAAGAATATATTGTCAAAAACCATATATAATATTTCAATTAGATTAGTTTACACAGTCCACAAAGTAAATGGGGAGTGAGCTGTGTGGAATAACTTCTGGAGTTTTATTTTGTTTTATTTATTATTTAACTATTCTAACTATAACCCCTATACAGTAGCTACTGTAAGTAAACTATATCTGAGTATTGGGGAAAAAATACGAGAGTATGCCTCGCTAGGTCTCTAACTTTGTAATTACCTTTTTAGATATTAGCAAAATTCTAGAAAGTCTAGACAACAGACGTATGAATGTTTGGGAAAACTGCTTGGAAACACTACTTATTTTTCAGATTCTCTTTTGTGGCACAAGTGACACATAAGTTAGGCCTACATTCTTCAGCTTTGAGAAAAGTCCCACGAGAAAACATATGACTCTTTAGTTAAACATTTTTGTCTTTTTATGTAAGCACATATAGCTTATGAGCCTGAACCAGGTTAAGATCGATATGAGTACTGTGTATGTGAATGGCTCTGATAAAGGAATGCATTTGACAGTATTCCTCTAAGATGCCATCACAGCCTCCACTCTCATGCCCAAAGGCGGCCAGGGCATGATGACAGGTGTGCGGCGCAGGCCTGCCTGAGGGGGTCCCGGGGTGAAGTGCCTCCACTTCTCTATAGCTGATGCTTTCTGACAGTCGGGCACTCTTATGAGGACAGAGCTGCAAAATTTAACACAGTTCAAAACATGGTACTGTGTAGACATTTCTTGACACATCTGTGTTAATGACATACAAATATTGAAATAAAGATGCTAAACAAAATGACTAAAACTTAAATAGAAATAGATTTGTTTTTAGATAAACAAATTTTAAATATTAATAGAAATTATAATAGTATCTCAGTATAAATAGTATAAACCTGAAAGATCAACATACTAGTACTTCCAGCTTGGCTTAGTTCCTATCAACACACAAACAAGCAAAGCTACACTATGGACATAGTATCAAAACAATGGGCTGTCCATTAACTTGTAATTCTCTCAATGCATTTCCATACGCTCCCTCTAATATCCTCCTTATGCAGTGACACATCATCCATGAATGATTGACCCATTCAGACGTGACATTGGCAAGTGCTGAACTCGCTTCAGACATTAACCACAGTACCAGACGTGACTGAGCAGCCCATCTCCCCGTCACTGATTGTCCCTTTATTGTTTACCTTATTAAAGCCAGACTGATGGCTGTCATTCTTTTATCTATCAGTGTCTTTCACAGCCTGATATTAAACTTAATATGTTCCTTTAGCCAAGTAAGCAGATACTTGTAAAGATTTACTATGAAAAAATAACTTTATACCAAGAACTAAAGTGTGACACCCTGTGTGAACACACAATTAGGGCAGTGTTTGGGTTGCTTGGAATCTGTTAATGGTTACTATTAACACCTTATTGGGAATACATTTGTGGTAGAGGAATATATAATCTGGGACAAAATAGAATTTACCAAGCACCAAATACGAGCATTGGTGAGTAAAATAAAAGTTCTTAGTGCAAGTGTGAAATCGCTTACAACTGTCAAGTTAACATTATGTAACTTACATTATATACATAATATTGCCAGTTACTTTGTCTGTTTAAGCTCCGCAAACGGAAAAAAAATGTTCCAGAGCCACAGCAGAAATAACTCTTGAGTGTCTCCAAGAAGCGTTCCTGAATTAATAGTTTTAGAATTAATGAGTGAATGATTCACCCATAAAGAGAGTCACTTGTTTCGTTTCTGAATGGAATCAGTGTTTTTGAACAAATCGGTTGAGTGAATTCTTCACTCATATAGTTACTGGCTGTAACTGAAAATTGCATACTCTCTTGAGTAGGTACTTATTTTGAATAAGAAAGTACATTCTATGGTATGAACGTGTGTAGAATAATCTGTACTATATTGGCCATGTTGTCATTATCATGTGACCTACCAGCGATATGTTGCTTCACTGCTATTCCTAAATCCTCTCCTGTAGCCTCATGGGACAGTAAAGTGTTCATTGTATGCACACTTCAGAATCTCACTGGAAGGTCATCCGGGTAGTTTTTGCCTACTCTTTTATGAGTACTGTGAATTCGGATGTACTACTCTTGTCACATACTGTTTTTCACCTATTATATAGTAGCGAAGTATGCGATTTCGGATGCAGCCATTTGTTTCAATCCTGAATGAAACAGGATTGATCGGTTGAATAAATTATTTAAATGATTTACTCATAATGCGAGTCACTTGTTAAGTTTATGAATTAATTAGTGTTTTCAATGAATCAGCTAAGTGAATGATTCAAACATTCACTCATAACTACAGTCATTAGTTTTGTTCCTGAATCCATCAGTGTTTTAAACTAATCGGTTGAGTGTTTGATTCAATGACTTACTCATAATGTGAGTCACTTTTCACTACCTTTTGGTGTGAAGATGTATATTGCATAATATTGATAAGTCTCAGATTAGCGTGTTAAGTATCAGGCCATGTGGCCAACTTGCCTTACATCCACACACCCACACAAAATATTTGAACCATCTTTTGTATATGTGTGCCGCACACATATACACTTGTTACATTACCACACGCTAATGTAGCTACACACATTATTCAATATTCATCAGCAAGCTGTCACATAATACACTTCTTCCACCAACTCAATCACCCTACGCTGGTTAACATCTGACAGAGCAGACCAACCCCAAGAGTCTGCCATGTCTCTAATCTCCCCCTCCAGCTAACCCAGCCACTGTGGCATGGAGGTTTTTTTAGAGGGGCTCTATGTATAGCCGTCTCAAACATCGCCCGTGAGGCCACATTCTGTGGACACTTGTGGCGGATGGTGCCGTTTACAATCTGTGGGCTTCAGTGATTGTTGGTCAGGAAAGTCTGCGTAAAAAATAGGAAATAATGATGGGCTTGGTGTTCATTGTGCCTCTTCATGGTATTAAAGGTCAGCATTGAATGCCGAGCAAAAGACACAGAGCTCGTAAACAGGGCTCAGAATAGCCCAAGTCCAGTAAGCTGAGAGAACAGCGGCCCTCCCTGATACAAAGCATTTAAATGGATTTTATTTTAGTTGAATTTATTTACTTAATTATTTTAAGTGATTGTCTTAAAATGTCAATAAAATCTGCCATCATTGTAACAATAACCAACTGAAACATTAAGTTGTATCAACTTAGGCAAACTGCTGCCTTTATGTATATACTACTAATCAATATAATGAACTTTATCTCGTTTTCTATGAGTGATGTGAATGTAACGAAGAACAATATGCCTGATTTCTTAAAATGCTGACAATATCACATTAACACTCACAAAAAAGCCACACACAGACATTAACATTTGGTATGTGAAACACAACAAAGGTATGTAAACTCAGTTGCCAAATAGCCTAACTTAGTAAATAAACTTGGCAAATAGTCAAACAATGCAAACATATAAATGACCCATGTCCCACTGCATGCTGGGAAGTGAATGAATGGGACTAAACCACAAAAGAAAAACATATATTATTTGGTGGAAAAATCCAACTAACATTATGTGCTTGTTAGTTTGAGTATTTACAAAAAAGCTGTATTGAAATGTATTCTCCAGAAATGTGCCTGAAAGTTTTTAGCATTTAGGAATAGTAAGTAAACCAAATAATCTTTGATTAAAAAAATTACAATACATTTACTAGGCAAACATGTAAAAAAGCATGTAAATACAGTACATGAACTTATATGCAATGTATTATATAGGCAAGACTTGAAATGTAATGCTCAGTTTAATAAAATATGTAAAGGGGGGTCCTGCTTTATCTGTCTATACACCAAGGGCATTTTGGCCTGAAAAAGACTGAAAATCCTTCATCTACTGTTTTTTTTTTTTTAAGCATCCTACCATTTGTATGAATTTAATGAATATATGTATATATGTGTGTATATACACTCACCTAAAGGATTATTAGGAACACCTGTTCAATTTCTCATTAATGCAATTATCTAATCAACCAATCACATGGCAGTTGCTTCAATGCATTTAGGGGTGTGGTCCTGGTCAAGACAATCTCCTGAACTCCAAACTGAATGTCAGAATGGAGAGGAGAATGTCAGAGGAGAATGGGCCGACTGATTCAAGCTGATAGAAGAGCAACTTTGACTGAAATAACCACTCGTTACAACCGAGGTATGCAGCAAAGCATTTGTGAAGCCACAACACACACAACCTTGAGGCGGATGGGCTACAACAGCAGAAGACCCCACCGGGTACCACTCATCTCCACTACAAATAGGAAAAAGAGGCTACAATTTGCACGAGCTCACCAAAATTGGACAGTTGAAGACTGGAAAAATGTTGCCTGGTCTGATGAGTCTCAATTTCTGTTGAGACATTCAGATGGTAGAGTCAGAATTTGGCGTAAACAGAATGAGAACATGGATCCATCATGCCTTGTTACCACTGTGCAGGCTGGTGGTGGTGGTGTAATGGTGTGGGGGATGTTTTCTTGGCACACTTTTGGCCCCTTAGTGCCAATTGGGCATCGTTTAAATGCCACGGCCTACCTGAGCATTGTTTCTGACCATGTCCATCCCTTTATGACCACCATGTACCCATCCTCTGATGGCTACTTCCAGCAGGATAATGCACCATGTCACAAAGCTCGAATCATTTCAAATTGGTTTCTTGAACATGACAATGAGTTCACTGTACTAAAATGGCCCCCACAGTCACCAGATCTCAACCCAATAGAGCATCTTTGGGATGTGGTGGAACGGGAGCTTCGTGCCCTGGATGTGCATCCCACAAATCTCCATCAACTGCAAGATGCTATCCTATCAATATGGGCCAACATTTCTAAAGAATGCTTACAGCACCTTGTTGAATCAATGCCACGTAGAATTAAGGCAGTTCTGAAGGCGAAAGGGGGTCAAACACAGTATTAGTATGGTGTTCCTAATAATCCTTTAGGTGAGTGTATATATATACACAGTATATGGAAACTATTTTCAATGTTTTTGAAAGAAGTCTCTTCTGCTCATCAAGCCTGCATTTATTTGATCCAAAATACAGCAAAAACAGTATTATTGTGAAATACAGGTGCTGGTCATATAATTAGAATATCATCAAAAAGTTGATTTATTTCACTAATTCCATTCAAAAAGTGAAACTTGTATATTATATTCATACATTACACACTGACTGATATATTTCAAATGTTTATTTCTTTTAATTTTGATAATTATAACTGACAACTAAGGAAAATCCCAAATTCAGTATCTCAGAAAATTAGAATATTACTTAAGACCAATACAAAGAAAGCATTTTTAGAAATCTTGGCCAACTGAAAAGTATGAGCATGTACAGCACTCAATACTTAGTTGGGGCTCCTTTTGCCTGAATTACTGCAGCAATGCGGCGTGGCATGGAGTCGATCAGTCTGTGGCACTGCTCAGGTGTTATGAGAGCCCAGGTTGCTCTGATAGTGGCCTTCAGCTCTTCTGCATTGTTGGGTCTGGCATATCGCATCTTCCTCTTCACAATACCCCATAGATTTTCTATGGGGTTAAGGTCAGGCGAGTTTGCTGGCCAATTAAGAACAGGGATACCATGGTCCTTAAACCAGGTACTGGTTGCTTTGGCACTGTGTGCAGGTGCCAAGTCCTGTTGGAAAATGAAATCTGCATCTCCATAAAGTTGGTCAGCAGCAGGAAGCATGAAGTGCTCTAAAACTTCCTGGTATACAGCTGCATTGACCTTGGACCTCAGAAAACACAGTGGACCAACACCAGCAGATGACATGGCACCCCAAACCATCACGAATGTGGTAACTTTACACTGGACCTCAAGCAACGTGGATTGTGTGCCTCTCCTCTCTTCCTCCAGACTCTGGGACCCTGATTTCCAAAGGAAATGCAAAATTTACTTTCATCAGAGAACATAACTTTGGAACACTCAGCAGCAGTCCAGTCCTTTTTGTCTTTAGCCCAGGCGAGACGCTTCTGACGCTGTCTGTTGTTCAAGAGTGGCTTGACACAAAGAATGCGACAGCTGAAACCCATGTCTTGCATACGTCTGTGCGTAGTGGTTCTTGAAGCTCTGACTCCAGCTGCAGTCCACTCTTTGTGAATCTCCCCCACATTTTTGAATGGGTTTTGTTTCACAATCCTCTCCAGGGTGAGGTTATCCCTATTGCTTGTACACTTTTTTCTACCACATCTTTTCCTTCCCTTCGCCTCTCTATTAATGTGTTTGGACACAGAGCTCTGTGAACAGCCAGCCTCTTTTGCAATGACCTTTTGTGCCTTGCCCTCCTTGTGCAAGGTGTCAATGGTCGTCTTTTGGACAACTGTCAAGTCAGCAGTCTTCCCCATGATTGTGTAGCCTACAGAACTAGACTGAGAGACCATTTAAAGGCCTTTGCAGGTGTTTTGAGTTAATTAGCTGATTAGAGTGTGGCACCAGGTGTCTTCAATATTGAACCTTTTCACAATATTCTAATTTTCTGAGATACTGAATTTGGGATTTTCCTTAGTTGTCAGTTATAATCATCAAAATAAAAGAAATAAACATTTGAAATATATCAGTCTGTGTGTAATGAATGAATATAATATACAAGTTTCACTTTTTGAATGGAATTAGTTAAATAAATCAACTTTTTGATGATATTCTAATTATATGACCAGCACCTGTATTTTTACAATTTTGAATATATTTTAAAATGCAATTTATTTTGATTCAAAGCTGAATTTTCAGCATCATTACTCCAGTCTTTAGAGTCACATGATCCTTCAGAAATCATTCTAATATACCGATTTGCTGCTCAAGAAACATTTATTATTATTATTATTATTATTATCAAGTTTTTTTTCAGGATTATTTAATGAATAGAAAGTTCAAAAGAACAGCATTTATCTGAAATATAAAGCTTTTGCAACATTATAAATGTCTATACTGTCACTTGCTGAATAAATGTATTCATTTCTTTAAGTTTTTTCCCCCCAAAATTTTTTTTTTAAATCTTACAGACCCCAAACTTAGGTTTGGACAATGGGACAATGTTACAAAAGCTTTCTATTTCAGATAAATACTGTTCTTTTAAACTATTCATCAAATAATCCTAACAAAAAAATGTTTTACACAACTGTTTTCAACATTGATAACAATCATAAATGTTTCTTGAGCAGCACATCATTATATTAGAATGATTTCTGAAGGATCATGTGACTGAAGACTGGAGTAATGATGCTGAAAATTTAGCTTTGCATCACAGGAATAAATTACATTTTAAAATATATTCAAACAGAAAACAGTTATTTTACATTTTAATAATATTTCACAATATTACAGCTTTTTTGTATTTTTAATTACATAAATGCAGCCTTGGTGAGCAGAAGGTGGGACCCAAGACAAATATGTGAATCAATATGTAAAATCTTCTCACACCACTCTCTGTCCTCATCTCTTTCTCTTCCGTTTAGTGGTGACTAATGAGTTCCCAGCCCAGTATGTATGAGAAACACTGCTGATTTCTGACCCCACAGCAGTGAATGGCTAAATGTCAGTCATTAAGACGGTCTGAGCAGTTGGTATTAACTTTCCACTTTCAGTCTAGGTTACATAAAGACACCCAAAGGAATCAAGGAGATCTTTGGTGGGGAAAAAAAGTATGATAATTAGAGAAGGCGGCTACAAGATACAGACCTTACTCACAGTCCATTCATTTATATATATTCATGCTAAGATTTGATGTGAGATATTTTGAACTGTACGCTACTTTGAGTCTTGCATACATGCCATGTTAGTGTGTGTGATCGTGCGTGTGGACATTGTCTTTGCATTATCCTGTGTGGGCGGCTGTATTAGCTCACCTGTGCGGCACAATGCCTCATGTCCCCGCGGTCACACTCAATTAGTCGCCACTGAGCGCATGCAGGGCTGCCTCTCTTGTTTGCTGCCATTGGCTGATGGCCCCAGTGATAGCATTGAGCTGCTGTCTCCTCTCCAGCTCCAGCATGCAGCGTTCTGTCTGCAGATGGCTGGTATGATAGCATTCACAGCTGCACCGGGACACTTTCATCTGCTGCACATCTCCTGGCCCGATGCCAAGCACAAGCAAGTAAGGGCACAAACTGTTTCCGGCAACCCACTGCCTTATTATGGCCTGTCCAAAACAGAGGTCACACAGGTTAGGGTTGCATTAAATAGTCACAACAGAGGGAAGACAAACATTGGTCACAATGAAAACAGTGCTAGCTGGAGCTAACGTTTGCTAATCAACAAGGGTGACAGGGAAGAGTCTCTTCTAATCCACTGTAAATCCTATATATCCCAGGATCATGATTTACTTCTAGTATTTACGGTTTGTACCTTGTCCAAAGTTTTGAAGGGTATCATTTATCCACTTAAATGAACTTAAATTGTTTTGTATGTTGCTGTTTAGTTCTTTGGAATTTTGCTATATAAAACATTGTGGCAAGTAGGGCGGGGCCGAGAGCCATGGGAACGGAGTAAGGCTGGCGGCACAAGTGCTAATGAGCGTCACCTCCGAGTCCCACGGAGGAGCTCCAGAAGGATAAAAGGAGGAGTGACGATTGCCGCATAAACTAAAACCAAACAACAAGGTCCAGGCCTGGTCCTCTCTCGTGCTTCACTGTCATCACTCCACCTTTTATCCTTCCAGAGCTCCTCCGTGGGACTCGAGACCAGTGGGGCGTGTAGGCGACACTCATTAACACCCTCTCCATCGGCCTCGCTCCCTTCCCACAGCTCTTGGCCCTGCCCTGCTTGCCCCAGACATATGGATTCTGACCATAACTAAACTTAACCTTTGCTCTGTTTTTAACTAGAAACTTGATACTGAATTAGAGCCATAGGCATCAATTTATGTTTCTGCCGGTAAGTGCTCCCCCTCCGTGTCTCACAAAAAGAAACACACAGACTGCAAATACATTAGCAACCTAACAAAAACACATCTTCATTCACATATTCTATCCATGAGTGTTGTCACAAGCCGCTTTCTCCGATTTATTTTTTGATAATCCGTTACATTTATATGTACGTAATATCGTCGTCGAAGACGCTGTTAAATTAAACGCAGACATTTATGGTTGCAAGCCACATGTTTGCAAACATCCAAATGGTCTATTGCGTCTTCAATAGGTTTGGTGGCACTGAACCTTTGTAGTCAGCATTAGTGTTCAGATACATTGACTAATGGTGCTCATGTGGGTGATACTGGTTTAAATCCATTTCCTGCTCTTTCTGTTCCATTGGTAGTAAAAAGGCAAAAAGAAAAAAGTAAATTTGAATTGTCAACAGTTTATAAGGGTAATGATTCTCCTCACGTACAGCTCAAGTGTGTATGTTAATAATGAATCAGTCTCCACACTCGAGTGGCACTGTATGGGTTTTAAGGGCAGCGACCTTCTCCCTAATAGATGACCACTCAAACAGTCATCACTCACCCAACACACATCATTATCTGTGAATGAATCATTGGTTTATTCATTAAGGGCACTTTCACCAGGGAAGAGGTGACAAATTCAGCCAAAGGTCGCCACTGTCTCTCACAATTGACTTCTGGTTTTGCATCATCTGGTCAAGTTGACATCTTACACCTGGCAATGGTATCTTTAATTATTAGGTGTGATGTGATGTAGTGGACAAAACTCAAGGCTGGACAAGGCTGGTAACTGAAAGGTTGCTAGTTCAAGCACTGCAAAAAGAAACCTGAGCCATAACCATCATGCACTTGAGGAAGACACCTAACCCCTGCTAACTCGAGGGAAATTGTAGGAATACCTATTAGTGAAAAAAAAATAGTAACTAACATATTTTTAAGGAACTGAATGAAACTTACAGTACATACATTCAAGAACAGTTTGCATTTGTTCCATGAGTGTTTTTCCTTTCATTTGTTCACTAGTTAAATGGCACAGTTTTAAACCTGCTTTGGAATGACATTTATTGTGAAAAGTTCAAATAAACTGAATTAAAAAAGTTTCTCTTGTATTCTAATATTGGGTAGAAAAAAAAAGTTAATATTTTCCACATAATATTTCAATCATTTATTTTGGATTTAGTACAATCACAAATAAAAGTTAATAATTTAATTTAGGAAATATACAACCATGTACATAAAACTAAGCTGTCTTTCACAAAGTGATAATTTGATTTAGGGGTTCTTTGGGTTAAAACATTTAAAAACCCCAAAATTAAAAAAACATACTAGAACTTACTAGAAAGACTTGTTATTATATAGGTACAATCTTTGTCTCTCTCTCTCATATACATTTCTAATACATAAATAAATTTGAACTAAACCTGAAACATCAGCTTTGACATTTTGGTAATACTTTAACAATCAACTTAACTATACAACTTAGTTATAAAAAATATAACTTTTACTTTTAATACAAATATCTTTAAATCATTTTCAAAATCCACTTGACTCTTATAGTCTATCCACCGTCCCCTTCAAAATGGTTATGTTTCAGTTCTGTCATTCGACTCTTTTGCCTGTCTAAGCAGCTGATAAATTCTTATCACCACTTTACTGGAGGTGCTTATCTGGATGGCTCTTTTAGTCCCTAGGGTCTGGGATGCCCACCCTCCAGGGCCACATCCTCACTCCACTGCCTCCCCAGAGCCCCTCTTGCCTTGTCCAAATCTGTAATTGTGGTCTAATGGCCGTGTTTGAAGCTGATCTAGCACATAAACAGGCGAAGGAAGTCTTTAGAGCCTTAATCACTCAGTCCCTCCCTCTCTCTCTCTCTCTCTCTCTCTCACGTCCCCCCCTCCCTCCTCTTTCTCTCCTTCTCTCCTTCCTCGTCTCCCCTTCTCTGGTTCAGCCGATCAGGCCCCTGCTTCCCAGACAACTGCAAACAATTAGGCAAATTAGTGGCTCCGCCATCACCATCAAGAGGCCTGCTTGTTTATATCTTAATTGAAGCGAATGTCAAAACAGTCAAGGTTTGAAAGAAACAAGATGCGTCCATGAGATGAAATTCAAACTGCCAGCCAGCCCAAATATTAAGAGTGTTTGTTTAATAGCGTGCGACCAACTGGGGAAAAGAAGGATATAAGAGAAAAAAAGAGAGGCAGAGAAAGAGAGAAAGTGGATATAAAGAATACATATGGGGGAAATACATGCAGACATTTTCCACATCTGTATATAAGATTTCTTTTATCTATTTAGCCCCTCTGCCCTCTCTTTTCTGTGCGTCTGCATGTACTTGCTCTCTCTGAGGGAATGGGAAATTTCAGATGTTGAATCCGTATGGATGCACAGAGTCATTGTGAAAGCTTTTTACTAAATGGAGAGAAAAAATATGCACTATTCATTGGGCTAGTCCCCTCCCCCTCCTCCAGTACAATACATAAATAAACAGGAATGACCTGATTGAGATGTAAAAGGCAGGGACTCAGCTCTGGGAGCCATTCATTAGAATGATGCATTAACTATAGTGTTTTCAGCAGGGCCAATGGCACTATGCACGCTAAACAGGGACCGCTTAAACTAATAGGCCTTTCTCATTGCTACATATTCATTCTTGAGGCACAAGCATGGCTGTTTCTTTTTTTACTTGTGGATTGTTGTGCAAGTACTGATAAGTGACTACTAGTGATGTGCCACCTTTGCAGCTACACTCGGCCTCCTCAACTGCAGGACCTTTCTGCGAGTAACTCAATACAGCAGTTTGCTCATACACATGAAACACATGCAATGGCACAATTCAGAGTCACTATAAACATAACTAAAAATTGCAAAAATCATAAGCAGATGTGACGGCAAAAGCAAGTGCCTTCAACACTGTGTTTCTTAAAAAACAAGATTGACATGTTGTAGAAATGCTGATAAAATAATATTATAATAAGAACATCTGTTTTTACAACAGTGTACACAATAAAGCAGAGGTCTAAAACTCACATACTGTACATCAACAATGCCTCAAATTATATAGTTAAATGCACAACTTATGTACATCTTTCTAAAGTTTTTTTTGACAGGTATACACAGATATATACGTAGGCTTGTTATATTGTATATAAATATTAATATATAAATATTTGTTTTTATTATAAAACAATATATTATAAAATAAAATTCTATATACACTACTGTTTAAAACTTTGGGGTCAGTAAGATTGTTTAATGTTTTTGAAAGATGAGTCTTATGCATCAAGGCTGCATTTATTTGATCAAAAATAAAGTAATACTGTGAAATATTATTACAATATTCTTTAAAATTACCAAATTCTATTTAAATATATGTGACCCTGGACCACAAAACAAGTCGTAAGATTTATACATAAGCTTTCCATTGATGTATAGTTTGTTATGATAGGACAATATATTTCAACTATTTGAAAATCTGGAATCTGAGGGTGCAAAAAAAATCTAAATATTGAGAAAATCGCCTTTAAAGTTGTCCAAATGAAGTCCTTAGCTATGCATATTACTACTAATAAATTTTTTTAAATATATTTACAGTAGGACATTTAGAAAATATCTTCATGGAACATGATCTTTACTTAATATCCTAATGATTTTTGGCATAAAAGAAAAATCGATAATTTTGACCATACAATGTAATGTTGGGTATTGTCACAAATATACTTGTGCGACTTATGACTGGTTTTGTGGTCCAGAATCACATATGTGTTGGCAAAGCTAAATTTTCAGCATTATTAGTCTTCAGTGTCACATGACCCTTCAGAAATCATTTTAATGTGCTGATTTGGTGCTCAAGAAACATTTCTTATTATTATCATTGTTGAAAACAGTTATGCTGCTTAATATTTTTGTGGAAACTGTGATAGTTTTTTATCAGGATGCTTTGAATGTTCAAAAAAACAGCATTTCTTTTCATTTTTTGCAACAATGTAAAAGTTTTACTGTAATTTTTTATCAATTTATTTACATATATCATTTCAATAATTGTATACATTGCTGTATATCTAATTTAGTTTAACATTTATTTCTATATTATATAAAATGTACTTGTTTGGCAGATTTAAGAATAAATTACTTATACTTTCACAAGGCCTTTAGGTAGTAATCATTTATTCTCAGATAGTTTGAGATCCATGCAATAAAGTCACACCCTATTCAGAAAAACAAGATAATAAACTAACAAATAAACACCTAAAATTTAATTTTTTACACTTAATTTTTATGTTTGCCTTTGATTAAAAGAAGACACAGCCTTGGAGTGAATATAGTCGAGACACTACTGGCGATACAGATTGTTGTGTTTAGTAGGTAGATGAATGTTTATGGAGCAGGTGAGCTCAGAAGTTTGGCTCCAGCATTAGGGGCCAGACAGACATATAGACTCTACCTATCAGGCACCGGTCTGCACAGAGCCCACGAGTATCAGCGCTCTAATTGGATCAGTGGCACGAATGTGATTACCGCTGGCGTATTTATTTACATAATAATTATTATTGCCAGCCCTGTGGTGCCAGTGGATGTGGAGGGGGGAGGGCCAGAAATACGGCTGATCCCTGTGTGTGTGTGTGTGTGTGTGTGTGTGTGTGTGTGTGTGTGTGTGTGTGTGTGTGTGTGTGTGTGTGTGTGTGTGTGTGTGTGTGTGTGTGTGTGTGTGTGTGTGTGTGTGTGTGAGAGAAAGAGAGGTCGCAGAACGTGCCTCCCCCTTCAGTGCAGAGCTGATATGATGGCATTATTCTATTAGTGCTCCAGTGTGAAGTTTGAAATGAGCTCTGATTGGATTAGTTAACGGCGAGGACTAGATATTGTGGAATGAGGTTAGCGGCAGCACACGCAGGCGGCCTCAGCTCGGGCGGCCGTAATTAGGAGTCTGTCCAGGGAGTGCGTTTGGAACTGTGCCAACACGCATCAATGACTCCTCCTACCGCAAATATAAATGCTAGATTATAGCTGAATGCATTTTTTTATTATTGTTATTAACTATTGTTATTTATTTTTTATCTCTATATGTTCCAATTAGTATACTATTTACATATTCATTCACTTACCTAGCCAACTGTCTGTCCTTCATTCAATTGATCAGTCTGTCCATCCATCCTTCATTGTGTTTTGAAGCGTCATTGTTTGCTAACCCAGCTCTGTTGAGTGTAGTTAAAGAGTTTAGTAAGCATGTAATGGTGTTTAATCACAGTGTTCCTCAAACAGCCCATTACAGCAGTGTCGAGTGGCAGCATTACATGGCGCCTGCGGGGTCTGAACAAACCACCTTTTGTTAATAAGGCTCCATTAATCAGACCCATTACAGAAGCCACTGGACCACAGGGCCATGCCGTGCATGATAAATATCCTCCAAACAGAAACAATTTACCCACCCCGTCTAAACAAACCTCTATTGTGTGTGTGCGCAACAATACATGTGGCAATTGTGATGTCCCATGATTTGTTCCTCTCTATGAATATACTAATTACATTCTCCTTAAAACACACCAACTGTCCGTCTATGTGCCTATGAACCAAAACAATGCTTCATTGGCATGTGTGTGTGTGTGTTTGTGTATGTGTGAACAGTGATCGGCACAGGGCGGAACAGGAACCACGCACTCTGGCTAAAGTGACCCTAAGGAGCAGTTGAGGTTGAATGTTGGAGGGCTGCCTGTAGGCCGACGTGTCTGCAGACGCGGCCGTGTCTCATTCAGTGCCGAGCGTGTGCTGTTCCCCGTCATTACCGCAACTCCTCCAGGACCAAACACTGTCCACCCAAACCAGGGCTAATAGATTATGTGAAAAATGCAGCCTGCCCTTAATGGTTTGGTCCCTGTATTCATGTAAATCTGCATTTTTGACAAATAGACTAATTGATTTACACATACAGATAAAAAAACATTTTACAATAAGGTTCAATTTGTTCACAAGTTAATGCATCAGGTATCATAAACTAACAATGAAAAACACTTTTACAGCTTCTATTAATATGCTGTAGTTTAATTTTAATTTCTACATCTTTATTTCTACATATTTTTATTAACATTTGAAATTGTACAAATTCACTTTTCTTACTTTATCATGAACAATAATGAATTAAAAAACAATAGTATATTTATAAATGTATAAATAATAACTTTAATAAATGTTGTAAAAATGTTTCTCATTATTTCTAATAACTAATACATTAACTAACGTTAACAACTTACACCGTATTTGAAATGTGTTAACACTTTCACTTTCACACTTTTTTTGTGAAAAGAATAGTTTTCAGTTTTAACTGATAAAGACTGGTAAAATGATTGGGATGATTTTAGAGCAGAAAATCATCTAAAAGCTGTGAGACGCTGGTTGAGTTTTTGAGTGCTGTTAACATACACAATGCATAGTTAAGTTTTGAGTGGTCTAAAACATTTCTCTACTGCTCAAGATGGCTTTGTCCTCCTGCTCGTCCCTGTTGCCTTGTTTTGTCCTTGCTATGATGGAGATTCATTTGTTCTGTCAACTCCACTTTTACTCTATTCCTTTTCCTCATTAGTGGCATTCTGTTAATTTTGGTATCCCACATTCTCAACCACCATCCCTTCTCCTTCTCCTGCCTTTTCTCCCTCTCTCTTTCTGCAGAGTGTCTAATTCCAGAGCTGGGATCTTCACAACAGATAACAGCGCTAATTTCATTAATTATAAACCAATATGTTACTGGAAGCCTCCGGAGACTCCTGGCCAACACTGGCATCTGGTCCGCAGTGCGGGGGGGAATTGAAGAGGTTAGACAAAAGAGTAGACAAGGAGTAAGAAAAGAAAAAGAAAGATAGAGGGATTAGGGAGCGCTGCCCTTGTCATTAGTGGATGAGAGAGGCCGACTATGAGATCACATCCCATTCTTTGTCTAGAGTGGCGTATGGTTGATATTACTGTCTGTCACCATAAAACCATAAAACCCAACTCAGAACAGCTCATTGTCTGAGACTATCCACAGACTAAAGATCAGGATTCACATCAAAAATGGTTGTGACATTTCTCTGACTGGTCAGGCCTAGAGACACTGGGTAAGGAATGAAAGTATTTTCTGCAACTTGTCTAGATTTTTTTTTTACAGTAGCTCTAGAATTAGAATTAGAATTAGATTGAGATAGAACGATAGATAGAACGACAGACAGACAGACAGACAGACAGACAGACAGACAGACAGACAGACAGACAGACAGATAGATAGATAGATAGATAGATAGATAGATAGATAGATAGACAGACATAGTAGATGTGAAGCACCTCCAAATAAAGCTAGATAGATAAAACAATGGAATTAGATTGAGATAGATAGAACGACAGACAGACAGATAGACAGACAGACAGAGGAGTAGATGTGAAGCAGCCCTAAATAGATTCAAATTTGCTTTATTGGCATGAATGTAAATAATACAATATTGCCAAATCTAGGAATATATGAACATAAACAATAATAATAATAATAATAATGATAATAATAAACATCAAAATAATAGAAGAAAATATTACAACATAAACTTAAACAGTGTAACAAATTAGAACATTTGAATATAGAGCTAGATAGTTTAAACAATGGAATTAGACTGAGATAGATAGAATGACAGACAGACAGACAGATAGACAGACAGACAGACGAGTAGATGTGAGCAGCTCTAAAGAGCTAGATAGATAAAACAACGATAGATAGATGACAGAATGAATAGATGTGAAGCAGCTCTTGATGAGAGGTGTACACTAACAGGTGTGTCCCTCACGGTTTGCTGCCTCCTGCTGCACACAACAGCACCCAATCAGTCGCGCTTCACGTCCAAACAACGGCATTGTGGGAGATAAATAAATAAAGGAGCCCCTTGAGTCTTGGACATTAATAGCAATTGTGTGTGTGTAAACTGCTTCACATTGTCCTCTCCACTCACAGCTGCCCCGTAATCACTGTTGGGCCATGCAGCTGATGAGATGTGTGAGAGAGAAATACAGCATATGGGACAGAGCCATGTCTGTTGCTGAAGTTTGAATAGTGCTGAGAAAATTATTTCAAATCTGACAACATCTTGGGAGCAGCACATCTGGCCCACTCACAGTCAAATGATTTTCCCACCTGCTTTCAGTTAGGCAAATTATGATACAGCACAATGAGGGTGAGAGGAAAGCAAGCAAGATGGAGACGAGAGAGAGAGAGAGAGAGAGAGAGAGAGAGAGAGAGAGAGAGAGAGAGAGAGAGAGAGAGAGAGAGAGAGAGAGAGAGAGAGAGAGAGAGAGAGAGAGAGAGAGAAGGGAACATCAGGGGGAAAAATGTGGCCATTGATGGTGAGAACAGAGACGTTGTGACCTTGGAGGAGGAAGATGATGACATGACATGATGGCCACACCAAGCCACTAACAAGCAGTCTGTACAGAACAAGCGCCAGAGTGACTATAATCTGTAGTTCCAACATTCATTAACTACCTCTCAATCTACTACCATCTTGCCAGGAGCAGGGATAATTGTAACGCTCAATAAATGTAACATTGGTATTAACTTAATTCACAATGCACTCACAGTGGCACAACTTTAAGGTCATAATTTTACAAATCATAGATCATTTTACAACAGCACATTTCATTAAAACAATCTGCATTAATTCTGGCCAGTATGAATGTAACATCTGTCTCTAGGCCAGCAGCAACATACTGTTAATATAAAGTGTGGATGAGAAACAATTGTTGTATTTCCCTGTAGATTGTTAAAAAGCATCTCTTTGGGGTTTAAAGTTTATTATAAAGGTATTTTCTATAAACTTGTTTCTGCTTGCTGTGTGTTTATTTTAATATATTACATGATGACTGTGTTTCATAATTAGAGTGTGTTTTGTGTTGATTAAAAATATGTAATCATCAAATAATTATTCACATTATAGCTTTTTCATTTACTGGTAGGCTGTATTTAAGGGGGTCATGACATGATAAATTAAATTTGCCTTGATCTTTTGACATATAAGAGGTCTTTGTACCATTAAAACAATTAATTAGTTAAACAATTATTTAGTCAAGCTCCAAAAACGGCTCGTTTTAATATTGTGGGATCTGTGACATCACATGGGCAAACGTTTGCATATGACTACCTCCAGAGCAAGACACTGAGCATTTTGCGACCTTTTTTCCTGCTGGTGTTAGAGGTCGCACTGGGGCAACCACCGCGGTGCCCAACTGATAAGAGCTGCAATTTCTGTTACATATGAGAAACATCAAATGGCAAACGAAACAAAAGTGGAACGGAACCGCGCTACTCGTTTGAGCTGCGCTGCACGGACCGTTTATCAGCTCAGAGCAATAATAGACAGCGCAACGCGAGCTCATACACGTGCCGATCTCGTGACACAGATACACAGCGCTGGGAGATCCAGAGAGAAAGCGTTTGAATTTACCGCAGAATTAATAACATCGCTACTGCGAGATCTAGTGGAAGCGTTCGGTGCAGAATTTCTGTTATAAACCACAGATATCAGATCAAACAGAGCTGACATGGAGACCAGGAGAAACATTTTGAAACATTCAGGGGTTTCAGTCCATTCACCATGGATTTAATGTAGTAACATCCCATGGTATTGTGGAAGAAATAGTCAAATATTTTTATTTTATTTATTTATTTTATTTTTTTACATTATTCATCTCAGGGTTCATACAACCTTTTGAGAATGAAATGCAAGCACTTTTTCAAGTGTTTCACACTTTCCCCAGCACTTCAAAAGCTCTAAATATTATCAAATTTTAATATTATTTTTAGTTTGATGATTTGTAAAACTAAAAGTTTAAAGGTGAAGGCCACTTTATGGCAAAAAATGGCACTTTTATTTAAAAAAAGATATGAAATTACCACTATATAACCAGTAGGTGGTGGCATAGGAGCACTTATTTGACTTAGACATTTCCACTCCTTAATATATGGAAAAACGTAGGAAGTCACAAAGTCTCATGAAAAACAAAAACTTTTCTTCAAATTGTGACTGGATTACACGGAAAACAAGTAAAGAGTGCTCCTTTTAGTTCAGTATGATACTATAGAAGAACAATAGTACATAAGAGTGGAATATTAAAATGTTCCTTATAAAAAAGAGTTTTTTTTACATTACTGTTGTTAATAAAAGTTAATTTTTTCTGCATATCAATTCAAGCTCAGCGCTTCACTGTTAAATCAGGTGCTGGCGCCACCATCTGTAGAACTTAGCGGCGCTGGTGCCACTGCTCTCAAATGTTAGTCTGGAGCCCTGATAATGCTTTGTCTGTAAATGACAGTTTTATATGGATAATGTTTTCAAAACACTTAATCATGTGCAATAGTTTGTGGGCGTTGATACGGTTTCCTATGCAATGATGTTAGCCAATCAGTGGTTTACCAGTTACACATTTCAGGCTTTAGGCTAAGCATTTTCTGAATTATAACAATAAAAAATGTATCCCTGCTCTCCCCTATACATATTTTTTTGAATAAACGCTTAATGCTATGCAATGTATTTATTTTTTATTTTTATCTATTTATTTATTTGCTGTAGCTAACACATAGAAAAACACACAGAGTTAGGGCTGCAACAACTAGTCAATAAAGATAATCGATAATAAAATCGATAATAAAAATCATCGACAATGATTCTCATTATCGATTAGTCGGGTCTGCCCTCTGTGCACGCAAAACTTCCACCAGTCGCGGCAAATTACAGCACTGAATAATGAATTTCTATGGACAAAATGCATCTAAAAATAGTGGAGTGTAAACAGAGTGAGCTGCTGAGGGAAAGGTGCGTGATCCAAGCACCCAAAAAATGTTAAGCTTCAAGCTAATGCATTAGCGTTTAACATACCCTGTCATGCTCTTTGACAGATGTGTGTGCGTCCTCAGCGCAAAATTTTCATTTTACAGGTTATATCCTCATATGTAAATGTTACTAATTCACACGAGTATTTCCATTTAGCATGAAAGCGTGTTTTGACAGTCTGCATTAGCTTCAAACTTCACTGAACGTGCGCCGGTGAGGCGGGCGCAAGTAGAGACAGAACGCAGTAGAGCGGGAGCAAAAACATTCATTTAGCTGAAACATCTGCTGTTGGACGCTAAATTTAGGTTTAAAAGTCATGTAAATCAATGTTTCTTATAGCTTATTTACAGGATATAGAAATTGCATCTACTCCAGTAAAAATGTCGGGGAGACCCACCCACATTTTTTTGCTTCCGACGCCCATGGCACAATGTATAGCACAGACTATTATTATAGTAAATATTAATTACTACAATAAACGGTATTTATTTATTTATTATTATTTTTTGTTTGTTTGTTTTATTTGTTGTAAAACCATGGTTATTTTTTGTATGGAAAGATATATTCACAATGTATGTTTTCATAGCACTCAGCTGACACGTTTGTTTGAAGGACAGCATTGGGCAGGATGTGGAATAGTGTGTTTTTTCAATAAAATAAAATAAAAAATTGGCAAACTAATCGATTATCAAAATAATTGTTAGTTGCAGCCCTACATTGAATTTTAAAAGAATATGCTTTTGAAAGAGTATGAACCTTTACTGACCTCATATGAAATATAGTGTCTATGGATCCATGCGAACCAGTTTCATAGCAGGTCTTATAAGCAGCGTAAAATGCTTATATTGCAATGTTTACAAAAGAAAATGTTATTTCAGCAAATCTACCAAAGTTTAAAACCGCCAGTCTGTGCATTTGTACATATTAACATGCATTTACAAAATATTAAATAGAATCTTAAGCATGAAAGCAAAGAGAGCATTAAAATTTTTCAGGTGAGGAAATTTCACACAATAAAACACAAAGTAATGGTAATATTGGTGTGTGTGTGTGTGTGTGTGTGTGTGTGTGTGTGTGTGTGTGTGTGTGTGTGTGTGTGTTTATGTGATTTATGAGGACACAAATTTGTATAATGACATGGGTATTACACTGGTATTACAAATTAAACGTGGTTTATGAGGACATTTCCTGTGTCCTCATAATAAAAATAGCTTTAAAAAATACTAAACAATGCTTTATTAAAAATGTAAAAATGCAGAATGTTTTCTGTGATGGGTAGGTTTAGGGGTAGGGGTAGTGTAGGGGGATAGAATGTACAGTTTGTACAGTATAAAAACCATTACACCTATGGAATGTCCTCATAATGATAGGTGCACCAACGTGTGTGTGTGTGTGTGTGTGTGTGTGTACTACCCCCAGAGGTTCTTAACAGAACTGCAGAAGAACCCTTTTTAAATTCATAACAGAACTTCTGTGCGGTTTCTTGTCATACATGTTGGTTGTTTCATGATTGACAGTTTAGCTTCCACAAACTAAAATATTTCTTTACACATTCTGTATTTGCTTCTCTTTCATTAATATTGTATATATTGTAAATTATTTTATGCATGTGCCCATTTCATTGTTTATGATCATTTCAGCTAAAGCACATTTACCTTTACGCATTACCTGCGTCACTATACTGTAGATTTGAGTGTATAATCTCAATGTTGGATATTTCTGGTAATCATATAGGTAATAGAACCAGGGATAGAACCAGACCTACTAAACAACAATTGAGTGTTTCTAACTGATGACCCCTGCTGATCATCTTATGAAAGGTTTTAGTTTGGCTTTGCAGGGTGATGAAACGGTGCAGATGAAACTTAAAGACAGCAGTCAGGGTGCCCTTTGGACTTCTGGATAATCCCTCATCATAAACATCTCCATCTAACCCCCGCCCACACACACACACACACACAGATTGCAAGACAGATAACGTTTTTAAAGGGATCAATAAACAGCAGCTTATCACACCTCAAACTGATAAAAAATACTGATTGCTGAATAAATGCAACCTAAGCCTCATATATGAATATATACAAGACATTTTAGGACAATCAAATTCGAATCATGCAAAAACAAGGGAATATCATAATTTGCTGTCAGACATTCACTGACGGGTCTGACGTGCTGGTGTAGTGTTTCATGGGACACTAGGGTTCTCTAAATATGTTTGTATATCACGCTCTGTTTGTCAAAAGGTACCACATGTTATTTGGTTGTTGTGAAGGGTGTGTGTTTGCGCGTATAGTTACCCCTAGATTGACTCTTTAACCTAAACATCACAAATTTTCGATGGCAACATCATGTTTTCCATATCATACACAATTCCAACATTTAAATGTGTATACAGACATATCCACTTATTCACATATATGATATGTATGACACTACTGTTCAAAAGTTTGGGGTCAGCAAGATTTTTTTATGTTTTTAAAAGAAGTCTCTCATGCTCTCTCAGGCTGCATACAGTACAAAAATACAGTACAACAGTAATTTTGTGAAATATTATTACAATTTAAAGTCACTTTTTCAGTGTCCCACGTTCCTTCAGAAATCATTTCTCTCTCATTATCAATGTTGAAAACAGTTGTGCAGCCTAATATTTTTGTTTAAACGATAGATCATTTTTTTAGGTTCCTTTGATACAAATGTAAAAGAACAGCATTTCTATATTTTAAATATAAATATTGTGTAACATTATAAATGTCTTTGTCACTTTTGGTAAAAATATTAATTTCTTTCTTTCTTTCGATTCATTTAAATGTATTTCTGACTTCTGATTATCAGTGTATCATGTCCAATTAGAACTCTATAACACAAGGTGGGCCAAATATTTGAGGTTGTGGGAGTTTTGGTGGTTTCCAGGGTGGGCCAAGTTCATGATTAGGTGGGCCAGGCCCCGTGGAGCCAGACCTAGTGTGTCATCATGGGCAGATGGAATAAATAGTGATGTAATTCTAATAGGGTTTAAAACTAAAACTACACTGAAACTATTAAAACAAACTAAAACTAAAGTAAAATTGGAACTCAAAACTATAATACCTCTCACACACACACCCAATTCACCACTGGTTGATCGTGTCCGTCTTTTTTCCTCTCTCATGTATTTTGTGTTTATGCTTTGTTTGTGTGCCTCAGTGCAGAAATATTTCACTGGAATCGACAGTGTTTGCAATGTAGGGCAGCAACACCCAATTATTACCCCAAGAGGAGCCTTCTATTTAGGTTTATTCTATGGCTGCTAAATTTATCCAGGCATGCCTTGATGGCGGCCGAGCCAAAAGCCTGACTTTACAGTTCAAAGATCCTGCACCCTTACACATTCCTCTCTGCCCATAATGGAGGACTCGAGCTTGCCAAGGGATGCACTGACTCCAACAATCAGCGCGAGGGACGGCGTGGATGACTATGAACTGAGCTAAAACAACTGATTTGTATCACAACAATACTGTTTGATCAGCTGCTGCTGCTCATTTTGAATGGTTGCAGCTGAAATGAAAATAAATATTGCAGATGAAAGGTATCTCGACTACAACTTGGGTCATGGCAGAATATCCGTCATTGTAAAGAGCACCGATATGACCCAAACCAAAATCATCTAAGTTTGCTCTTTATTGCTAAATGCTTGAGAGGAAACATACGTGCTGTCAAAGCGCTTGACAAAGCAGAACCAAATAAACCCTTGTTTAGTGTTGTTGGCGGTCACCGTGTCCTAAATAATGCAAAACACCTTGATGAGTGAAGCTTTATCATCGGAAAGAGCGGACAGGACATTAGCACACACGGAAAGAAGCAGAGAGGGATGAGTCAAGAAATTTATCATTTGAGCTTAAAATGCACTCATTCCTGGCTTATGAATAATTTGGCAACACAACACTAATTTTGCATTAGACCACCGATTCACAGCTCAAAAACACTCTCGCCAACTCTCAAGGGCTGTTTACCCATGTGTCTGTATTTTTCCCGCCTTTTTTCCCAGTTAGTAATGCTTTCTCCACCGGATGTTCCTCAAAGTGACCTATATTCACCTCGAGGAGCGTTTGATGTAAAAGCATTACTAACTAAAAAAAGGACAAAAATTACCAAGGCACAGCTAAACAGCTCAGCGGCAGGGAATGGCGATGATGCTCTGCGGGTCTCTGAGCGACCGTGCGGGGAGTCCCGGTTGCATTGGTTGGCACGCAGACAGTACGGCTTCTTGCTGTGCCACTATTAGTACAGCCTCCTGGTTTAATATTTAATTGCGCTGATGGACTGCATCTGTGCTGCTCTGTGATGCAAACATTATTATACATACTAAGTGGCTTAATTGTAATTAGAGCTGAAAATTTAATTAAACCCAACAATAAAGGAGACCGTAGCTAGTTTTTCATTCGCTTTTCCCCACTCAGTCCCTAATGGCTTGATTTAGTTAACTCTTGCCCCTCTCTGTGGGGAATCTATATTTCTTTTATACGACATGTGGTATTTTTTTTTTTCCATGACTTCAAAATGCAAGAAACTGTTTTAAATGTGCTAGCTGATTCAGTTTGATCATGAAAGGCAATGCTGAATGTATTTTAGCTCTGTGCAGGTGTTGGATATATTGGACCACTGGTGCAGTAATGTGCTTCAGAATATGACAAGCATGTCCTATTAACACCACAGTGAAAAAAAGAAGAGAAAAAAAAGAAAATAACCATCAATTAATTTATCCTTTAAATACAAAATCATTCAAATTATTTAAACAAATGTTATTACATTTTTTACAAATTCATATTACACTACAGTACTTCCCAAACAGAGTAACACAAGAGCTAAAAAGGGAGCAGGTAGATCAAATCAATTAAACAATGAGTTGCCATGACAACAAATGAGAACATACTAGAAACCATTAAAACCAAAAGAAAACACAGGAAACAAAGATCTATTAACGCTGTATCCAAAATCGAACACTTCCCTATGCAAAAAACAGTATGCCAAAAGACTAGTCCGAATACATAGGCTGCATACTCCCCTACTACACTATATTGCCAAAAGTTTTGGGATGCCTGCCTTTACATGCACATTAACTTTAATGACATCCCATTCTTAATCCATAGGGTTTAATATGAAGTTGGCCCACCCTTTGCAGCTATAACAGCTTCAACTCTTCTGGGAAGGCTTTCCACAAGGTTTAGGAGTGTGTTTATGGGAATTTTTGACCATTCTTCTAGAAGCGCATTTGTGAGGTCAGGCACTGATGTTGGAAGAGAAGGCCTGGCTCGCAGTCTCCACTCTAATTCATCCCAAAGGTGTTCTATCGGGTTGAGGTCAGGACTCTGTGCAGGCCAGTCAAGTTCCTCCACACCAAACTCACTCATCTATGTCTTTATGACCCTTGCTTTGCGCATTGGTGCAGTCATGTTGGAACAGGAAGGGGCCATCCCCAAACTGTTCCCACCAAGTTGGGAGCATGAAATTGTCCAAAATGTCTTGGTATGCTGAAGCATTAAGAGTTCCTTTGAGCTGCTCGGCCATAGAAACCCATTCCATGAAGCTCTCTACACACTGTTCTTGAGCTAATCTGAAGGAGACACGAAGTTTGGAGGTCTGTAGCTATTGACTCTGCGCTGACCCCGCTCTGTGATTTTATGTGGCCTACCATTTCCAGGCTGAGTTGCTGTTGTTCCCAATTGCTTCCACTTGTTTTAATACCACTAACAGTTGACCGTGGAATATTTAGTAGTGAGGAAATTTCACGAATGGACTTATTGCACAGGTGGCAACCTATCACGGTACCACACTTGAATTCACTGAGCTCCTAAGAGCGACCCATTATTTCACAAATGTTTGTAGAAGAAATGTTTTTTTTTACACATGTGGCCATGGAAGTGATTGGAACACCTGAATTCAATGATTTGGAGGGGTGTCCCAATACTTTTGGTGTATAGTGTATATAGTAGGCGAAAAACAGATTGTGGCAAAATAAGTATGTCCAAGTTCACAGTACTCATAAAAGAGTAGGCAAAAAGTACCCGGATGACCTTCTGGTGAGATTCTGAAGTGTGCATATGATGGACACTTTATTATCCCATGAGACCACAGGAGAGGACTTATTAATGAAAGTGAAGTGATGCAACTGACGCTGGTTGGTCACGTGATAATGACAACATGGCGAATGTAGTACGTCCAGATTACATTCATACTAAACACACTCATACTATATAGAACATACTTTTTTGGCGGTCATGAAGTAATTACTTATTCAACATAAGTACCTACTTGAGTATGCGATTTTGGATGCAGCCATAGTATTAGAAAAACAGTAGGTAAAAGTCCCCGAATCACCTACTATTTCTGCCGAGATTCTGAAGTGCGCATTGGACTATCCCGGGAGGCCACGGGAGAGGATTTATGAATAGAAGTGAAGTGACGCAACTGGCACTGGTAGATCACGTGACAGTAACAGCATGGCGGATGTATTACGTCCAAATTTCATTCATACTAATATTCATACAGTATAGAGCGTACTTTTTTTTACGGTCACAAATTCAAATGTAGTACCTACTCAGACAGTATGAGATTTTTGATGTAAAAGTCCATGAAAACGAAAGAGAAATCAAACTGAACGTTGCACACAATGAGCTACTATTCTTTTCCTTATTTTATAGGTTTACCCGAATGAATCACTGTGTTAAGAGATGGTCCTAATTTCCAGCAGAGCAGGATCTTACTCACTGACCAAACAACTTGCTTATTTATTCATGAATTCAAAATGACAGCCTGCACGTGAGCACCATTAGTGTTGCATTTTGAATCTTCGCAAATAAATAGACACTGCTCTTCCAGACCCATTCCTAGTTCTTTATTTACACACAAACACTGGTGGCCTGCCCCACCCGTCTGTTGCTCTGTATTATTTATTATATGTTCGGCGTGTTAGCAGGGCTGCTGGTGGGCCGGGCAGTAAACAGCATGGTGTTAGACGACATGATTTTGCACTCTGCTAGCAGACCCTGAGAGACTGATCAGGGCCAAGCAAGGCGACAAGCTGCCAAACGTCAAGTCTGTCCCTCGTAGCTGGCCTGACAGCCACAAATAAAGGCTGTTCCATTAAAAAGTGGCTGCCAAATGAGACTCAACAGCACTGATCTCTTAAGATTAGATAAAAACCACTGTGTCAATGAGTGGTTACTTCAATCAACCCACGGGCATTTGAGAGAGGATACGAATCTGCCTCTTTCTTGCCATCTGTTTGTTTGTCTGTGTCTCATTAATCAGGAAGCCTTCAGTCACCCAACACAAGAATCAAAGTTACACATTTCAGCCCCACTAGAATAAACATGCAGCATTTCACTGAGGATTAAAAAAAAATTAAACATTAAAAAAAAAAAAAAAATCACATGCACATCATGATTATCTGTCAGAGACTACAGTCCATTTCTTGTATAGGAGGATAAGGCTTCTGACTAAGTAACAGAAAACCAGAGGCAAACAATTAATTATTGGGGAGAACAAAAACATGTTCTAGATTTTCATTGTCCAGTTACAGATTATCAGATACAGATTCAACAGTACATTTACTTGCTTTATTCTTTACCAGAACTACAAAAGAAATATCCAACAACACTCCCTTTTTTATAAATGATATAATTACAATTATAAAAAATAATTTAAAAATAAAATAAAAACATGTATAAAATTATGTTTTTTTCTTTGCCACTTTTACACTCGCCCAGACACTTACTGTTTGTAATGGAACAAATGGAACTTAAAAGACTCCCTGAACATTGTTCAGACAAACAGCTAGCCCCGCCCCCAAATTCATACCATTGGTTGAGCCAGAAGTTGACATGTCAGGCCATTCAAACAAACTGGCCTTCTGAATGTGCTACAGAGTCAGTGTTTACACTTTTTGGGAAGTAAACCTACAAATTGTCTATGCACATTAAATTGAGATTAAAGAAAGTATTTAAACTGAGAAAATTACATACATCCTCTTTAACTGAAGTTATTATCTAGTACTGTATATCAAAAAGTATCATTGTTCTGTGACTGTGTGAGTGACTCCAAGTAGTCCTGCTTTAGTGTACCCATACATTGTTTTAATAGTTTTATGCCCATCATAAAACATATTATTATTGCCACATGATAGTATCTTAAAATGTGTTTAAGGTCAAATAGCCAAACCCATATTTGTGTATATTGGATACTAAAGGTCTGCACACAGGTCACTGCAACAAAGAACAAGCAATTCAAGAAGCCATTTCAAAATAGAAAGTGATGAGTAAAGTTTGCCAAAAACTTCCCCAATCTGCTATTGTTCGCCAAATAGGTAAACCCGCCCAAAAATCAGACTATTGGTTGAGCCAGTGCTGCTATATGGGAGATTTTTAATACCTTATTTACTTAAAGACTTTTATACATGTTTAGCGACTCAAAAAAAGTGTCCAAAATAACAGCCATAGCTGAATGATTTCAAACACAACAGCTTGAATGTGCCATTTTGAAAGTTGGGAATGGTGGAAGAACTGCGTACAACTGGCACAGGGCATCAGGGCACAGGGTAGCACATCTGTTTGCAAGCTGTGGCATCATGAACCGCTCCTAACTGTGTCTGCACCTCTGAGCTGCCCGCATTAACCTGGACAAAAAGAGAGTAGCAATATACCTCAAATAGGTTAGTTTACCTCGACTACTCAGAGATATCCATCACTGAAGCCTCCTTCTCTCCCTTCCTCCCGCCATAAAGCATATTATATTTCCTCTGCTTTGTTTTTTCTTATGGTAAACCAAAGTTCCAAAGAGATTTTCTGCTTAGATACAAGGGACAGGATTGTTCCCGTTTTAACCAAATGTGAATTCACACCGTCATCCCAGTCGCCATCCTCACCACCATTTTACACCATTAGAAGATAGAAGAACAGACTTGCACTCACACACAGACTTAAAGATGTGGGGGGTCTGGCCCACAGACAGTTTGAGAAGGCGGTAGGATGCGGTTGGGTGTCACCAGGTTGTCATTAGTTCAGCATCTGTTCCCATCACACATTCCACCACGTGACTCAATGGTGTGGGGGCGCCGCATTTACTGGGCTCTTAATTAAACCGCTCAGGCAATCAGCACGGACACCACCCGCCGCCGGGATCATAGGGGCCGGACCTAACGGAAGGTGATGGCCGTGTCTTTATATCTGCCTATGGTTTCTTAATTGTTCCCATTTCCTCTTGCTTGGCTGACCTCTGAAACTAGTTTAAAGCTCATTCAATTAGCAATGGTACATGCACTTGCAAAACAACTCCACGAGTATGTACACAGCAGACGAGAATTAGGGCTCAAACTCCCAGTAGACATTGCCTTTTGTATAAAGTAGGACTGATTTATCTTGATTTATCTATGAGCATAATATATTCCAGGTTTAAACTACATAAAAACAGGACCAATTGACGTTAATGAAGGTCTTGTGTGGCACTAGCATGCACTTTTGAGAAGTAAAGCTATTTTCTACACATTTGCTGTGGCTTTACGTTTAATATTCTCAGATTTACTGTGATATTTGCTGGATCAAACTTACCAAAGGCGTGGTTTGCCACAGAAAGAAGTTAAAATAGCATCCTTTAAATGTGATTTCCCATCATGCAAAAGGGTGTGATTGGTTCTGTTAATTTTAATACATTTGGACTTATAGTCTCTGTGGTTTAGATGTTGTTTTTTATTGTACTCCATGTGGAAAACCTACTGATTGTACCCCATTAATTTAGAGTGCCTGTAATGAGTAGCTGTATTGTAGCTGGTCGCTAATTATCAAACATTTTAATGAGGGTGCGCTCTTTGAGTGGTGTCAATTATATATTTAGGTTTTTTTATGTTTTAGATTATTTTAGATACACTATATGAAAGCACGCAACAGATGTCGATAGGGTCAAGATAAAACTTGTCAAAAGAACTAAACTACAGCAATGGTAGTAATAGCCCGAAAGACAGTGTATTATAATGACTATAAATGCCCGAACATAACCCTGTGTGCAGATGACCACAATACTGGCAGTGCAATATAGTGATTTGTTATGTATTTTTGTGTGTGCATGTCTGCCTATACTTAAATACCAGCTACTTATGAAGGGTAAACTCAGTCATTGTGTGTTTTTTTGTCTAAAACAAACCTCCAAACCACACAAGGGCTCCAAAAGGGGATATTTATCTTACTGGTCACACTGGGTTCAACCCACTACACACGAGTACAAAACATTTTGAAGACAAAGTACATTAAATGTCCTCCAATGCCTTCACTAAGCTCCGCCCTCCTTTGTTGCTGTTGCTAACTCATACATACTATGCAAAAAATGACAAAAAAAACGGTGTGATTTTCAGTATACATTACCTTTTTAGTATCCAATTTTATTTGAAAAAAATGTAAATTGTATGCAGTAATGCTTTTGAGAGCAATTACAAATGATGTTAGTGTAAGTGAACAGAATGCTTCCAAACATGGTGAAGTAAACTCTTTAGCTAGTATTGATATGATTTGATGTTAATGATGTTAAGTTAGTAACTTATATTCTTAGTAACTTACTTAAGTTAGCCTACTGGAGCAAATGTACTGCAGATGTTTTGCGTGGAATGAGGGGTTAATCTACGCATCCTCTCAAACAATGTTATGCCAATTTTTTTTGATAATTCATGTAAAATTGCATTTAAACTAATCCAAGCACACAGATCATCTTTGGAAAGGGAAAAGGCTTGTCAGAGAAAATATTGGACAACAACAGTATCTAAGGTGGGAGTGGTCAGTAACATATTACAGCGGGACTTTCTACAGAAAGAGAGAGTTTTCAGATTTAAGAGTTCATTAAACATCTCATAATTGGATCATTGCATCATTGATTGGATGTTGACATAATAATACAGTCCAGTTGGCAAAGGTCAAATGAAAACATCCATTGGCCATACACTTTGAATGAGTGAGGGAAGCCAGAGACACCCAGTACCACATGCCACTGGAATACATGTAAAGTTTAGCCACAGTCCTCACCACTAGTGGAAATGGTTTTCCCATCAGTAATATAGTGAGATATAATATAGTGCCCATGTTCCACAGAGCCCGAACACCCTGTGGTTTGCCTGTGAACCTGCTGCACCATATAACCACAGAAACATTCAATTAGAATTGATTCAAGAGGGCAAACATTATGCTATTTGTCTAAATAATGAATGCCACGACTATGTATTAATTTAACTCAATCTGTACCCCAAGCAAAAAATCAATTAATATGATTCGAACTGCAAAACAACACAGAAATGCATAATTTCATTTTATTTTAATAGGACTGTGATGGACAATGTTTTAAGTGTCCTGAAGTGCATTCAAAGGTCAGTCTGTTTCAAGGTGCACCTAGATTGAGGTAATGAGAACAAAGTATGACTTTAGAAAATGATTTTTATTAGACATACTGGGTGTAAAATCTTGTTTAAAAAATGCTGATAGCATTTGTAGCTCCTCAATGTTTATTGGGTGTTCAAAGTTTACCTGTACATAATAAGTGCATGTATGGTTTTATTACCATATGGAGCAACGTAATGAAGTACGTCTCACTTAATAAACATCCTGTTTTATTGGCAGTGTCACTGACTGGCATTTTGACCTCTGTCATCCCATGATAACAGCATCAAAATGATTCCAACAAATACTTTATGACGTCATCATGAATTAAAATTATTTTTTCAAATGCCTGATGACCTCGAATCGATATAACAAATACACTTTGTTGAATCGATATAACAAAATACGCCTTTCACAACAATGTTTTCTATTTGCCAGGCTGCCTAGATTTAATGCTCCAGCATTAAATCACTTCCTGATGCACGTAGACAACACAATAAATGTATTTTATGTATTTTTACAACACTGATTCCACATCTTGTGTGTACTTCATACATCTACTGCAAACATTTGTAGAGTCTCCATCAGTGTGGGATCATGGAATGCTATGATTGATAAATGATTACTGGGATATTGTGCTTTTAGGGCCTGCAATATCCTAAAGTGTAAATTATTATGGTCAGGCTGTAAAAACAGCATTTTTTGGATGTCCATCTTCATCAGGTGCTACTGTAATGATCAAGCTGATGTCCAAATCTACTTCCACAAATGTCTTTCGCATCAAATTAAACATGTTTCTACGTAATGTAACTGCTCCAGTCCCCATATAGAAGCGGACAATGAGGTATCATAATCGTTAAGCACATTATTAAGACAAACCACATCACCTGTTATTACACAAGTCATATATAATTGGATAAACAATGACCAGACCTCCCTCATAGTCCTTAATTAGCCATTTGTTTTAGCATGAAAGTCAATGAGGAAACAAGGCAATGAAAATCGATGGCTTCGCATGTGGTGCCTGTTGGCCTGTTGCGCTACCTGCCTGTTGTTTAATTCTCTATTAAAGCTGTAATGTGGGAGAGCATCATGTGCACTATCCACCCCATCTATTGATGACAGTCATACGTCTCATCACAATAAAACAATGGCATCATTAAGACAGAGACAGCCCAGTCTTTTACCACTGCTTTTTTACGGCGACTGTAAACCTAACGAGGGCTTTACGGCATTATTGTTTTTAAACAGACCCTGAAAAGAGGTAATGCTAAAGGTGAACCGACTATTTTATGGGTGTCATTTTTGAGATGATGGGGTAAGAAAGCTTATTCTCACGCTATAGGGCTGTCAAAAAGTGCTGATGAGTTGTGCTTTTAATGATTTTAACGACCTGTTAAAGCGATCAAGGACATGCTACGCTGCCTGATGAGGAACAGTGTTTAATCCACCCCCTCCGTATACAGGGCTTAACAAACATTAACGCCCAACCTCTGTCCTCACCTGCCATGGCCTTGGGTCTGATGGTCATAAAACAGAGGGACTGAAGACAGAGCTCAAACGTCGTCGATATCACAAATATTGTGATATGTGGCCAAAATAACCTTCACAATCAATGTCTTTATCATTGGGGTCTCCCAAATAAATCCACTATTTCACAATCGACATGATCTTCAAAGCAAGGATGGAAATTAAATATCAATTAAGGATTAGATTTAATAGTCTGCGGGTCTGTCTTGAAGACAAAGAATAATTCATCAGTGTTTACTATTAATATATTCATACTATCAAATATGATAACTGCATTTATTAATTTGTCACTTACGTCCACGATTTAGTGATTGATTGGCCTCATATTCAAAAAGAATTAATTAGAAGATGCTTGTGCATGAATAGGCGCATATTAAAACTCACATAAATAAATCACCAGCACCAGTGATCAAAAGCTAAATTCATAAGGAATGTATTAATAGCTATTAAGTTATTCATAACCATTTAAATTTAAAAACAACCAATATTCGTGTGAGAACGAGTCAAACAACAGGCACAGACAGACGAGTAGTTGAAAGAATGGATGGTCTGAGAGATAAAGTGGAATAGCACAGATAGGAGAGATAGAAGCTGGCCATCAGACCGCATAAAACCGGGACATGCATTCATCCATTTAACAGCTGCTCACAGCTTTACACATTCGATGTTTTCTTAGAGACCTGGTGCAAAGGCCATCATTAATGGCCATGGTTATCTTCATCGCTCTGCTCCTCATCATCCCCACAATTGCTTATCTTCAAGGATCAGAACAAGTATTTATGACATCATATAACTCCCATAAGACCTCCCTCCTCTTCACCAGCATTTTACACACACACACTTTCCGTTTGTTGAGTTTACTCGAAATGTTTATGGAAAAAACTTTACCTTGGCTCGTTCAAGTCGCAAGAGTTAAATTCTTTTTGCCTTGTTTACTCGAAACACAAGGCCTATAGTATAAGATACACAACTAAATTAAGTTAAGTATCAAGTCGAGGCAATCATTTTTCATAAACTTTTGCAGCACATGAGGTTTTTCTGTACCACACACGTTTGCACACAAATTTTCCTCTCTTTCTCTCTTATACACAACAACGAGCATGCACATGCTTAAAAATATTAATCTCAAAGCTTCTCCATTAAAATGTCACATTTCTTGTTGTGGCACTAGGGTGGAGTCGCCATATCGATAGCAACATGCCGAATCACCTGATTTGCTCACCTTTTACACTATGATCATACAGACAAGTGCCTCAGATGGTCTCGCCGCACAAGGCAGCCACCATTTTCCGGCACATTTGGATCATGGCAGAACACATTCATTCTCTCTCACACAAATTTTGCAGCTGGGAGTGAACTGTGACTGCTTAAAAAGATTTAGAGCCACAAGCATCTCTGTCACGCTTGCATTAATTAAGGAATGATATAGTGTTGTCGCTCCCGCCCTCCACCAAACTCAGCACTCACACTACACTATGAACGTTACATTAGACGTACAGGGATAGTTCACCCAAAAATGAAAATTCTGTCTTCATTCACTCACCCTCATGTCATTCAAAACCTGAATGCCTTTTTTACTGGATATTTTTTTATATTACATATATTTTATTTTTGTTTTTAAAAATGTTTCAACTGGTGTTTTTGTTGATCTTTTTTTTTTAAATAATAATGAAAGTCAGTGGGGATCAAAACAACATGGAACCAAATAGAATTTCATTGCACGAACATCGGACAGTGATTTGACTTTTTTTATTTTTAGATGAAATATCTCTTTAAAATATTGTGCCCAGAAAAATGCATCTTTATATATACACACTGTAAAAAAATCCGTAAAAAACTGATAATGTACTGGCAGAAAATTGCTAGGACATTATCCAGTAATTTTACGTACATTTCCGTTAACTCTAAAACACAACGAAGTTCAAAATACAGGTAAAACACCTGTAAAATATAAATAAGGAAAATTCAGTCAAATTAATACAGTACATTGTGCCCTATTTTTACGAATTTTTTTTAGAGTGCACATACACTACCGGTCAAAAGTTTGAAATAATTACGTTTTTTTATGTTTTTGGAAGTAGTCTTTTATGCTCACCAAGGCTTCATTTATTTGATCGAAAGTACAGTGAAAACAGTAATGTTGTGATATATTATTACAATTTAGGTTTTCTATTTTAATATATTTTAAACACAATTTATTCCGGTGATGGAAATGCTGAATTTTCAGAATCATTACTCCAGTCTTCAGTGTCACATGATCCTTCAAAAATCATTCTAATATGCTGATTTGGTACTCAAAAACATTTCTTATTATTATAAATGTTTATGATGCTTAATATTTTGTGGAAACTGTAATACACTACCACTTAAAAGTATTTTTGATCAAATAACTGCAGCCTTGGTGAGCTTAAGAGACATATAATAAAAAAATCTTAATGTTTCCAAACTTTGTATTTTACATATAACAAATTATTAAATATCAATATTTCATACATGAAGTTTTTGCAAGCATGATAAGCAAACGCAAGTGCCCGTGGGAATGTGTTTTCCCTGTGGGCACCGAGCAAAACATGCCCAGTCTTTATGTGGTCAGAAAGATCCATTCTCTGTCTTGTGTCCTTCGTGGGCCCTGCTCTGTCCACCGTTTATGACCTCAGCTGGCCCGGAGAGCAGGCGCCTGTGGGGCCAGCGTGAACTCGGCGTGGTCACTATGGCCCACAGCGCCTGCCCTGCCCCTCTGAGACCAGACAATCAGGGGCCACTTGTCACCAGGGCGTGTAGACCACACAGGCCAAAGAGGCACATGCCTGAGGAAAAACAGCTCACCGCCATTATTTCTTCGCAAGTTCTCTTGATTCTAATCCATTTCTGGAAGAACAAAAGGTAATGATTTTTTGTCAAGATTGCGTGAAATGGTCGACCTGCCCAATTATTTGTGGCCACTAATTTGATATCTTTCACGGTCTTCTCTTCCCTTCAACCCTGCTGTAATCATGAGGATTGTGTTGTTTATACAGAGGCAGAAGCTCTTGGATGAGCGTTTAGGATGTTCGCTCAACTCTGTAATGGAGTGGAACTGGAAAAGCCAGGCTGGATTTTGAGAGGCTGGAGGTTTTTTTAGGGGAAGTGCACCATTATGGCGACTGTACACTCCCTGCGCCTAACCGCAGACTCCAGATCAGCTCTCTGCATGACGCGTTCGTCCATGGTTCTTGTAACCATGATGACCAAACTGGCCTAGGGTCAGTATAAGAGGTTAGGGTTTGCTTTAGTGTGGAGCGTCCATGGTTTTTGCGGTGTTCTGATTATGGTCACAAAGTGTCACCTTCAATGCCTTTCCCACTTTCCCTCACAAGCCACACATGCAGACCGACCAAAACACACACACACACACACACACACACACATACACTGCGGATACACTTTTTCAACACATTTGTGTACTCATAAAAACGCATTCCAAAAGGTTCCCCTATACTTAAGATAGCAATTACTGCTGCTATTTTACATGGATACAGAGTGTATTTTGATTAGTCTATAATTTGACGGGTTGCTGTTCCTGCGTGGCTGTGACAGGGCTGAGAGATAGCAGAAAACAACAGAACCAACAATGGTTTTCACTTATTGTAACTACTTAAATACAAACCCCTCTGAAGAAGATTGCATTTATCGAAATGTGTGATTTCCTGTTCATCACACTGAAATAAAATGAACAAATTCAATGAAGACTACCATTCAAAAACCTCTATCTGTAATATTTTATAATATTGATTGATAAAATAAGCAGAAACAAGCTTTTATCCTCAATTTTTGAGAGTGCAGCAGATACGCAAAGCAGGTGGCAGAGAGTATTTCAGAGTCAGTTACATCTTTTCTCTTTCTCTGCATTAAATACACACACACATATGCAGCGATGTCAGTGGTGTGTGTCTGTCAGGGCTGGTTTCCTGAGCGGTGCTCGGCACTGCTGATGGATCCTTCACAGTACAACACCTCATGCTTGCCAGTAAAAATAGCCGCAGACTCATACACACGAATACACACACACACAGTCTAACCCACACAAATTTGCATGCACCTCTACATCTTCATGTCCATGTTGAGTCAGTGTCCAAACCAAGGAAAAATTCATAAACACTCAACCCAAACCCAACCTGCTTGAATTTATACAGCAGGGTCCAAAAGTCTGAGACCACTATTGATTTTTTTCTTTCCCACAAATTATATAATCAACTATTTAAATTGAGTTTCTTATTATTTTTAGAATAGAATATTCATTACAATTTGGGAATGATCCAAATGCAAAATATAAATACAAATTAAAAGATTACTACTTAATAATTGTAAATGATAATAAATGAAAAAGTATAGACATATAATAAATATTAATATAGTATGTAATTATTAATTACATATATTTAATATATTATATTTTAATATATACATATATTTTTAATGTGTGCATGCATCTTAGTATTAAATATTTCACCATGTTTTATAAAGGATCCTTTAGCTAAGTCTCTAGCTCCCTCTAGAGGTTACAAACAAAACAGCCATAATAAAGCACACTGACTGATCCAGACCACATAACTTATATCTCAAAGACTTGGATGTGAGGCTTTGATAAACCAAATGAGATCTCATCTGTTTGCTGTTTATGCTGTTGTGTACTCAGTTTGCTAAGATTACAGCGCTCCCCATCCACCCACCATCAGCCCAATACAAACACACAATTCACTTCACACATATAATTACTATTGTCTTTCTTGGTTAAGATAAACTAGAGCCTTGAACTTGTAAACAGGCGAGCTTTCTCTGAAGTGTGCAGCACATAAATGAAAGACTTCCAACGGGGTGGCAAAGACGAGGATCAAAAGAAGACAGGATCTAGTGGTGATATTAATCACTTCAAGACATTCTGCTATACAAAGGTAATAGCTAAGTGCTGTTACACAAATATTTGAGCATGTAGTCATACATAAGCAGAGAACACAGCGTAGCCATGCATTCAAGGACAAAACAAGAGGTCCACATAGAGAGTCTTGTGGAATCCCATGATGGGTTAAGCAATAAGCGCGAACAACGGAATATGCACTGTAACCAAAGTGTATATGCATAAACACGCTATTCGTGTTTGTATTATGACAGATCACGCCAGTGCCTGGTGTAGTTTTGTTTTTTTTGTCTTGTGGTCCACTCCCTCTCTCCAGTGTCAGTCTGATTCAAATCAAGAAAAGCTTTATTAGCATGACGGTGATGCCAGCCGTGTGAGGTCACTCTACATAGCTCCAAATAATGGTCACAGGCAGAACAAACATGAGCTGCTCTCAGTCAGCTGCTCACATAGCCTTTTCATTAGAGGCCTGTGTCAGTCTTTTAGAGGAGCACATTGGGGCTGAAAGGACAGTAAGGGTTAATGTGCTTCCTTACAGAGACTCAAGGATCAAATCAGAGAAAGATGTCCCAGCCTGATAAATCAAGTATATAACATAATCCAGCCTTCTCCTGATATACCATATAGTTTAAGATCAGGCCTGGAAAGTTCTGCTGTGGTACACAAAGGGTTAACTCAGAGTGTCTGATTAAGACACATGGGATTGGGTAGCACAGAGTGGGTTAATGCAGTCTTTCTGAATGAGACACTGGTGTGAGCAGTGTGGCGTGCAGCGCTACACAAACATATGAACATGAACTGCTTCCTTATCTGCGTCTCTATCTGTGTGATCAGGGAAGGGGGAAAGAGAGGGATGGAACGAATGACACATACATAGGCCTTCACCCCTCTAACGTAGGGTTCTGTTACCAATGAGAGGAGGCAAAGCATAGCAGGCTGAGTGGAAGCAGGTATGTGTGTGCGTCTGTTTGAAAGCATACAGTACATGCATACAGAAATACAAGTGCATTAAAGGAAATGTAAGCGAGACTATGCTTGTTTGTTTGTTGGTGATCTATGTCTTCTCTCCCCAGTGGTGACATTTTCTCCATGTCTACTTTTCGTCGCAGTGCAACTGGGTCAAAGTATGGGAAAAGTATATGTATGCTTATTTGCCAAATGAAAGGACTATTTCAGGTTGAATACAAGTTAAGCTCAATAGACAGCATTTGTAGCATGATGTTAACTACAACAAAAATGAATTTGGACTCGTCTCTCATTTACTTAAAAAAAGGAAAATTAAGATTACAGAGTACATTAACTAAACTCCTATAAAAGTGATAGGAAATTATTTCTGGAAATAAGAAGTTTATTTTATAAAAGCACTTACATATATTGATGTATATGTTACACTTTAGTTTAGACTCCAATTCTTACTTAACTACAACTTTTGCCTCAATAAACTCCTAATTACTGCTTATTAATAGTTAGTAAGGTTTTTGTAGGGTTCAAGTTTAGGTATTGGGTAGGATTAAGGGTTTAGAATATGGTCATGCAGAAAAAGGCATTAATATGTGCTTTAAAAGTAATAATGAACAGCCAATATCCTAGTAATACGCATGCTTATAAGCAACTAGTTAGCAGTGAGAATTGGACCCTAAACTAAAGTGTTGCCATATATAAATAACACAATTTGCACTTGTATTTTAAATAACACAAGTGGAAGTTACACTACCGTTCAAAAGTTTGGGGTCAGTGAGATCAGTGGGAAAATGTATCACAGTTTCCACAAAAATATCAAGTAGCACAAAATTTATAATAAGAAGAAATGTTTCTTGAGCACCAAATCAACATATTAGAATGATTTTTAAAGGATCATGTGACACTGAAGACTAGAGTAATGGCCGCTGAAAAATATATTAAAATAGAAATAGTGATATTGTAAATGTAACACTACATGCCTTGTTGAGCATAAAGGGTTTCTTTCAAAAACAATACAAACTCTTACAAGACCAAACTTTTGAACGGTAATGTAATTTTTACCATTATGTCACAAATGCTATTGATTGAGCTTAAGTTATACTGAACCCGGAATTCACTATGCTGTTGGTTTTGTGTAAAACATAGTGACTCACAAACTGTCCTATAATCGCAACTCAAAGGCAGCAAGAATTCGGTTGTAAATGGTGGTAAAAAGGTAGAGACGAAAAAAAAAAAGAAAACAGTGGTACAGCAAGAGAGATAGACAGAAAAAGAGAGAGAGAAAGAGACACATGTGTTATTTATTTCCCGGGTAAACAGAATTCAAGGCAGACATAATCAATAGGAAACTCCATATTGTAAATAGGCAGCTCTAATAGCCTAAACACTGGGTGCTATGGTTACACAGGCACATCAGCGGCGGTTAACGTCGGGAGAGACCAGCCGGGCAGCCTACCCTTATTTACCAATAAAGAGCTCTGATGATAAGATAAACATATAGGAGACAGAAGCAAGGGGAGGGAGGGAGAGAGGAAAGGAGAAAGGGCAGAGCTTTCATCCTCTATTTGGGGCTGCAGAAGGGAGCTAGGAGTGAGGAGGCCCGTGTCAAAAGCCATCAGGGTGATGGTGCGCGGTGAACTGGCGACCCCACACGCAGTCACTCACACATGGATACGTGCAGAGCACACACGCTGCTCGTAGGATGTCGTATGGCTGACCGGGCCGACTGGCTTTGCATTAAGACCAGAGCCCAACGCTGTTGGTGGTCAAATTGTTGTCAAGAATCTGCTGAGAAAGGTGTCTGTCACAGCCAAACAACACACACAGCGATTAAATAGACAATCTAAACAGATAAACAACGTGATTTATAATCAGAACAGCCTGGACAGGGAATACATGCACAATAATGCCATATTTCAAGTTAAATTCAAGTTAAGTACTATCTACAACTATGCATTTACAATGAAAGCCTATGCTGCATGCAGTGGTTGCCCCATTGACTTTCTTGTTCTGTAAGTGCACTTCTGTACATGGTCATTCCTGTTACGCAGAACCTTAAGAAATTTCAAACTATGAGTATGCTTGTGTTTGTGTAATTTAAGGAAGTATTCATAATTTAAATGACATTTTTTTAATTATATGTTATTTACACAACCTAACATTAGTAAATAAAGAGCTTAAGTTAACCAATGTTCAGTGAGGGATTGAGAGTTAGCTTACCTCACAGGGTGTCTATTTGAGGTTCATTGTGATTTTTTGTGTTTTATTCATGAGGGTGGAATGTTTTAGTGTGAGTCAAATGAATCGCGCAAAAACATAAAATGAATCACATCAATTGATGAATTTATATAATTAGTTACTGAGGAGTGTGCTGTTGTCTCTTCAAATATGATCCTGGAGTATCATGTATTTAGGAACTGATTTTCATTAATTAATAACAAAAAAACTGCCTTAATAAATAATATTCTCAAGAAAATTTGTTGTTTATTACATTTTGATTAGAGAAAGGTGGTTAAAGAAAATTAATAAGATTAATTAAAATTCACTGCATGATCACTAGTTTTTTTAGCAAAAAAAAAAAAAGAGAAATGTATGTAACCTTTGGCCCCCTAGTGGTTAAAACTGCATGGATTTTGCGAAAGAACATTGTTTTGTTTGGGCTTCGGCTATGGGCTTTACATGGCTGTGCGGATGAATATGCTTATCCTACTGCTCTTAATAGGTTAGTTCACCCCAAAATGAAAATTCTGTCAATAATAACTTACCCTCATGTCGTTCCCGACCCGTAAGACCTTCGCTCATCTTCGGAACACAAATGAAGATATTTTGATGCAATCCGAGAGCTCTCTGACCCCTCCATAGACAGCAATGTAATTAACACTTTCAAGGCCCAGAAAGATAGTAAAAATATACTAAATATACTACTGTTAAAATAGTCCATATGACTCCAATGGTTCAACCTTAAGTTTATGAAGCGACGAGAATACTTTTTGTGCGCAAAAAACAAAACAAAAATAACGACTTTATTCAACAATTTCCAACGTCTGCGTCAGTCTCTCCAAAGTTTACGTCCAGGTTCTGCGTCAGCATCACACGCATGCGTCGTAGTGCTCACGTGAACATCAACGGCCAATGGTAAGCCGGCGTGATTCTCGTTTTATTATGAGATCTGTCAGGTTCCTTTTTTTTATTTTATTTTTTTTTTATTGCTGAACAAATAATCATGTACAAACAGCATGGCAATAACAGAACATTATTGTATTACAAAATACAGATCAGGTGCTTGAAAGTACAGTAGAAAATATCTGTCAGGTTCTCTTTTTGCCAGCAGAATCTTTTTTTTAATGCGGTTGGCAAATGACAGGTGCATTCCCGCCACCCACTGGGGTGGAGTGTGGACCATTAATGGAATGGAAAGAAAGAAAGAAATAATGAATAAATTAAAGTGTAAATTTAACATGTTCTGTGTCAACCTTCTTCACTAGTTATGGATACTATGTCATTCCCACACCATACATGTGTCAAAGTAGCCGGAGCAACTTTTCTCTATTTTCTCTATGGATATAATGAGTCACGCACGGGCGAGTGACGTATCACACGCAATTTTCCCACGAAAACCATCTCGTCGGGTCTAAAATATAAACACTTATATTCCCAGTTTCACATACAAAGCTTAAGCCTAGTCCCACACTAAGGCCCAGTTTCACAGACAGTATTAGGATTAGGCCTTAGTTCAACTAGGACATTTAAGTAACTTTTATAAACATGCCCTAAAAAAACATTACTGGTGTGCATCTTAAGACAAAACAATGGCATTGACATATTTTAAGTTATATCAGTGCAAGTTTCTTTCAGTTAAAACAGCTCAAACATGCATTTTAGTCTAGGACAAGTTTAAACCTTGTCTGTGAAACCGAGGGTAAAATGCATGTTTGAGCTGTTTTAACTGAAAGCAACTTGCACTGACATATCTTAAAATATGTAAGTCAGTGCCATTGTTTTATCTCAAGATGCACACCAATAATGTTTTTTTTTTTTTCTTTTCTAAGGCACGTTTATAAAAGCTACTTAAATGTCCTAATTGAACTAAGACCTATTCCTGGTTTAATCTAAACCCTGTCTGTGAAACCATGCCATAGTGAATCAGGTTAAGAAGACAAAAACACGTTTTGGAAGAAGAAATAATGACTCATTATTTAACTTTTGTTACTTTTGAACATAAAGTTAGTTACACAGTGTACATCTTGCTAATATAATTTCCAGCTAAAAAAATTACAACTTTAATATTTCATCCTAGCCTATATTTTAAATATGAATATGAAAATATTCTAAATGGCCCACCTTTTTTCGAACTTTCTGTGGTAACACACTGTATTTAACTCAGAATATTCTTTCTGGGAGACAAGAATGGGTAAATTAATGGATTCCGATTGAAAGATGAGAAAACAGTAGATGCTGGGAGGAGGTCAAAGGGACACTGCCTGTGTCCGGCCCAGTCATTTGTCTCTGTACAGACTGTTGACTGCAACCATTAATTGCTGGTGTTGTGTTTGTTCAACCCGCCACTTATTTTGCCCTTGGTGCTGTGGAATGCAGGGCCGCGCTGCAGTAAGAGAGAGGGAGAATGCAGCCACGTCTGAGAAGATGAAGATGAAGAGAGGAACGGTGGTGGAGAGGTAATGACAGGGCCATGAAGAGCCAGTGTTTAGCAGGCTAACCACACGAGGCAGTGCTCCTTAACACCAGACACTGCGTCTGCTCGCAACCCAAACCAGTCAGTCCAGGGTTACACTCACACCTGAGCTGGAATATTTGTGCATGTGCTGACAACAAGGTGCTTTACTAATAACCGCACAGCTGCTTTCAAAATGAATGACATATGAGTTCCTAGTTGTTTAGTTTACATATTGTCTCCAATTTTTCACATTGTTTATGAGAAATATCTCTTCTGTAACTCTTGAGGAGATATGTTCCTTTTAAAGGAAGTGACTATGTCTCTATTTGTTCTCCCCTAATCTCATTTCTGTCTGGGAGAAACAATCGAGGTAGGAAAACCATTCTTTCCAATTGATCGTTTTACAATTTGTAATGAATATGCAGTTGCCAATTTGAAGATCGCAAAAGATGCCGAGAGCGAAACAGCTGAGAAGTGTGTGGCTTTCCAGTTTAAGCACTTGTTTGTGTCATCCCATTTTTAAAATCACTCTCATTTTACCATAAGAACACATAAGCGAGCTTCTTTCCACAATTGTTTTTTCTTTCTCTCGTCTCTCAATCTTTGTAAGGTGAAATGGAGACATGGAGCTAAAAGCTCCAGTAGGAGAGAGTGATATACTAAACAATTTAACACAGTGCGGGCACAGCAGGAGGCGTCTGTCATTCACTCCCCTGTGCCTGTATCTATGTTCAGCCTTGTGTACATGTGATGTACGGTTTCAAATGCCTCTGTACGCCACAATAAATAGGCCTAGGCCTTTCTAAAAGTAATAATCAACAAATGACTATTGTGTCAATAAATATACATAATTAAACAAACACAATTCCTGTCTCAGTCTTGAATTTTGACTCACAGCTCAGAAAAAAATGCAAACATTTATGTTAATTGTAACTGTAGTCAGATGATATAGGACTTTATGAATGTTCACATCACTATGCCTATGTTCAGTATAGCATACTAGTATTACACTGTATCACTGATTTCCGTATGCATAGAATAGGCTAACTGCTACATTTGCAAAGGTGTGCAGCATACACTGCAGAATGAACAAATTACTGTCTCCCACAATGCAATGCATCCAATTTGGCCTTTCATTTTCTGGTAACACTTTACAATAAGGTTCCTTTTGGTTCCATACGGTCAAGGTTTCCATTAACTAAACTGACCTAACAGTGAACAATATATTTTTACATTTATTAATATTTGTTATTAATAAAAATACAGTTGTTCATGTTAGTTCACAGAGCTTTAACTAATGTTAACAAATACAACTTTAGGTTTAAAAAATGTATTAGCAAATGCTAATATTAACTAACATTAATAAATGCTGTGAACAGTAGCATTTTTATTAACTAATGTTAACAAAGATGAATGAATACTGTATATAAATAAATGTCTTGCCTGTTTTTAGTTAGTGCATTAAGTAATGTTAAATAATGAGACCTTATTGTAAAGTGTTACCCATTTTCCTTATGATGGACAAACCAAAAGAAACATTAATGATTTTTTTAAATCATAAATTATACACTTATGATTATTATTTATAAATATTATTTAAATTATAAATGTTTAATTTATATATATATATATATATACACACTCACCTAAAGGATTATTAGGAACACCTGTTCAATTTCTCATTAATGCAATTATCTAATCAACCAATCACATGGCAGTTGCTTCAATGCATTTAGGGGTGTGGTCCTGATCAAGACAATCTCCTGAACTCCAAACTGAATGTCAGAATGGGAAAGAAAGGTGATTTAAGCAATTTTGAGCGTGGCATGGTTGTTGGTGCCAGACAGGCCGGTCTGAGTATTTCACAATCTGCTCAGTTACTGGGATTTTCACGCACAACCATTTCTAGAGTTTACAAAGAATGGTGTGAAAAGGGAAAAACATCCAGTATGCGGCAGTCCTGTGGGCGAAAATGCCTTGTTGATGCTAGAGGTCAGAGGAGAATGGGCCGACTGATTCAAGCTGATAGAAGAGCAACTTTGACTGAAATAACCACTCGTTACAACCGAGGTATGCAGCAAAGCATTTGTGAAGCCACAACACGCACAACCTTGAGGCGGATGGGCTACAACAGCAGAAGACCCCACCGGGTAACACTCATCTCCACTACAAATAGGAAAAAGAGGCTACAATTTGCACGAGCTCACCAAAATTGGACAGTTGAAGACTGGAAAAATGTTGCCTGGTCTGATGAGTCTGGATTTCTGTTGAGACATTCAGATGGTAGAGTCAGAATTTGGCGTAAACAGAATGAGAACATGGATCCATCATGCCTTGTTACCACTGTGCAGGCTGGTGGTGGTGGTGTAATGGTGTGGGGGATGTTTTCTTGGCACACTTTAGGCCCCTTAGTGCCAATTGGGCATCGTTTAAATGCCACGGCCTACCTGAGCATTGTTTCTGACCATGTCCATCCCTTTATGACCACCATGTACCCATCCTCTGATGGCTACTTCCAGCAGGATAATGCACCATGTCACAAAGCTCGAATCATTTCAAATTGGTTTCTTGAACATGACAATGAGTTCACTGTACTAAAATGGCCCCCACAGTCACCAGATCTCAACCCAATAGAGCATCTTTGGGATGTGGTGGAACGGGAGCTTCGTGCCCTGGATGTGCATCCCACAAATCTCCATCAACTGCAAGATGCTATCCTATCAATATGGGCCAACATTTCTAAAGAATGCTTTCAGCACCTTGTTGAATCAATGTTATGTAGAATTAAGGCAGTTCTGAAGGCGAAAGGGGGTCAAACACAGTATTAGTATGGTGTTCCTAATAATCCTTTAGGTGAGTGTATATACACATGTATAATTTATAACTAATTTCTTTCATGATTATTGCATTTGTCTGCCAAAAGTTAACATTTATTCACAGAAACATGGATAGAAAAATGCAAAAGGGCCTCATTTATGTCAAAAATATCTGTCTGCATTGTAGAAACATGTCAAAGTGCTTATACCTACATACAGATCTGCGGTTGTATTGCATTGTACAGAGAAATGCCATAGCAATGCAGTAAGCCCTGCCAATTAGCCGAACCTTTCCCTGCGTCTCTCAAAACGTCCTGTGTTTAGAATGAAAAGCGTTGGCTGGCCCCTCTCCCACATATTCGCTGACTGCTCCGATACAACATCATGTACACATAAACATTCATATTTCCCCCCTGAACACGCACACACATACACATAAACACAGTATGGCAGTTATATTTGGGTGCTTCACATTGTCCAGACGGCACACTGTCAGAGAGTGAAATGAATGGCTGTTTATATTAGAGCCTTGGTTTAATGAATTAACCAGCTGCCTGGCCGTGTCAAAACAGGGGCTCATACAGAACAGACACCCTGCGCCGAGCCCCTTTAACTCTCCTTGCTCTCCCTGCAGACAGTAGCGCACCGTGATTGCATCCTCAGGGACCGGCAAGAACAAGATGCCCAACGCCCCTTCCAGGATTTGCGTTCATTTAGAAAAAGGCATCTGGCAAATTGTCGCCCCACTCTTAGCCCCATCACTGCCACAGATTTCTGACTCTCTCTCTCTGTTTGCCTGCACGTCTGCCTCTATTTTTCAGAAATTGGCACGTTTAAACAAATGTATACAAGCAGCGGGAGTCCCAAGGCTGGCTCTACTATTTGCACAAATTTTAAGGTGTTCTCCATTTCCAACACTCTCCCACCTTCTCGTTCTTAGTGGACATTGCCACACTAATGTGATCTCTGCCCCATCACTGAGTAACTCACTTGTCTTCTCTCCATAAAAATCTATGATAAATATCCCTGGTTGGGGCGTGTGTGCACAGTGGCTGTTGTGGTTGCGACAGACGGCCGTAGGGAGCAGAACTTCACTTATTGCCTGAAGACAGACAGCAGCAAACAGATGGAGGGAGAACGGAAGGGCCCACCGGAATGGAGAGATGTCCCAGAAAAGAGAGTGTTAAGTTTTTATTTTTAAGCAGTTGTATAAACTTTACATCACAGTGTAGATCTTACATTTTATGAAGAAAATGTGAGTGAAGGGGGACTATTCAAACGTCACCGCCGTGATGCTAGGTTGTTCTGTGAGGTTGCTAGGGCTTTGCTAGGTGGTTGTTAGGGTGTCCTGAGTGGTTTTCCACCATCATGTCTCTACATGGCTCAGATCCATCCTGTAATGTAATCAGGCAAAAGTCACCTCTCCTCAATACGCCACACAAATGGTGCACGATGAGTTACACACCAAAGTTTTAATACTTTTTGCTGCTAAGTTCTTTTTAATCGCAAAAATGCTCAGTATCTGTAGAATTCAAATATTTTAGTAAAGTGTCTATGTTTTATCTCTAGCATGAACACACTTGCGTACCAAATGCATCTTCAGCATTTACACTCTCCAGCGTCTTGAGCATTTATCTAAATGACCGATAATAGCCAGTTACTACATTTAAATCTCTCTGTTCAGTCTCCTTTGTTTTCCTGTTCAGTTTCTCTCTATATTCCTGCCCTTTCTTTCCGCCTCTGCAGACTCCTGCAGGGCCTGGTTCCTCAGTCCTGTTGGGCTTTGTGTAGTCCAGGCTAGCGTGTGTGCGTGTGTGTGTGTGTTTGGGAGGGGGCTGAGATTGCTGTAATTACCCAGTCATACCTGTTCATTAAGCGCACAGTTGGACCCTCGCTCATAAGCATTTAGAAACCAATTGAAGCAACATGGGCCATTAACAACTCCTGCGCTATAAGAGATAGAGAGCGGGGAAGAAAGAACGAAGAGGAGTCATCATAATGATGAAAGATAAATGGCAGAAAGGCATTGTGTGTTAATCACACAGGCTTCTTCTTTATCCCAGCAAGTGATGCTGAGATGCAAAAGAGCAAGAAAAGACAGTACTACACAGAGGAGGAAAAAAGGAATGGGATGGAGAAAAAGAGAACAGACAACACAAGAAGAGTGGCAAACAAGCGAGAAGAGGACATGAGAAGAGATAAGACAAAACAAGTTGAAAGGAGAAAACAGATGAGCATGATGAGACGGTGAGATAAGAGACCAAAAGAGAAAAAAAATGAAACAAAAGAGATGAGAAAACTAGAGATGAAACAAGACAAAACAGATGTGAGAAGAGAAGAGATGAGACGAAAGGAGACAAGAGCCAAAACGAGAAGAGACAAAGAGATAAATGAAACAAAAGAAGAGATGAGAAGACTAGAGACGAAGCAAGACAAAACGAGACATGAGATGAGAAGACACAAGAGAAGAGACTAGATTAAACAAGAGACAAGACAAAACAAGAAGAAAAAAGATTAGACGAAAGAAGACAAGAGTCAAAATGGAGAGGAGAGGAGAGGAGAGGAGAGGAGAGGAGAGGAGAGGAGAGGAGAGGAGAGGAGAGGAGAGGAGAGGAGAGGAGAGGAGAGAAGAGAAGAGAAGAGAAGAGAAGAGAAGAGAAGAGAAGAGAAGAGAAGAGAAGAGAAGAGAAGAGAAGAGAAAAGAGAAGAGACCCATGATAGGTAACATAAGTGAAGGGCCAGAAAGAAGAAAAGGTAAATGACTTTGACAGGAGGATAATGAATCATGAGGATGAAAGCTAAAGTGTGTGAATGAGAGTGATTATGATACAATGGCTCTCGGTGTGTCGTCTGATTGCACAGGTATCCTCTCATCAGTAGGGGGTGGTGCTCAGTCCACTCTCACACACATGATACTGAGAGACAATTACACATACCAAACAACTCAACTCTGCCTTACGCTTAAACAATAGGCAATGATTTCAGATCATCAGGCATTGTCTCTCTTTAAAAGCAGAGTGAGGAAATGCAGCTCTTTAAATCTGACTGCTGTTTTATAGAGGTCAGAGCTTGACCCATCAGTCAGCTCTCAACTTCATCATAAAGTAATACAGAATGTGGCTGGATTTCTTAAAGGAATTGACAACTAAACTATCTAGTATGTTACTATATAATCATATATTGTATTTCTGTTTGAAATAGACATTTTTACAGTGCAAAGGCAGCATAATTAAATTGATAAATACACAATAAATCTCTATGAAAGAGACAGTTCGTCCAAAAATTTAAATTCTGTCACCCTCATACTGTAATAAACCTGCATGACTTTTGTCAGAAAAAAACATTTTGAAGACTGTTTCCCATGCAATTATAATGAACATTGACTGAAGCTTTCAAGCTTCAAAAAGCATGGAAAAGCTAAAAGTATCCATACTAAATACGCTATATTGCAAGTTTTCTGAAGACGTATACGTACAATAACTCTGTGTGAAACATAAATAAAAAGTTAAGCCTGACAATGTCAGAGTTGTGAATGAATCATTCTTATGAAACAGATCTTTTCAATTAATCAATTGACTTGCTTTACAAAACTGGTCTGAATGATTTTTTCATGAATCAAACTGATCCGGTTCTCAAGTTCAACTCACTGATTCAATCCGGTCGTGAGGTGAAGATTATCAATATAACAACTTACTGTATAGCACCAGTATCAACATCATCTCCTGAACTTAATAGATTTTAAGACATTTTTCTTCTTTCACACATATTGTATTTGGTTTATGTCAATTCAATCAGAATCAAATAACTGAATGTCTCTACAGTGTCTAAACTCAAACAGATAGGCCTACAATAGAATATAAGTACATATATAAAATGTTAGATAATTACAAGAGAAATTCACATTTTTCATTTTCATTCTTATACCTGGTTACGATTTTGATTCTGAGCAAACCTGTCTGTCAAACCTGTCTTTCCTAGGTGTGATTCTGTCAAAACCAGATCACAATGAGTTTAGATATTACTAGTAAGATGCTTCAGATATTCCAATCCTGAAACATGTCATGAAGTGAGGTCAGGCGTGCATTTTTGTATTCAATACAGTTGTACTTAAAGCATACTGAAAGGATTGTTTTAAAAGGAACCTGATCTACAGTAGAGTATATGGTGGAAATCTAGGCAGTTAATAATGTGCCGTAGCTCAGAGAGGAAACGCAACATGCTAGAAAGAAACTTTACACGGCAAACTTTTCAATCACGCCTCATCAGTCCTCCGGTGCCATCTTTAATACAGCTCAGATAATGGCGTTGGTAATTGGTCACAGCGCGCTAGATTGGGAGGAAACATGCCGCGCTATTGTGCCCGTCCCTTTTGTTGTGGTTAAAAAGAGGGGAAAAATAAGATGCAATTTAGACACTTTTAAGAGGTGATCATTTCTCGCGCTTTTTTCCCTCTTCTCCGCCAAAATCATAGTGAAATTGCTGCCTCAGGAAGACTGTAATTAAACTCAAAGTGGCTCTCCTCTGAGGCGCACGCCAGGCTAAAATTAACAGGGCCCTATTAGCGTTGGGAAGCACAGCGTCATCGTTGGTAAGCGCCTTTGGCAAAAAAATGTCCTGGCAATGTGACTTGCTGTGAGAATCCTGACAAAAACATGAAGAGCTCCAGCTGCTAATGGTTAGCCGTTTTAACGCTAGCTGTGTCAAGGATTTGATTGCTCTCACCGCTGTTAAGTAAAAGTCGTGCCATAGACATTGAGCGTTACTTTAACTTTTCTTCGAGGTTCAAATTAACTGTGCTACTTACCATACTGTACATCAGTATAAACACATCTACACCTTAAACTAATTGTTCATCCAAAAATTTTGGGATGCAAATTTTGTCATCACTTACTCACCCTCAAGTTGTTCCAAACCTGTATATATTCTGTTGAACACAAAAGAAGGTAATTTAAAGAATGTTGGTAACCAAACAGTTGACGGCACCCATTGACTTCCATAGTAGAAAAAAAATCAATGGGTGCTGTGAACTGTCTGGTTACCAACATTCTTTAAAATATCTTCTTTTGTGTTCAACAGAAGAAAGAAACATACAGGTTTGAAACAACTTGAGAGTGAGTAAATGATGACAAAATTTTGTTTTTGGGTGAACTATTGTTTTCAACATTATAAAGCACAAATGAACTTCTCTGTAGATCTAAGGTTCATGGTAAACATCTTAAACCAGTGTTTCCCAACCGTGTCCCTGGAGGCACAGCAACAGTACACGTTTAGATGTCTCTCTTATCTGAGCCATCCATTTCAGGCCTTTAAGTCTCTACTGATGAGATGAGTTGAATCCGATTTGGAAGAGTTTGAAAAGGTGTACTGTTGGTGTACCTCCAGGAAGAGGGTTGGGAAACACTGTCTAAAATGGTGCATTCAAAAATAAAAGGTCACTTTTGACACCACTGTGGGCATTATAGAACCTCGGAGTGTCTTAAAAGTGTTTTTAGGAGTGAAGAACATCTTCATAGCTGCACTCTGACTCTCATGGCCTCAGGCGGGAATCGGAGGGGAGATCTGCGCATGCTCTTGACACAAACCAAAAACAGACAGATGTTTGCTGCATTAGAGGCTGTCAGCATGTCATTTCACCTGTCCACTTAGCACAATGTCACATGTTCTTACATCTGCTCCTGTGGGACGTGTGTCTATAAAAACAGTGCCATGTTTAAAGGGCAGAAACTCTGCAGCTGGTCTTTAGTTCTCACTGTGCGGGTTGAAATCGAACCACATTGAATGAAAAAGTGTTCTTAATAGTGACAAAAACAAATAAATGAAAAACATTACTGAACGCATGCATAAACTATAAAAAAAAAAATAGAAAACAGAAAAATATATATTTTTAATTTACGTGTATATTTGCCAAATATAACTTATAATTTTAATTTAGTTTTTTTGCTTTCAGCCTTTTTAAACGAGGAGCCTACCAGAGAGTGACGTGGATATTCATTTCTCACCATAATATATGTCACTGTCTCCACCAAGAGGTAATTCTGCTAACAACAGGATACAGTTGGCAGCATAAGACAAAATGTGCTTCCTGGTTGATAGCAGCCAGCCTATATGAGAAATTAGATAACTATTAGATTAATAACAATAATAATAATAGTGATGGGGAAATACGTCGATTGCACTGCATTCAGGCAAAACTAGACTGTATCAGTTAGTTTACTTTAATCTTAGTTCATTCATCATAACTGGAAAGGTAAAGTTTGAATAGCTTACTTTGTCCAAATTTTACTTAATTAAAAGTCTAATTATCAAATCAAAAACATACTTGAGTAAAATTTGTACTTAATCATTTAAAAGCAAAATTAAGCTTTAATTATTAGGTATCTTTTAAGTGATGAAATCCAAAAATAGGAGGCTTGATGCACAGGAACCACACAATATTATCTCTGAAACCAATAGCCTGAAACAGTCACCTGGCATACTTATACTTTAAATTAAGAAGCAGCTGATTTTTTATTAATTTACATGAGTTGCTTACAGACTGAACATTAACCATATTCACACTAGTAGTCTATTTCAGTAATGGATTTCATTGCCAATTAGCCTATTAAAATAGCATAAGGCTTTAGGTCAAATAGAGTGTTGTGGTGGCTGATGATACATTTGACAATAAAGGAGGTCAATAACACTCTGAAATGGATTTCATTAGATATAAATGTAAAATGTATGGCAGCGTAACTTATTGGCTAATTGGCTTAACAAAAAAGGTAATATTTACCTGAGAAATGTATAATTTGTTCTTGGAAGATCTAAAAAAAAAAAAAAAAAAAAAAAAATGTAATTGTGTGCAAGAATTACATTTCACAAGTAGCCTACTTGAATATAGTACAATTTCGGAAGTACTTAAAATCCCTGATCAGACGCTATACTGTAATTAAGTCAAAATAAGCCTCTGGTACACATCAGAAATATTTTTTATAAATAATTAGGATAGGATATAACTCCTGTAATAGCAATAGGCCTACAAGAATCCTCTGATTTTAAAGACTGGAAACAACTCCACCTGCTGGCTAATACGGATATTTTTCCATGGTCATTATTGATAGATGTAGCTACCGTTTTCCTACAAAATAATGTTAAGTGGTCCGGATAAGCATCCCAAACAAAAGTCATTAAGTGACTAAAGAGCTCCAGCAGTACTGATAAGACAAAACAGTTACGGGTAACAGAAAAGACAGCAGTCAGTAAAAGATAGCTTTATTTAGTCTGCGGCACATCTGTGTTACATCAGCTTGTTAATGTTATAAAATACAAACCATCATTTCAAAATAAAAGCAATGTTGCTTTGAAGTTTACTTTGTTTAATGCACGCTTGTCACCTTTAATAAATACTCTCCATTTATACAAGGACAACTGCTAACAAGAATGCGACAAAACAATATTTGAAACAATGTATTTCATTTTTAAGTCAGAGGAAAGGCAGACACAACAAACGCATGGTAACCTCACACAGGAAAAAAGCAGAAACAGGAAATTAAGACAGCTGGATTAATGCTCCTCATTAGACCAGTCATTATGCCTAACGTCAAACAGCAGAGTAATATTGCACTGTCTGAGATGTTAACCACTACCTAATACTGCAAGAATCAATAGACCGGTCCAAATGGATTGCTCTGTTTAGTTTAAAGTGCACCTCAATGGGGTTCATTTGCTTGCCATCGACCCTTGTGACGCATTGTAATTGTATTAGATTGCTCATAAGAGTAATTGTACCTGTCTAAAGTGAGACAACTCACTTGTCTCACTTGGTGAGACTGACCAAGTGACTTGATGTCTGATTGGTCTCAAGTGCCATCTAAACTGGAACGGAAAGCTAATACTGTAAATGGGTGTTCATTATTTAGATTTTGGCCCTTTTGCAGGTACACATATCCTCGAGTGCAGGTCCAAGGGCCGGAGGAACGTGTTACAAATGCACATTGACATTATAAAGGGGAGAACTATGTTTGTAGCTTAAAGATATTACCATCTCTTATATAATTCACTAAATGAATTTTGTTCACTCTTCAGCAAATGGAACACTTTAGGAGTCAGTACACGTTCAGTTCAGACATGTACACGTACAAACAGTCACAAAACATGAGTGGATCGCTCACCCCTCAGTCAGAAAAAGAGAACAGAAAGAGATCAAGGGCACAGATAAAGTACGAAAAAATTAAATACATTAAAGTAGTAGAGAAGAGTACAAAGTAGTTTAAAAGACAGGACAACAGGAAGTGTGGAAATGTTATGCCTTTTCTTGTTCCATTCTTTATTGATTTCCACACATTTACTGTTGTGACTATAAAATGCTCATTTGGTCTTCTAAAATAAAATGTTTGACATCAACCAATAGTTCGCCCAAATCGATCGGGTATCAGATTGGTCACATTCAGAACACGTGCCACTTAATTATCACGTCTCACACACATTTACATTAGCACCCTTGCACACATACATTCACATACGCACATAACGTACGGACACTGTCTACCATATATATATATATATATATATATATATATATATATATATCACATTTCTAATTTCTGTATTCTGTTAATATATGGAAAGAAAACTTTAAAACCTAGTCTATTGTAAGTGTCTTTAATGGCAGTGGACAAAATACTGCCAATGTTTTCCTTGTCTATCACACAACACTGTCAAATGTTACACAATGAAAGTTGTAAAACAGTTTATACTTTAGATTTTTTTCATCTATTTTAGTCCTCTCAGTGCTTAAAGCAGTTTATAATCAAACATCCGGCAGTAATCCTCCATGTTTAGTAGCATTTTTGTCTTCGTTATGACAAAAAAAAGTGACAATGTCTGTCTCAGTCTGTCTTCGGATATCTTCATCCAATCAAGCCAAGGAATGTACGTTGTGAATAAAGTCACTTTTGACCTGAAATGTACAGTAATTCACTGATTTGTTCCAAACATTGCTTCAATTCCAGGTGTTGAACCCTACAGGAAATTACAGGAAAATGTGGTGTAATCGGTACAGGTCGTCCCATTGAGCAACGGGCTCAGTTAACACTGTTAGGGAGCACTGAGCAGTATTTTAACAAAGCCTTCTTGAGTTCATTCTGCATTGTTAAGGAGTTGAAAACGATCCGTGTCAATGGTGAAGATGGAAGATGAGGATATGGTTCCCTCCAATGGAGAGGCACCAGATACATCCCATCCATGCTGGGCTAGATAGAGCTTAGGGGTAGAAACAGTGCAGTCCTGCTGGTGGACGTCACATGTCAATCAGTTTGAGTGACAGCACAGAGGGAGATAAAGCCCTGGAGGTGATGCAGACTGACCCTCGGTAGACCCTCCAAAAATTGCTTCTGAGATGTGTTTGTGCTAACCTGAGTAAACAAACCTCACACTTTGGTGGTTTAGTCATGAACTAGGGGAACCACTAAGTTTTAGGTTTATACATTTTTCTAAAATGCTCTAAAGAATGTTTCTCTATTTTTAGCCTGTGAACTACACGGAGTTCAGCACTAAAGTCCTCTTAAATATTGCAGGAACGATGTTCATTCTGGCAAAATCCATCTTTTTTTTTTACATCAGTCATTTTATATCGCAAGAGAATTTGCTTTAATTCCTCTTACATCCTTCATTCAGTAGGTCTTGATAATAACATTCCTTATTTTGTCCTCAAATAACTTGCAGTGCTAAAAACAAGCACCCATTGCAATAAAGGACAAATGTCCCTATAATTGCATCTTTCCACCTATATATCTGTCTGTCCAACATTCAACCATTCATTCACCTATGAATGAATGCTCTCTCAATCCCTCCGCGTGTCTCTGGGGCTCAGATGCGACCGTTGCCATGGCTACTGCTGCGTCTGGAGGACAGGCCATGAGGGGTGTACTGACCGTCAGAGGCCAAGATCAGGCCGGATGCCTCACAGGCCAACGCCAGCTGCCTCAACGTATCCAAAGCATCTATCTTAGCACTGCGCAGGAGGTCACACTGACCCTAAAAAAAGAGAGAGACATGGATTATATGAACCAGGTTTTTTATAAAGTTATACAATAGTTAGTTCAGGTGCATGAATCTGATTTGTTGTTTCAGACAGGCTGACAGTCTGATTCATTTAGGAAACAAGTGACTGTTTTTATTTTAGACCTCATACATTTGAAATCACAATGTCATAACTCGATCTGAATGGAACCATTTTTTATTTTACAATAATCTGTTACACTCTTTTGTACATCACAATATGGAAGAAAATATCTGTCGCTACCTCCATTTCATCATGACTTTAAACCCAAAAGCAAACCAGCACTTTTTCTGCAAGCTGATGTTTATTTCATACAAGCCACTTGTCACAGCAGCAAAAATCAGCCTGTATAATGCTTTCAATAAGATAAAACGTCAATAAGAAAGTGATATAATAAGGAATGATAATGAAAACTAAGATTTTTACAACAAGACCTCAAGGAGAAAAACTAAACATATGTCCCCTTTAAAGGACACAGAAAATATATTGACTAAAGCTCTAAAAAGACAGCAACTATTAATAATAGCCCAACAACAAGACTTTGAAAAGACTTGTTTTTAATAAATAGTATGTTCACATAAACATACAAAATAGCTATTATGGTAATGTTGATTGTTTATAGTCCCAAGCGTGAGGCAAATGTTGTTGCATAACCTTTTAAGCCATAAACATCAAATGGAATTGGAACATGAATTTACATTAAAAAAATTTTTTTTAAAAACTCTGAAAGGATTTTGCCTTTTGATTTCAAAAGGCCACCGCACACTGTATTTATAAGGTCAAACAACTTACATTCGGGAGATAGAATTTCAAAACAACAAAAACCCTTCTCCCTTTCATCTAAAAGCAGAGCGAAAACATCATCCAAAACTGCAAGGTTATTTGAGGAAGAGAAGGAAAAGCTCACGCTATTGACCTTTAGCACAGTGATGTTCCAAGTGAAACTTTCCACAGCTTTACTCTGTTTACGGCCTTTCAGATTTTCCTTTTCTCCTAACCTGGGCAGGTCTTCATGAAGCACCATTCCTGAGAGGACATGTAATAGAAAACAAAAAATGATACATATGTTGTATTTGTGTATCTCTTTGGTTTGAGATTTTCAAAATGCCATTTATGGCGCAACCATGCTTCTGCAGGAACTAAGCTGCCAAATAATGGATGATATGTAGTATGTATTCATTCATCCTCTGGTTAGGAAATAAAGTGCTACCCTGGATGAATTTTGGCATGGTGTCTGTAAACTGCCCTTTCATTCCTAATCTGTTATGTTGTCTGTACTCGCTCTCACTCATTGATTTCATCAATATTCCCTCATAAGGACATGAAAACACAGTATTTTAAACTCAGATCTGTGCAATTGGGGGTAGATAATATGTGTGTGAGATGTAATGAGGCTAGGATCAGACAGTGAGGATATTCTAGTACTTGCAGAAACGATTTAAACTAAAGTCTTCAGTGGTCCCACTTAAATGATCACATTTCACATAGTTTCTTCCAAAATGCCATAAGCTACTACAATAAATACGTGGTAATCTGGTATTAGCCACTAATGCCAACACTTAAATCATCTTACACTGTTTGAGATTGTGATATCCATTTATTATTGTTTTACATTAGTCCCAATAACTGTATAATAATTTAGTAGAAACAAAAGTGTTCATATGATTTGTTTGGGAAGCAAATCTGAAACTGTAACTTGTCAAATTATTTGAATTTGAAGTAGTTCAACTATAATCAAGATATTATTTTGAAAAAGTAGTTAAAATGGTACAAGTACAAGCTAATTTAAATGAGCCAATCTTTATATTTTCAAATTAAAAGGTTATTATTATTATTATTATATTTTAATATAATTATAATTTACAAAGAGTTTGTTTTAGCCCAAAACTTTAAGGGTTTTTAAGTTAATGAATGTCAATTAGGATAACAGATTACACTTCTTCATTTAGAATAGATAAACTGAATTTAACTTATAAAAATGGGTTGAAACCATAGTGTTTCTTAAAAATTAAGAAAGCTACATGCAGGGACTGTGAATAATTTAATTTATTCACAATTGTGATTTGTTTATTTACATGATACTGGCAGAATAAAAAGAGTCACTAAAACTAATCAGACTTCCCAAAGTTACATTCTTTGAATACTGCATCGACTAACTTGGTTATAAAGCTGCATGCCCAATACAATATCACATAACGGTGTTGTTACAAAAAAAAGTATGCTTTGGAAAAAAAAGCTTGCGGTTTGCAACAGGAAAAGCTATGCTATTTTGAAAATAGTATTGTCACACAGGGCCGTCTCTAGTGGGGTGAAAGTTGGTGTGACAATTCTAGGGACCACCAGCAAGGAGAGCTAGAACCCAAGCAATGGCCCTGCTCTAAATTAATAGCATCACTAGTTAGTAACTCATCAACACTGGGCACTGTGTAGATTTTGTGAAATATACCACTTCAAAAATCTCAGTGAAGATATTTTGAGGATAAAAGCTGATGTTTTAAAGTGTTGGCAGGGGACAGTAAGTGTTGTGGATAACAGGATTTACTTTGAATGCAAATTTGAGAAATCTGTGAATTGTTTCTCAAGATTTTCACGCATCTCTAGGGTCTAACTGAAACATCATTCAGTGGAAAGAAAAGACAGAAATGATTCATCCTCCTCTCATCTTCTCCACCCCACACCTCTACTCACCTTCCTTTTGCACTTGTGCAATTCTCTCCTGCACTCCATCTGCATTTTCAATCAGCTGTTTGTTAGCAGAGATCATCTGAGGGGACACAGAGAGGAACTACATTATGATATGCTCATATATTTCAGTAAGATTTTTTTAAAGAAAAAAAATGTTAAATGTTATGTATATATATAAATTATATAAATATATATGCAGTATATACATGCAAATATTTATTCATTATAAAATATTTATCTGTAATTATACAGAGTACACACATATATTATGTAAACCCAAACTTTTATTTTAGATGCGATTAATCACAATTAATCGATTTGACAGCACTAGTTTAAAATGTAATAATATTTCACAATATTACTGTTTTTACAGTATTTCTGATCAAATACATGCAGCCTTGAGCATAAGAGTCTTCTTTCAAAAACATTTTAAAAAATGTATCGACCCCAAACTACTGAATGATAGTGTAGACTCACACACATGATTATGAATAAGGCTAACAGCATGTGAACCCAAAGGACAAATTTTCTCCAAAAATTCTTCCGAGACTTATCTGAGCTTTAAAATTACATTCATTTTATAGCTGAATACTCTTATCGTATGCTAACTATTGTCAAATTTCTAAGACAAATTTAGTTAAGACTCAATCATAACACACATCTGAGAACTACATTATGAACTATGAAAAAGTGATCTTTAAGCAATAAAACGGTCTTCTGAGAAGACCCTTGCTGCCCTCTCCCACAGTTAAGATATTTATAAAATGTAGTCCTGCCAGTCAGTGCGGCCTGACTCTCCCGGTCTCAAACACACAACAGGACCCAGAGTCAACCCACAGGGAGAGACAGAGAATAAGTGAACCTACGAAAGGAGAGAAGGAGGATGGTGACTAAAGCCTCAGATGTCTTACTCATTCCAATGTGCCTGTTCTTACTCCCACACACAAATATGTGGGATGGCTAAAAAGACAAATGCCATTGTAATGGCAGGTAATGCAGGGAGGAGAATAGCTGATATATTAAGATATTAATATTACACACCAATATGATATTGTTCATATTTACAGCAGCAAAATACCATGTTTTAAGTATTGCTTTGCCAACATAAAAAGAGAGGTCTCTACATCCTAACTTTTAGGAAATGATTTTATCAGAACATTAGCAATAACTGAGAAATCTAGCATAAGCATAAAGTTGGCCTATTATAATCTATTAAATGGAAGCGTAACCAGCATAACAGCCGACAGAAAATACGCATGGCAATGATGCATGACATTAAAACAGCTTACGTAAATGTGTGTCTCTTACCGTGTCATAACCATTTAGCAGTTTACGAGTGGCGTCAGTCAAGTTGCCCAAGGGTTCCAGGCATGGGTAACCTTCCTTCAGAGTGAGTGTGGCCCCTGGGGGCCCATCTGGAGTCTGCAACCTCGTGGCCAAGCTCTGGATGCACTGTTTCGGTGTGGCCATCGGGGGGAGCCCACACTGCTCTTTAAAAGCCACTGTAGCGTTCTATAGAAAGAGAAAACACACTTAGTTACCACTAAAATTTCAGTGAACAGAGATAAAGACAACATAACAAAAAGCCAGAAACAAAAGAATTGGTTTGAGGTTGAAAAGATTTTTTTTTTGGAGTTTTTTAAAGTCTCATACTCACCAAGGGTGTATTTATTTGATGAAAACAGTACTACAGTATAGTACTATTGTGACATATAGTAAAAAGTGCAATTTTAGCATTTAAAAAAATATAAAGTTCAAAAGAACAGCATTTATTTGAAACAGAAATCTCTTGTAACATATTAAATCTCTTTACTGTCACTTTTGATCAATTTAATCTGTCCTTGCTGCATAAAAGTATTAAAAATCATATAGACTCCAAACTTTTGAAGGGTAGCATACACTCAAAGTATATGATCACAACTGCAAGACATCTGAGAGAAAACAAGAGAGCTAAGAGTCACTGAAAACTGGTGGCATTTATATTATTTAAAAAAGACAACAGACACTGAATATGCTATGCAAAGCTACTTTCATGAGGCCAAAGCAAAATAATGAACTGCTTTGCTTTATACAGACATATAAACCTGTGCAATTTAACTGTTTTCTGTGTCTGCGTGACTGTCAAAAGCTTCAGCTTTGTGTCTAATCGCATTTCAGCTTTTTATCATACATTTCCCTTCATTACGGTGTGGCGGATAGAGAGGCTGTTTCTATTTTCCACCTGACAGGATCACACACCCACAACCGTGATTACCAAAGCTATTTGGAGATGTATGTGTGTGTTCAGGGGGATTAATGCAGGTGATCAGTCTATATATCTGTGTTTATTTGTATGAGAAAGAAGTCCATAGGGTGTAAACATTGGGCATTGTTGTGGCTCATCAATAATGGCAGATGGAAAGTACAAGCATGGAAGGACAAAGAAGGTCCAGTGTTTTACAGTAGGCCTATGTATTTGGATACATTTGGACACTGAAAATGTATAAATGTCATTGCATTAAAATATCAAAGAAAGTGGCATTTAATTTAAAGAAAGGTGACAAGTACATATTTTGGGCTAAATATTACAAAAATGTAACAAAAAAAAGTCAGTATTTTTTAAATAGCAAGATAAGAGATACATATCTGTGGTGTGTGTGGTAAGAGATTCATAACTCTAATAAAATGGCCTTGGGACCAGATGGTTTACAGTAATTACAAAGATAAGACTAAAGAAATGGTCCTTTTTGGGGCCACTGTCTGGTTGTGTGTGTGTATCTTTGGAATCAGCAGGTTTTTGTGAACACAGTAATTATGAATGTGGAGTAACTCCTCTCCCTCAACATCTGATCCCAGCCCTGTCACCTGACCCTGATACTCTACCCTCCATCCTTCCTCTCCTTACCGTCACCCACGAATCAACCTTGACTTCGCAGAGTCTAGACCAGCAAAACTGTTGTTTTTTGCTTGGTTTTATTTCTAGGAATTGTTTGAAAAATCAGATTAACGCATCGAGATGCTAGAAATGTGTGAGTGAGCGCGTTGATTACTTAGTTAAGTTAAACCCCAGAAATGGCAAGTAAACTGAACTTTGCTTTCACAATGGATGGCAAAACTCCAGCGTGGAGGTGTGGTGGTGTCTGGTTTTTACATGTTCAGAACTGAGACCTAAATGAAGCCGGAAATTCACGTCAGCTGTATCACCAGAATATTAAATAAAAGGATCCGAATCTGTCAGTGACTCTGCATCAAAGGTATGCAACAAGTACTGAGGTCAAAATCTTCATGTGAGAGAATTTAGAATGTCGAAACCTATTACTTGTGAGCCAAGCCAATGTTTAATAAAAAGAAAACAATTACAATCATCCACCTAATGTCTTACTATAATATCTGTTTTCAGTGTCTGACATGGTCATGTTATTAATAAGCGAGACATATTTACTCCAACAACACCAATTATCTGCATGACCCACTAAACAGCACTAATAGCACTGACAAAAAGCAACTTAACTGTTTTGTTCACCATTTCCAAACCATTACATTCAGACTGAGTTTTGACTGGGTGAGTCAGCTGTCAATCTGGGTGGACCAGTGCCACCCTGACCCTAATGTGGCCTTGTCAAATCACAGCTACATCCATTTAAACAGAAGCAAATTACTAAATAAAATGATTAAGCCGCCCCCATACTGCATTATAGAAGGAATATGAAATATTATATAAAATATTTAGAAATAAAACTAAAATATAGCTTCCATGTCTACCAAATGTGATGTGCTCTATGTATGTATGTTGATCATTGTTTAGATGTAAATTAAAGCCTAAATTTAAATAGGTTCTTCATACATTACCCGGCCAAAAAAAAAGTTGCTGTTTGGATTTAAATAGGAAAATGCTTAAGTCTACGATTGGATCATTATTGCAGTGATTATTATGTTTTTAGCATATTATATGTTTGTAAACAGTTCTTCTAACCCTAATAGAGTGGTGCAGGTATGACATCACTTTGTAGGCCAAAATGCGGAAGCGAGCGTAGCATTTTTAGCACTTCCAGTTCCCTAGTACCGAAGTCAATGGGTTTTATGAATGGGGTTTTGGTTAAATGGCTAAAATAAGGTCTGTGATGAACACAAGCTCAAGACACTTTCACGCTTTATTCTACGACATAAAATACATCAGTATTACCCTACTCGTGATTTTTTGAAGCTGTTACGTGTCTTGAAAAAGGCAGTTGCTAACAAGTGGCGAAATGGGACTAAGGAGGCTGTCGAGGAGATTAAACGTCATCACGTTTTACAGCCTCATTATGCTCAAAATTGTACTCTTATAAAGTAGTCTAACTCAAACCTTCTGGGAAAATGTTTTTAGATAAAAACTGAAAGAGTTGTCGGAAGCTTAATGATGATGACATTGAAATTGCGGGGCTGCAGTGTAGTCCGTTTGTAGCCTACCTTTAGCTTTTTTACTTCTGGCAACTGCATTTAGGCTTCAGAATTAATAAAAGTTGTGTTCATCTTTGATAACTATCTTGATGGACAAAACGTGCAAGTATCATAAACTTTTGTTGATCATAGAGCTTGTTTTTAGCGATAATCCAAAAGCCTATGGGAAAATCCTATTGGGTTTTTCTCGAGGGAACCAGTACGATGCGAACTACTGGTTGGCCTACAAAGTGTCGTCATACCTGCACCACTCTATATATGGAGTGTGTAGCATTTCATTTCTTAAACAACCATGAAGGAAGACACATCATGGCCATATTCCAGGATGACAATGTCAAGAATCATCATTGTGAAAGAATGGTTGGGAGGGAGTATGAAGAATCATCTTCACACATGAATTGGCACCTCTGAGTCCAGACCTTAAATTCTTTGAAAGTCTTTGGGATGTGCTGGAGTAGACTTTACAGAGCACTTGACTTTTGCATTGTCAAAACAAGACCCTGACCAAAAATTGATGCACCTCTTGAGGGAAATAAATGTTTTGATAAGCATTTTCCCATTTAAATCCAAATTTGTTTTGGCCAGACAGTGTATAAAGCAATCATATCTCTTCACAAGACTTTGATTAAACTGCCCAATTCACACAGATTTGTTTTACGACCTTTTTGGACCTTTGGATCAATTTGTGTTTTGAAGATTAACCAAAGTCTTATGGGTTTGGAACAACATTAGGGAGAGTAAATGATGACAGAATTTGTATTTTTTGGTGAACTATCCCTTTAACCAGCAAGATTTCCTTGATCACACAGCATCACATGGCAAAACCACACAGGTTGACCAGCACCAAACCACACTAATCAACATAAACCAACCCAAACTAGAATGGAAATTGTAACCTGGTCTTTTCAGCAGGGTGTGGCTGCCAAGTATTGCTGAAGTTAAATTGCTAGTATTAATGTTGTCTGAACATGCACCACCTCACTTACCAGCGCATCCTCTCGTAGGTCTGTAGCTTCTCGCAGAGGTCCGCTGGCTGGGCGGAAAGTGTCATCCAGCACTTTGATGCCTGTGTTACGCAAGGTGACGTACTCTCGTCCACGCCGCACTCCTCTCCTGACGGACAGACCCCGTCTCTGGGCCTTTCCCCCACCTCTGCGGTTAGTGATGGCGACGTGTACAAACAGGCTAGCATGGGGCAAAGGGTCTCCAGAGAGGCCCAGAAGGGGCACATTGCGGTAACCAGGCTGTAGACACTCAAATGCAATGGTGTACTGGCCAATGAAGTCGTCGCCTATATAATCATCATCCAAAACTACGAAGCGCAGCAGGGCTAGTTCAGGCATGTTCACCTGAAAAGAGAAAACAGTGTGTGTGTTATTTGGACTCTTCAGGTGGGCAACATTTTTTATAACTAAAAGTTTTACAAATGCAGCTGTAAGGAGAATGAAATATCTAGGGTATGTAAACAGACACTTAACACATGACCAGACCCACTAAAATATGAAGCATGCAAAATTTAATGCAGACCACTGAGGCAAACGTGCCACTCCAACACCGCAGAATATAGTTAAAAAATCATTTGCATGAGGCGCATTTCCACAGTCTCATCTATTTAAAATCACACAAAATCACCTGGGCATCTGGCTATGTAGGACAAACACACACATAAATAAGCAATGACACAATTAAACCAAATCATACATCTTGCACAGCATGAATAACCGAGGGACTGTTACAGGTTGAAACATCGTACAAAAATGATTGTGTAACTATTGGTTCGTATAAGCATACTCGCATGTAAAAGATGCATTGAGAATAACAGGAAGTCTGCATTTCATTGCTTCCTTTGTGTCAGAAAAATGGGTACAATGGCACCTGAAAGTAGTATAACTTAAAATGACTAATCTCCAAAAGAAAACATATTGTTATCGAGGTGTGTGTGTTGGGGGGGGACCAAATGTCCACACAAATATAGTAAAACTTGAAATGTTTCACCTTGTGGGGAAATAGCTTACAAATCATACTAAATTGTTTTGCTTTGTTTTTTAATGTAAAAATGCTGATTTTTTTTTTTAGTGAGGGTTGTGTTTAGGGGTGGGGTTAGAGGATAGAATATACAGCTTATAAAAACCATTATGTATATGGAAAGTGTCCATAAAATATAAAAACCCAACGTGTGTGTGTGTGTGTACACATGTTTTTCTATCCCGGTGGGGACTTCAACCTGAATGCACACTGACTCATGAGGACTCGTGTCTCCGTGGAGACCTAAATTGAGGTCCCCACAAGGAAACAAGCTTATAAATCATACAGAATGAGTTTTTTTGAAAATGTAAAAATGCGATGGGTAGATTTAGGGGTAGGGTTAGTGTAAGGGGATAGAATATACAGTTTTTACAGTATAAAAACCATTATGTCTATGGAGAGTCCCCACGAAGATAGTAAACCAGACGTGTGTGTGTGTGTGTGTGTGTGTGTGTGTGTCTCTGTTATACCCTACATTATGGGGACAAAATGTCACCACAAAGATGGCAATATTCGAAATCCTTGTCCTTGTGGGGACATTGGGTGTCCCCATAAGTAAAACAGCTTATAAATAATACAGCTTATAAGTGATACACACACACAAGTGAGACACAAAAGAGTTATATCACACTGAATATGCATATTCATACTAAGGAAAGGAAAAAGAGAGGGAAATCTGGCAGGAAAATACAGACAACAAAGATAAAACGCCTCAGCTGGCAGCAGACACCCACACAGATGCCTGGACAGCTCTAAACAAGAGAAAATAGTTCAAGACAGGTGTGCAGAATCTCAGAGAACCTACTTCATGCATCAGAAATTGCATACATTTGTATTCATGGATGCACAAATTTCATGAACTCAACAGACAAAACTGTACCATGATATTACCATGTTTTCAGACATGTACCACAGTAATACTAATATGTTAAAACCATGGTAGCATGTTTTTAATAACCTAGGAGTACCATGTAAATAAATAAAATGGTACATAAATATCACAGTAGTTTTTGTAAGTATCATACAAACTATGATAAATATATGTATTACATACCATACAGAGACATTATCGGCCAGCTCATTATATTAGGTTGATAAAGTATAAAGTGATACACCCACCTAAAGGATTATTAGGAACACCTGTTCAATTTCTCATTAATGCAATTATCTAATCAACCAATCACATGGCAGTTGCTTCAATGCATTTAGGGGTGTGGTCCTGGTCAAGACAATCTCCTGAACTCCAAACTGAATGTCAGAATGGGAAAGAAAGGTGATTTAAGCAATTTTGAGCGTGGCATGGTTGTTGGTGCCAGACGGGCCGGTCTGAGTATTTCACAATCTGCTCAGTTACTGGGATTTTCACGCACAACCATTTCTAGAGTTCACAAAGAATGGTGTGAAAAGGGAAAAACATCCAGTATGCGGCAGTCCTGTGGGCGAAAATGCCTTGTTGATGCTAGAGGTCAGAGGAGAATGGGCCGACTGATAACAAGCTGATAGAAGAGCAACTTTGAGTGAAATAACCACTCGTTACAACCGAGGTATGCAGCAAAGCATTTGTGAAGCCACAACACGCACAACCTTGAGGCGGATGGGCTACAACAGCAGAAGACCCCACCGGGTACCACTCATTTCCACTACAAACAGGAAAAAGAGGCTACAATTTGCACGAGCTCACCAAAATTGGACAGTTGAAGACTGGAAAAATGTTGCCTGGTCTGATGAGTCTCGATTTCTGTTGAGACATTCAGATGGTAGAGTCAGAATTTGGCGTAAACAGAATGAGAACATGGATCCATCATGCCTTGTTACCACTGTGCAGGCTGGTGGTGGTGGTGTAATGGTGTGGGGGATGTTTTCTTGGCACACATTAGGCCCCTTAGTGCCAATTGGGAATCGTTTAAATGCCACGGCCTACCTGAGCATTGTTTCTGACCATGTCCATCCCTTTATGACCACCATGTACCCATCCTATGATGGCTACTTCCAGCAGGATAATGCACCATGTCACAAAGCTCGAATCATTTCAAATTGGTTTCTTGAACATGACAATGAGTTCACTGTACTAAAATGGCCCCCACAGTCACCAGATCTCAACCCAATAGAGCATCTTTGGGATGTGGTGGAACGGGAGCTTCGTGCCCTGGATGTGCATCCCACAAATCTCCATCAACTGCAAGATGCCATCCTATCAATATGGGCCAACATTTCTAAAGAATGCTTACAGCACCTTGTTGAATCAATGCCACGTAGAATTAAGGCAGTTCTGAAGGCGAAAGGGGGTCAAACACAGTATTAGTATGGTGTTCCTAATAATCCTTTAGGTGAGTGTATATAGCCTACTATATAGCAAATCTCAATTGCTTGGATCGTCACAAAATATAAACTATATGATTACCCAGCTATAATCTAGTAAATGTGACTATAACGCATGAAGATAATAAAATATTATATAAACATTAACATCATGAAAATCATGAAAGCTGCTCTGAGACTATTTGTATTGAGAAATGCTCTATACAAATCAATTTGACGACTTGACAGTGAGACTGGCATCATTAGGGGCACAGCACTCTCAGTGACATATGGGTTTTGTGGAAAAGGCCACAGGAAGAGATGCAAAAGCATTCTATCAGATCCCACCAGGGGATGCATACTTGCTCCTGTGCATGTGTCTGTGTGTGCATGTTTGTTAGTAAGACTCTGATAGGTGTACACCCTCCATGACTTATAATTGCATGACGTCCTCCAGCTCCAAGCAACAAGAGACAAACAAATGCAAACAACAAGAGGCACAATCCCCCAGGACAGAGTAAGTGTGTGCGTGAGAGATATATTTGGGATTTCACTGGATACCTCACAAAACCTCCTCTTCAAATAACCATATGGTACAGTCTCTGGTTTAAATCACAATAGCAGAAATTTAAATTTATAAGCACCAAGGGCAAGTCTCGCCCACACTTTTTATCACTGTCTACTTACAGAACAGTATTTCTTTTGTGCAAAAACCAATCCACATATCTACCTTTTTATTGAACATGGAAGTAAAGTATCTGGAGATTCATACTGTAAGACTATTGCTGTTATCTTGTGAGTGTGATTTATATTGGCATTGCTTTACATTCTGTTAGCTAAAAAAGATGAAATTGTATTCTTTGTATAGAAATAAAGTGCTTAATTAAACACTACTAGTTTTTTTGCAATCTATGAGTCAGAAATATATGTATTCACTTTCTCTGCACTTTCCTGTCAAAGTCTCTACTGTCCTATCTAATAAAGACAAAAAGCCAATAAATAATTATAACAAAAACTTCTTTATACATTAAACGAATTTAATTATATTTTATAGGATATTTTACAGGATATCTTCATTTTAAAGCATCAAATGTCCTCTAGCTTCAGAATGAAAGGCAAGGCATATGGAGATTTGTTAGGGTTGAGGGTTGGGGAACTGGGTTGTTTGGTTGTTGGGGGGAGTTTCTTGTGTAGGTAAGAATCACGGTCCAGGCGGGTCCCCCTCGGTAGAAATAGCGTTCGCGGGGGCACCGCACCGCACCGCAATTAAAAGGACACTTTCACCCCCCCTCACTATCACTATCAGGATAAGTTTGTGTCTTAACTACATAGAGAGAAAATCTGCATGATATTATTTTTGAGAAAAAAAACAAACATACAAAACACAGATTCGGTCTCACATCTGCGCTGAGAGCAAAATTAGCCTTCAGCCGTTTTGTTGTGCTCTTAAACCTGTTTATGCTAATCCCAAGCAGTGGCAATAACATTTTTGTTACAGAAACAAAAGTCAGTGGGATTTTCACCTAACGGCAGTAAAATATACCATGTGTTGAAATCACTTTGTCAAACGCATCATAACAACCTGCTGAGGGAGGTCAGTGAGTACATATGTAACGTTGTGTGACATGGCATAGCTGAGCTCAGTCGGAACTGTGTTAATTTTGCATGCAGTATGTAATTAGTGAGACATGGCTTAGTTGCTGCCTCGGACTGAAGCATTCTGATTTCTGCCCTCAAGAAGACTGATACACACAGAGAAGCTCAGAGTAACCCAAGTCCTTCATTTCAAATGGAGAGTAGTGCGGCGCAAAAACACTGTATCGGTAAAATGGGCGGTTATAAATAATTATGTCAGTAATATTCATTGTATAATTGTTTAATATTTACATTAATAATTAATAATTTACATTACATTATTTACATTGATTAGTCATAGAAAACCTACTATGTTTTTCTTTCAGATGTATTGCTGGTCAATTGTTTTGTCTGGATATATTTATATATCTCAGAAGGTCATGGCTGCAGGGGGTAACAGCTGCTTCACAACCAATCTGAAAGTTCAATGTCACTGCCACTAGAGGGCAAAATGCAAAAATCGTATGCCAATGTCAGAGATAGTGGAAAGGTGGCTTTAGCTTCATAAAGTCTTCCAACATCACACATTAAATAAATCTGATTAACATACACGATGTGGTAGTCTTTTTGTCTCACCTGGAACTCAAATGTTTCGTCAAACAGTGGGTCATCCTGGTTCTGGGCAGCAGTGCGAGTTCTCTGCTCTGTGCAGTCTGAAGGCACACCATGCAGTTCAAGCACCACATATGGGTCGATGACCTCACCTTTGGCACCAGAGCCTTGTGGCTTGGGTAGACTATGGGCACTAATGACCTTCACCCTGAGTGTTTGCGGTGGTACACCAGGCACGCAGCCTTGTGACTGGGCACTGAAGTAGGAAACCTCCTCTCGCATGACTGCTGGACGAAGCACATACCCACACCCACCGTTCTGCATAAAACGGCCACGGGTCAGGTCTATCATGGCACCTGGCGTCTGTTGGTTGAGCGCAACCAGTTGCACGCCTCCTTTCCAATAGCCTTGTGGGTTTGGGTTGCTAGAGTCTAGCCTTACTGAGCTGGGCCGCACACGGGTTAGACTGCGCTTGGTAAAGCTCACAAGCTCCTCTGGGCTCTCACTAGCCAGCCGTCCTGCCTCCCCTTCCCCGAGAGAGCACAGTGTCCAGTAGGGAGGGTCAAGGGTCATAGGTGTACCTGGTGTAGAAGGAGTAGAAGGGGGAGAATGCGGCTGAGACTGCTGAGTACTCGCCCGGTAAGCATAAAAGTTGCGACTTCCAGTACGAGCAACTGCAACAAGATCTGACAATTCACGCCGCAAACGGAGGCGCCTTGGCTGTGGGGGTGGGGGGACAACAAGGACCACCCCTAGTTCCTCTTCCCCAGGGATAGTCATCCTTCGGCCAGCCAGAGGACCACCGCCACCAATCTCCTCATCCTCCTCAGATACCTCTCCTTCAGAACCTTCCTCTTCTGGGGGCAGCTTCTTTCCGACAAGCACCACCTTACCCTTTAGCTGCTCTGGAGAGGGCAAAGTGGTCGCGCGACCTCCCAGACTGACAGGCAGAGATTCAGGAGTATAGAGCTTGGATCCAAAAACCTTTTTTACATGTTGCGCAAGTGTACATTGCTGGGAAGGTGAGCAACGCTGGCATAGATATAGCAGCAGAGGATACTGGGAGGTGAGAAAAGCATACTTGTTGACTACTTCTAGGGCACTGCGCAGAGTAACAGAACCATGATGGTGGTGATGGTGGTGATGATGGTGATGCTGCTTTCCATCTGTACCATTGTCTACACCCAATAGTGGCTCCCCTTCTGACCCATCAGTAACCCCCAGCTCCAGACACCGACAGCCAGCCTGCAGGGCTCGAGTGAGCCCCCCGAGATCAGCCCGGCCATGCACTTGGTCATCCAGCAGGTAGGAGCGGTAGGAGGCACTGATGAAATAATGAGACAGAGGCATCTTCATATCCTGGCACACATTCTGATGCTCAGGGTCTAACAACTGGCACTCAGATGACTGTAGGTAGCGGGTGAAGCCATCCAAGCCCAGTAAACCTCTCTCTCGTCCAGCTGTAGAGGGTTCAAAGCGGCGAAGAAGCTCCAAGCAGCCCTCATTGGTGGCCAATGACAGACCTTGCTCCGTCTCCAGGAAAAGACGCAGGTCCTGAGCGTCAAGGCACTCTCTGTCTTTAGAGAGTTGCACTAGCAGGAAATAGACATCAGGTCGTGTACACAACTCGCAGTAGGCCTCCAGGAACTCTTCCAGCGTAACATGAGACGTTAGCTTCTCTTTGCTCCTCTGAATTTCCTTAAAGCGCAAACGTACCTGATAAAAAGAAAAAAAGAAAGAGAGGTATTAATATGTATTAAAGTTTTAGATCTTTATGGATAATTTTATTTATGGAGGTCTTTTATTGATAACAGTTTCTACGGGCTAGTAGCTAGTAACCCAAATCGTTTTAAAGTGTGATTATGAAAGGATTCATTCACAAACTATGACCACTGTGCTACTGACCAAGGCATTTGTCCAAGAGGGAATGCTTTGAATTTGAAAGTATATACTAAATGATGAACAAAAAAACACAAGGACTACAGTCAAGTGAGAGATGATGACCAAGGCCTTGAGAGTTCTGCAGTCTACTGTAATTATCATCTGTTTATGTTGTAAGCCTGTCTCATCACTTTTTCAGGTTTTGTTACTTGCTGGGGGTGAATTTCTTCCTTGAATAGGACTTTGAAACTTAATGAGCAATCACAGTCCAAAACTATTACACAGACAAGAAGCACATCAAATAAGAAGCTTATGAAGCTTAAGAAGCATATAGTGATTTGAATCTTGAGAGACAAAATGTCACAAGTCACACAAATTCAGGGACAGCAGCTTTTCACAGGGTTTATATCATGTCCAGCATTTTTCAAGATTAGGACACAGCCAGAAGCAAAGCGAGTCATTCTTATACAGTCAGCTCCTCATTGCCCTGTTTGCTTGCCCTTTTTGCCTTTACTTGTCTCTCTAGACACATGAAGCAGATGCCTCACACCCGCTGTCACAAAGACTTGGCCCTGTGGCTTCTGTCTGTCTTCCTCCTGTCCCCAGCTGTCCATTTCACACACAAACACACATGAATCTACTGCCAGATTCAAAACCCAACAATTGCTGTGTGCCTCAGCATTGTCAACTAAAAAGTCAAGCTAAGTAGTAATAGAGGATGACGAGCTCTGGAAGAGCCATATAAATTCTACACTAATTATATTGCCTCTGTTCACATTTATGGCTCTCTCAGCGCTTGTTGTGTCATCTCTCACTGCTCTAGGACAATAGAATGATTCTCATTTGATGGGCCCAAACTGCTGCAGAATGTGTATTTCTGATTTATTTCAATTTGGGGAGTCACATAATTCAGTATTGTTTGGCTTTTTTTTAACTCATTTAGTCATGAAATGCAAGATTTTGTGGTTGATAAACTGAAAAATAAGGAAATGTGTTACCTTTGCTTCTTTAATGCCAGGACAGAGTTTACAGATGGTGGCCACTGCCGTATCTTCAGAGACGATTCCGTGTCCATCCTCATCAACCAGAGCAAACTCTGCGGCCAACCAGTTACGCCTCATCTTGCTTCCAATGCTGACATCTCCCATCCCTCCATCCCCTCCACTCCCTCCTCCAATGGCACCAGGGTGAGACAACAGGTACCGCAACCCTGTCACCCAGATGTTGGCCACATCGGCAGAGAGAGCAACCAGGTCCAGAGACTGATACTCGTCACCATGAATGATGGAGAAGGCTGCTTCTTCAGCCAAGTGATCCAATGGGCCGTTATGGAGGAAGGTCTCTGTGCTTTTCCCAGTGCGGACCTCACGAATGGCGGAGATGTCAAGTCGGGCTCGGTCACCATCTTTCTTGGAGGGTTCCCAACGAAGGCATGCCAGCTCAGGGTCCAAAGTGTAGAATCGCGAGTAGATGCGCGAGTTTGGTCGCACCTTCTTTAGTTCACAGCCACCTTGCATAAAAGCAAGGCAATCTGCAGCACTGCTAACCTTCTTTTCTGATGGAATACTGCTAAAGGAAACTGTTTTCTTCCTCCCACCACTGACCTTGGCCACTGAAGGGTCCTTGAGGGAAAAAGAAAAAGAAAAACATTAAGCACAATGTAAACCACAATTGAAGAAAACTTCTATGTCATTCTGTATAGTGTTGTTCTAGTAAAGCATCTTAGCAACAAAGCAAGATGGAAATTCTCATTCATCACAGAAGGCTCTTTCAAACATGTCTCTAGGTTTCAGTCCAAACAAATGTGGCATGTTTCAGCATGAAATTACTTTTTCACATAACCATTGAGGCACAATTTGGACATTAATGGAGCTTCATTCCATCTAGGGTAAATGAACATTGCTATGAACTATGGCCGATTCATAATAAACCAACCACATCTTACATAACATCACTGACAAGCAGCACTGGACTGTGTATTGCCATTGTCAGATGCTAAAATATCCCTGTTATTTCCCTCTATTATCCTACATTTTAAATAAATGATTGCTGTCTATGTATTTGACTTTGCTATATTTAAGTATCCAAGTTACTGTTACGTAGCAAGCCTAAAATCTTGGCCTTCATAATGAAAAAAAAATACCTTGTAAATATTCAAGTCTTACTGAATTCCCAAATACAATGATTTGGGAACATGCTGAAAAAACTTGAGTAGCAATTCAGCCATGCCTATTAACATTTGAAAAATAGTTATTCATTGTCAAGAATTCACCCCAAAGGTTCAGAGTGATGAAATGATAATGAAACTCATTTTAGAATAGAACATGCCATAAGCTAAATGATGGTGGAACGGTCACCTTACCTGACCTACTGAAAGGAAAGGAGATAAAAAGTTTATGTTGGCTGGGGCTGGGGGTGTTGCTGGTTTAAAAATGTGTGCTTGCAGCACTGGCCTATATATGTCCTAATACCTAAAATTGAATCCACAACAAAGGCTCCTAATGGAAACACATTATGTCATTGCAGTAGTTAGAATGTGTAATCTGGGATTTCCACCCCTAGACATTTGGCACTAATCAGACTGGCTCTCATAATAGAAATGCAGAGAGTATTCATGCAGAAGCTAATGAACTTCAGGCATACCAAATATCAAAGATGGGCTTAATACAATCAAGACATGAATGGTCCCATTGGAACGTCTTCAGTTTTTTCTGTGTGTCATAGCTATTACTTTTTAAATCAATCAGACATATAATTTGGTGGACAATAAAATTGGCAGAAGAAAAAATAAAAAAATAAAAAAATCAACCAAAGACTCAACCATAGGGACCAGAATATCATGTAAACTTGAGAAGTGAGCTCTTGTGACTTGGGCCAGTAAGCAACTACCTAGTAACCAACCCCAACACCCTAGCAACCAACTATAAATGACTAGCAACATTCACCCAGAACACATCCACAACACGCTGACAATCACCCACAACACATGGCATCATATCAGCACAAGGAAGAACGACTGACATTTTGCTTAGGAAATGTAAAAATGTGGTTTATAAAAATACTGTTAATTTGAAGGAATTTTCTTTATTGAAAATTATTTTCCTGTATTTTGTGTCAGTAAATTTAACGGAAAATGTACTGGTAATTTTCTGCCAGGACATTATTTTTCTACAGATTAGTTTTTTCATACACTGTAGTTTCACATTCGCCTGCTAACATTTCTGCTTCTTTATTATCACAATTCGTATCCTTTTTGAGTCCACAATTCTGGAGTTCAAGCTCCACAATTCTGGAGTTCTTCTGCTGAGCAAAACCTGTTTGACATTCAGACCAGAGAAGCAGTGAATCGGGTCAGGTCAGAGAGTACAGTGTGCAGCCACTGAGCACTCTGACATGTTCATTTGTCTTAGCTTGTCTGTTTTTTTTATGCAGCTGGCAGGCTCCATTCCTCAAAGCTGCCGTGCTTCTGGATCAGAACCTGCCTGACGAGCCGACAGCACTGCCGCTGTGAATCCAGGTCAGCAGGTGTTTGAGCAGACTGGGTGATAGTGGAGCTGAAGCAATCAGGGTGAGCCAGGCAGTACTGTTGCACAGGTTAGCAGGCGTGACCACGAAAGTCTAAAATGCAGCTTTAATGGTTAGACTCCCATGAGAGAGAGGAAAAAAAGCAGGTCGCTCATCTGTCCATCCATCTATGCCACCTACCCATCAGGGTTCTCCAGGAAACCATGACAACAAGTCTACAAAGCTTTTAATGTATCGTTTTGGCCTAAAAGGGCATCTATCATACTTAATCCCACTAAACTCACTTCACTTTGCCTGTGTTTTTTTTAAACATAGATATGTTTTTTTTTTTTGTCTTTACCAACCAAAGAATGGAGAGTCTGCCGTTGAGGATGACAGGATGGAAAGGATTGTAAGTGAGTGTTAACAGCTGAGGAATATGGGGGGAAAAAAAGAAGAGGCGAGTTAATGAGATGGAGGGAGGAGTGCAACAAAACACACCAAAAACTGCTGGAACAACTAGGTAGAAGGTAAAATACCATGTTTCCTCAATATAAAATTACACTGACATTATACGCAATTTTCCACCATCAGTCTGAGAGGGATAAGAGTATCAGACACAGCAAGGGGGAGCAAGGAGATGAAGTGTGGTTAAATTTAGATGGGCTCCCATCTCCACTTAATCAAGGAAAAGAGGAGGAGAATAGAAAGGGAGCACAAGCACTAGAAAGGAGGAGATAATAATTGGAGGTTGGGTGGACAGAGAATCTGAGGGCAGAGAAGAAAATGAAGAGTGACAACGGAAAAATAATAAGAACTAAAATGCGTCAGTATGGACACTGGTGACGGCTCAGACTTTATGAATAACCCTTGGTCTGTTCCTACAAGAGCTGACTAGTTAATAACAGTTAAGTCCCTGCCCTTTAAGGGGCATTTTCAAGCTCATCAGTGATTTGGCAGCTAAAACCCACAATGACATCAGCCTTCACTACCACCAAGTCCTCACTGAACCTTTCTAATGCTGCCTGAGGCTAAACTCTTTCACACAGCAGTGTTTACTACTGTCATCTGCTTAAAGCCAATACAAACACTCTAGGCTGAAAGGAAGACAACAGAGTTGAAGGCTGTGCAAGAATTCATTTACAAAAATTGCAAGAACATAGATCTTAAAGATGGGTGACAATAAATTGACTAGTGATGTCAAGATTTTTTTGTAGTTACACTACTATTCAAAAGTTTGGGGTCAGTAAGATCATTTTAGGAAATTAATACTTTTATTCAAAACACCAAATCAGCATGTTAGGATGATTTCTGAAGGATCATGTGACATTAAAGACTGGAATAATGGCTGCTGAAAATTTAGCTTTGCCACCACAGGAATAAATTACATTTGAAAATATATTAAAATTAAATTGCAAAAATATTTCACAATATTACTGTTGTAAAGTATTTTTGATCAAATAAATGCATCAACATTCAATAAAACTGTTGTGCGATAGAAATGTTAAACAGACCATAACATCCAGTGATGCAAATTTTTTCTCAAATTTCTCACCTTTCTTGCTGTTTTGAACTGAAAATATGCATTTACGTGACTGATGTAGTTCCTAACAGAGTGTGACTAGACAAGAAACGTTTTACATTTTTGACAATAGGCATACAAATAAAATTATGCTCCATGTGTGCAAGTTTTAATGCTAATTAATGCAAATATTATTTGCAAATAGTTCAAAATGATTGTTTCTCAACTAGAATTAGACCTAGAATTTCCTTCACAGTTCTATTCCTTTATGTTTTTTTTACTTTTTATGACTTGCTCAGCATAAAAGTTGCTCTGCATACAAGCGTCTGCTAAATGAATAAATGTAAATATAAGTGTAATGTTTTTTTGTCTAGGTAGTCTCGCTTAGCCAGACCTTCAGATTGACGGCAGAAGGTTTGGACTCTATCGTAGCTTTCATTGGTCAAGGACCGCCCAAGAGAACATTTGACTGATATTTAATACAACTAATCACAGTTAGTTTTGTTCCGCGTCATGTTTAGGGGTGTGAAAATGTAAAGTCGATGTCCCTGCAATAACAGGCCGGTGTGCATCTATAATTAATCATTCAAGAATGTTGTGCAAGTTTACTGCAACAATGGAGCCGCGAACTTCACATACTACAAAATCCAGCGTTTAGTTGATCCTGGTGAGCGCTCATCGTCACAGTTGTAAACACGATGGTGTTCTTCATCCACAAGAGAGTTTGGCATCTGTTTCGAGGCGGACCGTTAAAGAACACAACACACACGTCTCGATTTGGAACAACATGAGGGTGAGTAAATTATGAATTTTGCTTTTTTTAGGTGAACTATCACTTTAAGCAACAGCATATCCATCTATCAGCTCATTAACCTACTCAAAACACAGTCCACTAACCCAACCCCAAAATACTGCCACGTACCACTGACTTCTTCAGCTGGGACAACACCTGATGCTGCCCGTAATCCACTCCAGCTCCATAGGCAAGCCACGGAACAGAACTCCAATCCAGCTAATGATCCCAGCTCTGAGAAAGCAGTAGATTAGTACAGCCGCGCCGCTCCCACCCCATGAGACCTGAGGGGTAATCCGTGCCGGATGGAGAGCCAGTGATTTAGTAGGGTTAGAAGGGAACGCTCATGGATTAACTGACAATGAGTTTAGCAAGCCGTCAATCCTACTGTTCAACTGATTGAAAATGCTGATGTGTGGGTCAAAATAGATTTATGTCACGCAGAAATGTGAGGCAGAGCTGATCTCCTGACATTGAGCTTGTCTAAAAACAGCTTGAAGGATGAAATGTGTTGTTAAAGCAAATATGAGTACAGCAAAAGAGATTATCAAACACCTGTGCTTACCAGAAGCAAAATATAGAGGATGGTAGGGAAGGTTGTACATAAAGACCATATTAAATTAATCTAGTAGTTACCCTTCACTTTTCTTAGTTATACTGATAAGCGGAGTCTAAAACTAACTTTTTGCCACACTTGCCAATGGCTGGTGACGAAAGAAAATATATATTTTACCAGCCATGACACAAAAAAGGGGAATTATGACACCAACATTTTAGATACTAGTGAAAATTTACAATCCTTTTTTCGATACCACAGCTAAAATTACTAGCTTAACTAATATGAATTTAATAGCCTACATTTTTAAAGACAAGTAAACAGGCGGTAATAAAATAAGAACAAACAATCAAATTACAAGCAATAGCACAAATAAATACAATACAAAGATGCAAATGAAATGAACAGTGCTCTACACGCAGGTCTAATAGTTCTCTATCGAAATTTAATAAAGCAGGCAAATCAAATAAATAACTGCATTAGGGATGTGATGGTGAGGAAAGTTTCCCACTGGTTAATCGACGTGTGCCAACACCGGTATCACCGTTGGAGTTTTCCCTCTTTTGCACCTCGCTTTTAAATTGTTAATTCGCAAAGCTAAAGTAAAATGCACACGGCCGCACGGGCATATAATGGTGTGGAGCAAAGTGCGTGTTTTCAGTTAATTCCTTTGGAAGTTGAGCACAACAACAAAACAGTACAATGACAAACTAGGTGCTTTTACATTTCGCTTTGAAACCAAATCTTCCGCCGTCATCTTGTCAGTCAGCTCCTAACTCGTGATAAACTAAATTGACTCCTGCTACTGGTCTGTGCTGTGACTCTCACTCGGCTCACGCTTTATTTAGCAGACACATTCAGTTTTTAATGGTAGTGTCTGTTCACTAACTGAAGTAAATAATTTGTACTACTACTACTACTACTACTACTACTACTACTACTACTACTACTACTACTACTACTACAAAAAAAAATAAAAAAATCTAAACCACGGTGGGGACGGTGCCATGGTGGGCAAGTGATGTAGCCGCTGTTGCAGCTGAACACCGTCAACACCGTCTATCGTAGCAAGCCTACACTGCATACTCTTCATATCCTTTTTAAAGTTCAAGAGCAGTGAGTTAATTTTTTATTTGTTCTTTGTTGTTTGATTAACATTAAAAACGCAGGCAGTAGCAGGATTATTAGGATGCTGTCACTAAGACCGAATGCACGCACGGATTAGGCGCGGTGTGTTTGCATTCACTTAAGACGTAACCAACCAGGTTTACTACGATACTCGCCAAGACGGACATTGTGAATTTGTCCATTCAAGGGCAGGAAGGAAGAGAGAGCTCAACTTTGCACGATGTCTGAGACGTGGCTTTCAGTGCACATTTCGGTTTAAACTTCCCACACAGTGTGTGTGTAACGAATTCCCTTTCGCATGTTCCACTTCCAGCGATTAAATATTTACATTGGAAAGGCTGAAACTTTCGTCATGATGACCTGATCCATCAAGAGCGTTGTTCACTTTTGTTCACGTTCATCACAACATTGCATTTGTTAGAATTCAAAAAATTGTTACTGGCCAACTGGCAACTGACACAGTTTCATATACTCGCAAACACCGATTTTTACTCGCATTTGGTGCTTGGCGAGTGTTAATTTTAGTCCCTGCTGATAAGTAATTTAATAATGTATAGCAGAGGGTGAAAGAAAAATCTTCCAGTAGAAGGTGAATAACTCCTACCTAATAACAACTGGCAGATATGGAGATTTAAATGCTCAATTCATCACTCGGAAATTGCTTTATAATTAAATGCACAATGTAAAACTTAAACAGGACTTTAATATGATTACACTCACTAAACCTTCTATTATACCGGTCTGTCCTGGAAATAAGAAATAGTTGTATTACTTCACACAGATGCATCATTGCCCTAATCCAATCTATTTATCTAATAGGTCATAAACATAACATTTTCTGGGTGTAAAAGTACAGGTAACTATTTGTAGAAGATAGAAATGTTAAACCATAAGAGACTGGCATTGAATTTTGATTTATTAATTGTTTTATTCTGCGTTCAATACTTCAATGATCTCTATTAGCCTTGCAATATCTACTTAGAGACAAATCTATTAATTTACAGGTTTTATTATTCAAATTGCTTTATTTTATTATCTATCGAGCAGATGAGTTTTCTGCTAGCCAACTAGAAGCTCTGGAAGTAGAGAAAAAAAGTCGACAGGCATGATTGCAAAGCACGGCTGGTCTCGCACGATCAAGAGTAAAACACTTGAAGTAATTGCAGACCATTTCCACAATCAGACTCCTCTTATCAGTTTTTCACGGCCTACATAGCTTACACATTCATCAGCTTCCACTGCTTTACAGGTTCCATTCTGAAACCAATCAGTCCTCAGGCAGTCTTCAAAGCTACCCTGAACAAGCAGAGGAAAGCTCAGATACGCCACTTACTCGCACGTCTGCCAAGAGTGATTGTCAGGCACTATTTGTTTCCTAAAAAGCCTCCTCAGCACTCACACTTCCTTTGACCAAAGCAAGAAAGACATACAACTAGTTAGCTAAACCAAAGGTTCTCAACCGGAAAGCTGTGAAACTGGGTCACAAGTCTATGCTAAAATGTAAACAATAAAACTACACATTAAATAGTCCAAGATTGTGCGTCCAATCAAATTGTTGTATTTTGGTATATTCATCTATCACTTCATAAAATGAATAAATACTAATAAAATATTTGGCCCAGTGTCTTCCATCTGTTTGGCTGGCACACTTCTGTTGTTTATGCATTTACAGAATTGTCAATTATAAAACCACTTATAAAATCTGATTGGATGAGCCACATTTTAAAGCCACCTATTAAAGTGCCTAATTTATGTGTCTTTGCAACCATAAACAGCTTACAGTTAGTTGAATGAATATATTACTTGGCAGATTTATTCTTTATGATGATTTTTAATCATAATGATTATAATAATAAATGCAACCACATTGAACATTTTTGTCATGTGGTTCCAAACCAGTATGACCTTCTTTCTTCCACAAAAAAACACAAAAGAAGATCTAATGAAGAATGTTAAACTGTTTTGTCTGATGGAGTCCGATGTTGTTTTAATCTGAACCCCACTGATTTTAATGTCTAAACAAACAAAAAAAGTTATACATGTTTAGAACGACATGAAGGGGAGTAAATGATGGAAGTTTCATTTTTGAACTACCCGTTTAAAATACATCATGTTTGATCTAAAGGATAATGTGTTAGTTTTGTACGGCCATGTCCAATTGATGTATATACCTTTGATAGAATTTGTTCACCCTTCAAACCATTAACCTTGCTGTCTCCCCTCGCCACCATACTTCAAAGAGCCTCAAAGACACATCCAGACACTGCTGAGAGTCTTCACCCAGAGCAAATAGGACTGAAAGCAGACTTATAAAAGGGTCTGTCATTCCATATTAACACTGCTGCTCCACTCCAAGCTGGCACAGGAGTCTGCCAAGAGAGCCATGTCTTCTAAAATTCCAGCACATCTGAATGGTTTTCCATGCAGTAAAACAGGAGAGGGAAAACTCTGGATGCACACAGCCAACAAAGTAGGACTGAAAGTAGAGTACAAACAAATTAATGCATCTTTATTCACCCCTATAGATTTAGACAAGGACAAAGAAATAGGAAATTGTAATAATTGACTGTGGCAAAAGTTAAAGTACCCATCAGAGAAAAAAAAGGCTTCATTCAGAAGACAGTTAAACAATTAAAGACAAAACAGTTATAGTTACATAAAATGTGCAGCGGTAAAAGAATAAGCTATTAGACTCTCTCTCTGCTGCTCAGCAACTCAAGGTGAAAAACATGCAACTGGATAATACACAAGTAATGACTGCATTTTCCGCTGCATTACCATGGTAGGAAATGCCTTCCAGGGTAAATTCACAATCACCTGGGCTGACATTGTTTATTCAAGTTTAAGTGCACAACCCTGTCTTAGGAAGCAGCTGCTGTTTTAGTGGACCGCTTGGCCCAAGGACTGTCAGATTTCTTGTTGGGATGTGGTTCAGTGACTAAGAAGCAGTGCTCAGAGCGCCTCAAACCCTGAGGAGCTGTTCCAGGCTGTTAATTAGAAAAGCTTTTCCCAATCCCTCGGGTTAACTACAGCAGGCATGGGGGAAGAGGCTAGGCCAAGCCTAGAGAACTGATCAACTCATGGAAGGAGATTTATGCCACTTGTGTAGTTATCCACCTTATTCTCAATTTAAGAGCGGGTGCGGCCATTTGTAAACTGACAGACTGACTGATTGGCTGATTTGATTGATTGATTGACTGATTGATACATACTAATTTCTTTTCATTTCTATTTCTGTATTATGTGCTATTTTTTTTATCCAATCACGTATACTTGCATATAACAATGAAAACGCATATATAAATAATATACATATGTACATTGTGTAAATATATATACAGTATACATAAAATTATTAATATACACACACTACACATAAAATTTAATTCATTTAAATTTTTTCTAAGTGATTGGCAGGCCTAATGAAAACAAGTTGTGAAGTAGTTCACAAGGGACTAGGGCTAATAGTCGATGAGAAGAGTCTTAGTCGAGCAAGATTTTATTAATCGGTTAGTCACAGAAAAAAAAAAGTGCTGAATTCCATGAGGGACAGTAAATGGCGGGTTCTTGTGGTATTCGCCTATCATCCATTGACCTCAAATATGGCTCGTCATTTAAAACATGTAAGTAGTCCCAACTCTACATGGCCGTTCGCTCTAACGTTAACCTAGATATGTGTGTGCTATTATTAGGCACATATCTAAGTGTTCGTGGATCGAGTGTGGAAGGCAGCTAAAGTATAGTTTACTTTACTGCATGGAGGCGCCAGTGCAATCACTTGCATTTTTTTCAAATTTAAATTACTCTTATCTGTATGACCAAAAATAACAGAGTAATACATCATTCCAAATGGTAAAGGTAACTTTTATTTGTGTACACTCACAATACCAAAAAACATTGTACTTTTATAAAATAAAGAAAACAAACAGGATGCGCTTTCTGCCGTCTCGGTCTCCCTGAACTGCAGCGCGTCACATAAATGAACTGAAACTCAGCGTATAGGCTACTTGCCTCACAGACATGAGAAATATATCTATTAACGCTTGAAATGTCTACTTTTGAACGAACCAATTCAAATCGAAAACAAATACTCTGATTATGTAATCCCTATGAATGTTGCATTTCTCTCTAAAGGTGCATCCATTATAAAGCGGAGATGGCGACTCAGCATCGTCAACTTCATCTTTGCAGCAGACACTGACTCAGAAAACTAGTTAATTAATTAACAATTAACGACACATTCATCATCATTACTCTTACCAGTGCTTTGCAGCAAGCTTTTATGGGTGCGCTTGAGTGTGGAATAGGCATATATTCAACAATGTCTTCTCTTTGCTGTCACTCTCTTATGCATGTGGGGTCAAAAAAGCACTCGTACTTCATCAAAAAAATTCTTAATTTGTGTTCAGAAGATGAACGAAGGTCTTACGGGTTTGGACTGACATGAGGGTGAGTAAGTAATGTCAGAATTTTAATTTTTGCGTGAACTAACCCTTTAATTAATTAATTTAATATAAATATGCGATAAGTCTATTAAATAGCTTAAATTAACAACTACTAGCCGACTAGAAAAATCTTTAGTCGGGGGCAGCCCTACAAGGGACACTTTTACCATACTTGTAAAAGGGAATGTGTCATCATAAACAATAATTATCCACAATACTGTGCAATCCGTTTGCATGGTTGTTTTTTTAATCAACTTACACCAAAATGTGGTAACACCTATTTCCTGTTTGATTAGTTTTTCTTCCCCTCCTTCAAATGTGCACAAAATGAAACCATTGCCTGGAAGCAATATTATCTCTTGTTGAAAGTGCAAGTGAAGGGATCCGGGCCATCACAGCACACCAAACAAGGCAGCAAAGCAAGTGCAAAGAGAAGCTATAGGGGCTGGGAATGAGAGCGAGGGGGAGAATTAACTGTATGGCTGGCACTTACTCATGCTTAAGTAACACGCTTGGATTTATGAATTCAGCTGCGCACCATGACTATGAGTGTGACGTATAGTGTAAGGTACAAAAAAAAAGTGTGAGAGAGGCAGATGGAGAGAGGTGAAGTTTGGGGGAAGACATATTTGCTCATGGAAATCTAAATGAGACACACTCTAGGCTTCATCCATAACAAGCAGCAATGTAAAAACGTACATGTATGAAAAACAGATTTACTGCATCATTTCCTAGTCAACACAGACAAAGATAAAATCCTTCACTATTTTTTTATCATTATATTTTTTCATGGTGGTTCTCATTCTGATATATGACAGTAGTGTTTAGTAATCATTTTAACTATTCTACCTTCTACTTTTAATATCTCTTGATGATTGGACTTATACTTCACCCCTTTTTTGTATCACTCCAATTTCTCTGTTCTTGTCAAAACTGATTTTCCCACTTCCTGAGAATCTCTGTTTTAGGTTATCCCTATTTATTTTTCAATGGGTCTGTTCTTTTTGCCATTTTTTGAAAGCCACCCACGCTACTGGATAGAAAAAACATCATAACACAAAACAAACAGCAGCAGTGATCTATAAAATAACCTGTGTGAACTTGTGGAGGTGTAAAGTGATTTAACCGCTGGTGTTTTCCCTCAAAGCTGTAACTTATTTTGTCTGTTATCATACATCTCTTTACCTCTGTCCCTTTAATACTGTTCAGTCAGACCACTGGACACCTCAAATGGATCTTGTACCTCCCAGAGACTCAATCTACCAGAACCTCAAAACAGCCCTGAATATATGTGACAACATCTTCTGCTAGTAGTACACCACTCAAAATACAACTCCCATAATCTCATAATTTCCTCTACTCCAATAGTTACTAACTACCTCCTACAAAAGAGAGAGAGAGCGAGAGAGGTTGGATGTTTTAAGTATGTGTGAGGTTTTTATTTTTTATTTTTTTATTTTGTGAAAAACATGATGCATGATAAGGATTATTTTATAAATAGAAAGTTCAAAAGAACAGCATTTTTTGACAAATAAAAATGATTTACAATTAGTTACAATGTAAAAGTCTTTAATTTGGGGGTGTTCAATCAAATAAAATGATTCACATTCACACACTGCATGTAAAAAAATAATTCTGAGGACCAGTCCTAACCAGTCAAAGAAATAAATACATTATCAAGCTAAATATGCTAAATTAGCATGAAATCATGATGGCAAAGCTTAAAAACATCATATTAATCCCCAAGCCAACCATAAGCTAAACTGAAGAAAAGAAAAGACCACAAGAGAGAAGCAGATAAAAGAGAGAGAGAGAATTAGATGTGCAACAAGGACACTTAAAATGCAACTTGAAAGCCACACAGAAAGGTCATTCAATAAAGGAGGATGGTCCCCAATGAGCACAGTATCTCCTATGGGATAGAGCGCTCTCAGGCTTCATAATTGATCTTTTGCTTATTCGTAAACAAAGGAGAAATAATAACACTGAGCAATAAACAGTCCAGAGGGAAAAGGCAATCACAAAGGACTAAAGCAACATGAAAGAGATGCAGAGAGGGGAAGAGGAAGATGTCTGGAGAGCAAATCTTACCAATCGAAAGATAAGATGGCCTTGGAAAAGGCATGACATGAAGCGAGACATGAAGCGAGTGGGGTCATAGCTACAGACAGAAGGATGTCTGTGTGTGTGTGTGTGTGTGTGTGTGTGTATTATGCAAATAGCTTGTGTTAATTGTGTTAATACAGTGGCATGCATACTGTGCATCAAAACATTGTGCTATCACAGGTCTGTGTGTGAAAGTCAATGTGTACTTTAGCTGGGCACACACTGTATTTTTCTTTCTGCTTGTGTGTTTGGAAACGTCTGTCCACTGGCAGCTGTGTGTGAATGGCTGGGTGCCAGCAGGAACGGGGCGGCGCAGAGGGAGGGCACCTAAAGACCACCGAGGGCCTCATCTGAGCTGGGCCACTGAGGGGTTGACATCTGAGGAGGTTAAATGCTAACAGCATGACTCATGGAGAACGCAAGGATGGTAAGCTGTGCTTCCAGTGGAGCCATGTACTTTCAAATTAAAATTATGTCTTCATTAACTCACCCTCATGTTGTTCCAAACCTTTCATTTCTTCAGTCAAACACAAAACAAGATTTGCCTATGCAATAAAAGTCAATGGGGTCCAAAATACCATTATACGGACAAAAGAAAAACCCAGGCAAAAGAAAAGTCATACAGGTTCAAAAAAAGATTGATGACACTTACTGATGAGTTGTCATGTTGTTGAAGTATTGGTCTATCATTCAAGTCGACTTTTTATAAAAAGCACTTTGCAGATAAAAAAAAAAAAAAAAAAAAAAAAAAAAAGGGTAAGGGTAAGGGGAGTGGCCCTAGGTTGATTGAAAAGCAGATGTACAGGGGCAAAAAATAAATGGAGTGGGGAGGGGAATGGCAGAGATTATGACTGATGTCATTATTTTCCAGCTTTGGCAAACATCAAGATGAAAATCGAGGGCAGAATGATCGCCTAAGGGAAGAGGTCAGCAGAGCATGCAAGGTTCAGAGAAACACACTCAATCATCATTGTAAAAGGACAGGGCAGTGTGTCAAAATATACACTATAAGCTTAAACATACCAGTGATTTCATCAGATGAATTCTAATGCAAAACATATAAGCGAAATCCACTGCTGGACGTTTCTGATACTGATACACTTTTTGTCTTTAATCTTGACTGGTTTTGAGTCCACTGATCTCTGCTTTAAATTACTGATAAAGAGTAAATGAGCTTCAAAGTTGATCAACCATGTAACTGAGCAATCCATCCAATCTTTTACAAAAGATAAAAACAGAAGAAGAAATTTCAGAGTGCCAAAATACCACAAAGTAAAATTCTTCACAATGTCACAATCTTTTAAGAAGACACATACCGGTAAGTTTAGAGTGGGCTGGTGTGAAATCTGTGAATAGTTCATCAAAAAGTTTACAATACTGCATGTATTCTATCGATCAGTGAAAACAAAGCAAGTGAAGGGTGAGGGAAACTCTGTGGACGAGTACTGAAGAACGTGAGGGTGGAATATCTAAAGCTATGTATAGAGGAGTGGGATGGAAGCAGATATCGCTCTGCTGCTCAATATAGTCTGCTCATACACCGTCACGCATGTAGGTCCTCAGTGGATGTGGAATAGAGTTACTGCAAGGTCGGATTGAAGAGATGTAGAGCGACAGAGAGCAGTGGTAGTTAGCTGTGGAACGCAAACCTATGCTTTCTGACGGAGCAGAAAATAGGCTAACTTCTGTCAACATAACCAACATGACAACCTGCTTGAACAGGGAGCGTGTTGGGGACTATTTTCAGGCGCTGCGTAATATCATTGCGCCTCTGCACCCATGGTACGGCAGCAAAGTTCCTTGATTATTACGCAGGAATGAGAGTATAGTTCCTAGCCATATCGGTCTAGAAAATCACAACTTTTGCTGAATGGATTCGAATTTTCAGCCTATTTTCAAAAAAAGTGGAGTGTTCCTTTAAGAGAGGGCAGTTTAGGCCATCCAATTACTGACTCAGCTCAGTCAGCTAAAAGAATGCTTACACAATTCAACAGTGATATAGCATTGTCACCCCACAATGCTACTTGTTGGCAAAAGTAGCTGGCCACTGTAAAAGCTCAACTATTTTTAACAGCTGAGCTACTGACAGGCTACTGAAAAATGTAGTTACATTAGCAGCATTGATACTTTTAGTTAGCTACTGCCCAACACATACAGATGAATTCTGGGAACTGAAGGGTGTGTGTGGGGGGGCACTGGGGCAGAAAGTCAGGATGGTGGAAGGAGCCAACACATAAACTAATGCAAACACGTTTGTCTGCCCCTCTTTGGGGCAAAAAAAGCTCTTATATAATATAATCTGCTTATGCAACATACGAGAGAACACAGCATCCATCCCCACCCTCCACTCCTGTTCTCTGTGCCTCTCACTCCTCTGAGAGATGACCTCCTCTGCACACGTCATTCACACAACCTCACAAATACATATAAACAAATGAATGACAGAACAGCTCTCATCATAGACAAACATATACAGACGCTGACAAACTATTCCATTCTCACACACCAGCCATCACGTAGTATATAAACAGACTTGCATATAAACAGACAAACAACTATTTAACACACAACCATATAACAATTTTTTATTTAGGACCCCTATGAAACCATAACGAATCATGTAAATGAAAAGATTTTTAAAAATCCCGGAATTATGCACTAAATATTAATTGATTCATTCAAGTTAATCGGCTCTGTGACATTGGAATGTCCATTTCATTCTAGTGAATCCGTTTGTTCAGATGGTTCATGTAAATGAACACATTAAAAAGCAATTCAGTGTACTGTGCATGTACTGCGTTTTACAGCTCTTATTAATCAAGGGTAATATTAAATATTATCATTAACATTATTAATTTTGTGATCATGAAAATAAACTTTCTAATACATACATAAACATCCTGTCTCCTATCGCTTCCTGTCTCTCCTTGACTGTCCTTTCCATTAAAGACAAAAATGCCCAAAAATATAACACCATGGTACTTTTTTGTTATTGTATTGTGTAGGGTGTGCACACAAACAAACCTACACAATAAATGCACGTACACACATCCAGTAAGCCCATGTTGAGTAAATAAACACTGGGCTATTTGCTAAAAAGACTGATTTTAACAGATCAGGGGGTAATGTTACCAAAATATGAATATGCCTCTTCACGCCTACATGCAGTACATGCTCTGAAATCCTCTAACTCTCTTTTACACACACATAATAACCCAATGCTTAGCTGAGGACTAAAGCCAGATGTGTATCTATGAGTGTGTGGTGTGTGTTTATGGGAGCAGCGCTCAAAGATCGACGTGGGAACAGGGCAGAGGGAGAGACACTGCATCGAGTTCCCACACTGTGTCAACTAAACTACGGCAACCCGGATGGCTCTACAAACCCGCACAGGCCATGTGCTTCAGGGCAGACTGCACAAGCTCCATACAAAGTTGCAAACGTCAACAGCATGTCACACACTGTGGGTCACAGCCAAGGGTTAAACTGGGCACAACGTTCTGGCACCTTCATTTCAAAGGGAAAAAAATATTCAGTCTGATGACACAAACACAAATCTCTGTATGAGTCTGTAATTCCCTCTCGTATGTTCTTCCACATGATCTCACTGGTCCAACCAAGCATGATCTGAACTATTCCAGTTAATATAGCCAGCATGGAGCTTTTCCTGCACAGTTTCCTGCTAATACACCCACTGGACCAATCAGCCAGATTGCCGAAACTGTTCAAGAAATAGGTGCACACACATGCAGACATATACACTCGTCCCTGTCCTCAGAGACCAGTCCAATCACATTAAATTGGACAGGTCCATAATAACCACTCAGTCTGAAGGGCTTCTTGTTCAGCGAATTTATAATAACGTCCAATCGTCTCTTGTTTGTCCTGTTGATTACAGTCACAGCGTGAGGTCATCACTGTAACCATATCGACCCAAGATGACAACTGTCGCCGCGGGATGTATGATTGGCTAACGAGCCATTGTCTCTGCAGCACCGATGAAACAAGTATCAAAACAAAGTAATAAGCACACAGGCCAATGGGTGAGGTGAGAGGAGGTGGAATTGAGTTTATTTCGTTGAGTCTGTTGTGGTTTTAGGGATTAGCTCAAGAGATTGTCACTGTAATGAATTTTAAAGTGCCAAATAATATCAATAATCTCCTGGTGCTTTTGCTATGCAAAAATGTCCAGACTTTTTCAAAGCAATACAAGAGGTGTTAGACCAGCACACATAAAACACACATGGAGACAGCTCATCTGACAGGTGTTATTTACTTTCGTATCTCTATAAAGTCTGCCTTACGCCTCAAACTGTAGCACATAAAACCACATGGGGCCAGAGCCTTCATAAATATCCCACAATAAACCCCTATAAAAGCTTTCTGATGTTCCTTTGCTTGCATAAAAAAAGTGTTTATAGTTAGACTAATTTATTTGGGTGAATAGTGGCTATAGCTAAGAATTCTTACATTGCTTTTCAGGTGATAAAGCTCATCTCTTCCATGTTATTCTTTTTATTTTAAAAGAGACAATGAATGCACATTAATTAACATGAACACAAGATCATCATGTAAATGTGCCAGGTTAAGCCATACAGGCTAATTTTCATCTGTAGTTCCTGTGTGTTTCCATCCTTAAAAAAAGGACATGACACTGGAAACATTTCCCAGTTAAAACCAGTGTTATTTTAGTAATATTTATATACTATTTTAGTATTTATTAATATTTTCAATTGGCTTTTATTTTTATATTTTCAGTTTTCCTTTAAATTTTAGTTTAAGCTTTTTCATTGTTATTATTTTTGTTTTTTAAATACCATATTGCTCTGAATATAAGACAATGTTTTTTTCTTGGAAAAACATAAAAAAAAAATGGGGTCGTCTTATATTCGGGGTCTAAACTTTTACATGTCAATAATACACCCGCAATAATAGGGAGTGCCAAATACGTGTAAAACTAGTGTTTCCCCCAGGACTGATAAATGCAGTCGAGTCATCAAACAATTCTAAGCAGGAAAGTTTTTTCCAAGTATGGCCCTGTATGAAGTCATAAAGGGCAGAATTACTTGTATGGGCACTTCTCCCGGGTGAGAGCGTGCACGTATCAACCACAGCGAGAGCAAGAGCACGCCCATCAACGTGCTTCGTTCGGGTTACGGAAGCCATCGGCAGCAATGTCTTTTTGTTTTTAGACCATGAAATCAACAATGTCACTAAAAAAGTATGTTTCTGGTTGTGAGGGAAAGATAACCTTTTTTAGCTTCCCAAAGAATCCAGCATTAAGGGAACAGTATGCAGTTTGTTTTTCTGGAGCAGCAACGGAGTTGTGCAGGTGAGTTTGTTTGTTCCCGGCATTTCGGTGACAAATGTTTTATAAACAAGGCCCAGTTCGACGCTGGATTTGCAGATAGTTTGAAACAAAGATGGAGCGGTCCCAGCGATAAAAGATCCCGGTCATCCCAGTTGAAACTGCAGGCAGCAAGTGAAACTGCATCAAATGTCTGTGTTTTGTTGGCAATCAGCGCATAAGTACATATAATGTAAACAACACAAACATATAGTGAATCAAAAGTTATCCAGGGATAATGCGATGATGTATCTTTAGCCCCGCCCACTGCACGCCTCCACAAGCTCGGCTGTTTTCGGAAAGAATCAGGTACAGCATATCTGTCCTTTATAAATCTGATAAAACTAAAGACTCCTGAAGGATGCAATACTACTCTATAAGTACTCAAGATTAACATGAGATTGGCAGAAACTGTGTGTGTTATGTACCCTTTAAAAGACAAGATTTGGTTTTCAGGGTATATATTCTTATATTTGGAACAATACAGTACATCTATTTAGCTTTAATTTATTGGTTACACCATCTCGATAGTCCACTTTAGACATTCTACTAACTATAAGTAACTTTGCAACAACATGTCAACTAACTCTTTAATTTGCAACTATATGTCAGCTAACTCTCAGAGTATAAAAGTAGATTTAGGTTAAATAAGTTGACATACTTGCAGTTACTTGGGGTCAGTAGAATGTCTGTTGGGGGACCATCAAAATAAAGTGTTAGCAAATATTAAACAGTCTACTAATACTCTAATGACTGGTAGTTGACATGTAGTTGTAAAGTTACATATAGTTAGTAGAATGTCTAAAGTTGACTAATCGAGATGCACTCACCTAAAGGATTATTAGGAACACCATACTAATACTGTGTTTGACCCCCTTTCGCCTTCAGAACTGCCTTAATTCTACGTGGCATTGATTCAACAAGGTGCTGAAAGCATTCTTTAGAAATGTTGGCCCATATTGATAGGATAGCATCTTGCAGTTGATGGAGATTTGTGGGATGCACATCCAGGGCACGAAGCTCCCGTTCCACCACATCCCAAAGATGCTCTATTGGGTTGAGATCTGGTGACTGTGGGGGCCATTTTAGTACAGTGAACTCATTGTCATGTTTAAGAAACCAATTTGAAATGATTCGAGCTTTGTGACATGGTGCATTATCCTGCTGGAAGTAGCAATCAGAGGATGGGTACATGGTGGTCATAAAGGGATGGACATGGTCAGAAACAATGCTCAGGTAGGCCGTGGCATTTAAACGATGCCCAATTGGCACTAAGGGGCCTAAAGTGTGCCAAGAAAACATCCCCCACACCATTACACCACCACCACCAGCCTGCACAGTGGTAACAAGGCATGATGGATCCATGTTCTCATTCTGTTTACGCCAAATTCTGACTCTACCATCTGAATGTCTCAACAGAAATCGAGACTCATCAGACTAGGCAACATTTCAACTGTCCAATTTTGGTGAGCTTGTGCAAATTGTAGCCTCTTTTTCCTATTTGTAGTGGAGATGAGTGGTACCCGGTGGGGTCTTCTGCTGTTGTAGCCCATCTGCCTCAAGGTTGTGCGTGTTGTGGCTTCACAAATGCTTTGCTGCATACCTCGGTTGTAACGAGTGGTTATTTCAGTCAAAGTTGCTCTTCTATCAGCTTGAATCAGTCGGCCCATTCTCCTCTGACCTCTAGCATTAACAAGGCATTTTCGCCCACAGGACTGCCGCATACTGGATGTTTTTCCCTTTTCACACCATTCTTTGTAAACTCTAGAAATGGTTGTGCGTGAAAATCCCAGTAACTGAGCAGATTGTGAAATACTCAGACCGGCCCGTCTGGCACCAACAACCATGCCACGCTCAAAATTGCTTAAATCACCTTTCTTTCCCATTCTGACATTCAGTTTGGAGTTCAGGAGATTGTCTTGACCAGGACCACACCCCTAAATGCATTGAAGCAACTGCCATGTGATTGGTTGATTAGATAATTGCATTAATGAGAAATTGAACAGGTGTTCCTAATAATCCTTTAGGTGAGTGTATATATATATATATATTATTTTTTTTTTTTTTATTATTATTATTTTTATTTTTTTTTAAACTTTATTTCAATTAATGGACAAGGTGTAATGTGTAAGGGTATTGGGTCAAATTAGTCAATAAATGACCGACATGGGTCAATCAGATTTAATCAGATATCATTTTGATAGGTGTATTCAAGGATATCTTGTTTGCTTGATAAAGTGTCTCAAACTTAACTGTTAAACTGACAGATTCAATGCCATGAAGCCTGCAAACCAACAACCACTTGTAAACATGAGCAAGCTGATGAAAACCTGTGCACCCTGACACTTAAAAATTGCATTAAGCCATTCAATCATATTGGAGCTTGCAGTTACGAAAAGCTTTTGCCATCTTGACGTGCAATATGCATTAGATGCTACGAGCCGTCCATGGGCGGTCTGTCAGTATGACATCTGAGGCAATGAAAGAGGTCATTTGAGAGAAATGATTAAAGGCCAAAAGAGAGAGGAAAGGAACAATTTGCATCCTCCTCTTTTCTTTTCCTGTCCATTTTTGTTCATGTTCAAACATACTTTGCTGGCAAGAATTCAGTTTTATACAGATCAGTTCAGCTAAAAAAGAAAAGATGATTGACAGCTGAGTAATTACATGGGAACAAAATGTACACATAGTTTAAAAAGAAATAATAATCAAGATAGAATGAAAAAAATATGCCTGCACTCAGGTTAAGAATGCATAACGCTCTATAATCAAATCACCCTTCTGTTCTTCTAAGCGCAAAAAATATTCCTAATCTTTTTTCTCTCGTTCTCTATCTTACGCACATAGACATTCTCACTCACACTCTCCCTGTCGGTGGCAGACACACATGGTGAGGTAATGAGGACCTACAGAGGCGTCTGCAGGAGACATGCTTTCATCAGTGCTGCTGGGTAATGGTTACCATGGCAATGGGGGCTACGGCACATAGGGGCACAGATGCTCCGGTCGGCCTAAATGAAACACAAAGAGCAAATTTATTCCATTTCAAATGCTTATCAACTTATAATAAAGACCATGCCAGTGAACAGATGACCTGCGGTGGCCTACACGGAGGGCATGTGCTATGAAAATCAATATGCAACTGATGCATTCCTGAATCAGGGCCACGCAGCCAAATATCACATTCAAATTATTGCACACAACTGCTGTCAGCGATAATTTTTGTATGACGGCAAAAGTAAATTGTGGAGGCGGTATAACAACAAGCTCCTTAAAAAAGTCCCAAACTGCTTCTTTCTCTATAAATCCACAAGCAGCCAGCCATGACCTGCTGCTCAGGTGTGAAGGTCAGCTGACTATCTGACAAAGAGAGAAAATAAGGTTCTCGGTCAGGGTGTGAAATTGGTGAGAAAGTGCTAGAAGGTCTCAGGAAACAAGCTTAACAGGACGACTGAAACAAAGGCTCCATTCCAAACCCCAAGAGAGCCGTTTCTACTGTCCACATATGAAGCTACCATTCAAACAGGACGCATTGTGTTTAAAACAAGCTTGAGGGAACGCTACATAATGGAACAATAAGGCTGAAAAACAGAAAGGCCCTGTTTATGGTATTAAGATTTTGGTTGATTGGATCACAAGTGGATGACGCTAAACACAGGTACAAACGGGGTCTAAAGCATTTTGAGCTTGTCCACTTCCAGAGGTAGTCGAAAACACATTTGACCAGATTGCTTTCATAATATAAACGCTAATGTGGTCCAATGCGTTCAAACAGCCGCAAAAGACTGCCCGCCTACTGACCTAATGCATAAACATCATGGAAAGCGTGCTAGCCAAACGTGATTTAAACTTTGTTTGATGACGAAAAACGTACCAAGCACAATGTTCTCTCACCATTCCTGATTTCTAACACACTCTTACCATGTTCGAAAAGGCAACACATTTTAAATGTTCCAAAAGGTTCAATTAAAATGTTAGTAAAGTATTTTGCACATATACACTGCTGTCTAAAGTTTTAGGGTCAGTAAGATTTTCTTTTTTTAAGAAATTAATACTTTTATTCAATCAGCAAGGATGAATTAAATTGATCAAAAGATGTCCATTTCAAATAAATTCTGTTTTTTTAAACTTTCTATTCATGAAAAAAGTTATCATGGTTTCCACAAAAATATTAAGCAGCACAAATGTTTTCAACATTGATGATAATAATAAAAAAAAAAATCTTGAGCACCAAATCATCATATTAAAATTATTTATGAAGGATCATGTGACACTGAAGACTGGAGCAATGATGCTGAAAATTTAGCTTTGCCATCATACGAATAAATTAAAAATAAACATTTAAAAAATATAATATAGAAAGCAGTTACTTGAAATTTTACTGTTTTATTACTTTAAATATTACAGTTTTTACTATATATTTTTTATCTTTATACATTTTAAAAAATCTTACTGACTCCAAAACTTTAGTATATTTGCAAAACATTCTGACCCTTAGTCAGTCTAATATTTAGCATGCTGTCAAGCTAACAACTTGATACTCATAAAAATACATACAACGCATAAATCGCAAGTTAGTTTTTTATTAGACAGAACTACTTTTATGTGTACCTGTTATGTGTATTTTTATCTCAGCACCTTGAATGAAATTTCCCTGAGCTCATCACAATGCATTCTGGGATTGCCTTATCTTTGAAGGATACATGTGATGCTGCTATCATTTCTGGCAGAAATGAGGAGCATCATTTCACTGCTTAGTGTTTGGAATAACTTAATATTTAAAATGCTGTCTAGGTAGGCAGCTCCCTAGGGTTCGGAAGAAAAACAATTGGAAGACCCTTCCATAGCTGAAAATAGTAGATTATTGAGATAGGACGAAAGAGAATAAGGAGAACAGAAAAATGGAAGAAAAGGAATGATTGCTTTAGGGCATGCTGACATGATACGATGCTGTCTGAGAATAAAGAATGACATCTGAAATAGAAAAGATGATAATCTAGAAGGAAATGGAAAAGAAAAGTGACAGGGTCTTTTGACCATGATAAGAAGTGTTCTGGTGTGATGCCTGGGTAGAAATCAACACGGCTCCTCATTTAATGGCAATTAAATAAGGAATTACAGATATTCTTTCTTACCAGTGTGCTTATGGGAAAAGCACTCAACTGAAGGTTGAAGCTCCAGGAAGACTGACCCTACACTAAGTGAACTGAAAGCTATAGCCTATAAAACGGTCTTCTGAGAGATGTAAACAAGTGTCACAATTTAAGTGTGACACTAAACTTCTCTTTGAAAGTATATAGGATAGGATAGAAGACCTGCGCTTTAACCAGACAGAGGAACAAAACAGAGGATCATTGTAGGTTCAGATGGCACAACAACTAGAGTGAAATTTAAGTGCTGATGGAGCACAGTTCAATCAGACTCTCTGCTGCATGTAATGTGTTACTCTAACACTGATTTTGCATTCATACAATGTTTGCAAATAGAGAAATAAACAAATGAGCATCTGCATGTAAAGTCACATGCTATTTGCATTGTCATGCTTCGGTGCTAAAACTTTGCTTACAAACAAAACCTGCCTCTCAGTCAATAACCATTTATTTACATTTGCGCGCACACACACACACACACGTACACATATACAAAAATAGACTGCATTTATATCAAGCTAACCTGAACATACATGAGCGTACACTTAAGCTTAGTGTGCATGTGTACACACAATATTCTAGACAAAAGCAATGTATACAGAACCTCCAAGAACAAATGATAACCTACTCTTGGCTGATGCTCCAGGCTCATTTAGTACAGTGCACAGTCCAAATGACATTAATAAGAAGTCTAGACACAGTCAGAGAATATCTGAGGAACGGAGAGAGGGGCAAGGGTAGAGCTGGGACAAAAGATAGGAGGAGAGAGAGGTTATGTGAATTTTTTGTTCCTTCAAACAAATCACAAATCTTTTTATCTTAAGCCCTTCGCTCCCCACGTGCATCAATGAGCCTTGGCCGTCCATGAACCTGTCCCCGGTTCACCACTGTTCCTTCTTTGGACCACTTTTGATAGATACTGACCACTGCAGACCAGGAACACCCCACAAGAGCTGCAGTTTTGGAGATGCTCTGACCCAGTCGTCTAGCCATCACAATTTGGCCCTTGTCAAAACTCACTCAAATCCTTACGCTCCATTTTCCCTGCTTCTAACACGTCAACTTTAAGGGACAAAATGTTCACTTGCTGCCTAATATATCCCACCCACTAATCAGTGTTATACACTTCACCTGTCAGTGGTCATAATGTTATGCCTGATCGGTGCATACTGTAAATAAAAACATAAAAGTAGTCCAAACAACTTAATAAATAAATAAAATAAATTTGGTGTCCACTTTGTTTAAACTACATTGATGGTGCATTTATGGGGACCTTTATAAAGCTTGAAAGCCTCAGTCAACATTCATTGCATTATTAATACATTATAGTATATATATATAAGATAAGAGTCATCATAATTTCTCCTTTTGCACTTGACAGAAGAAAGTCATACATAGAGTAAATGATGACAGAATTAAACTTTTTGGGATTAACCATCCTTTTAACACCAAAAAAAAATAAAAATAAATCCACACACACTTCACCTTTAAGTTTTATTAGATTGTGTAACCAGAAGATAAGATTGGAAAAGGTTGTGAGGAGAATTTCTCAGAATTCACTAATGGAGGTGCCAGCAGGATTAATGACTGAGTGATGAAACTGTGAATAGAAATGAGGCCAATGAGGGAAGGAATGGTGGGAGTGGGTGAGAAAGAGAAAAGAGAAGAGAAAATGAGAGTGAGTGAGAGAGAAGGATGGACAGGTGGGAGGCAGCTCAATGAAATGAAGCAAGCAGGAAGAGGAGGAGGAAGGACACATCAAAGAGGACACAGAAATAGAGGAGAGGGAATGGCAGATGGGGACATGGTGACAAGAGAAAGTGTAATAGAAAGAGAGATGGATGACAGGAGAACACATAGACTCACTCAAGGATTGAAGACACACAAGTTAAGTGTGACAAAACGTTTTCAACGGAAGCGATGGGCGGATGTTAAAGGAGATTTGGAAGGAGGGGACACAGGGACACAGGCGCAAAGATGATGAATCGAGTGGTAAACAGGACAGCCAGGCAGTAAGATGAGGCAAAGGGGAGGACGGATGGACAGGGGAAGGAGAGACGGGAGTGTGCAGACACATAATATAGTGACAGGCAGAGACTAAGATGGAGCAGGACGATTAGAGAGCAGGCGGACGTACAGAAACATGTAATAAATCAGCAAGCGCTGTGACTAAGTATGACTGAAATGTTTATTATACTCAACATCATAGGAGATAGAGGAAAGCAAATGTGAATAAGTGATAGACCCATCCGACTATGGCAGAAGGGATACAAATTTCGTTATGAGAATTTTATGCAATATATGTAAATATTTAGGATATTATATAATAGAATTCAGGGGAAAAGAGTGTGAAATACAAGTACAAAATGGCATATACAAACAACAAGTACACTGGTGAGAACTCAATAAAAAAGGAAACCAAAAATAATTGCTGCAAAACTATTTAGTATACACTCATTCAAAAGTTTGTAAGATGTTTTCAAAGTCACCAATGAAAAATACTGTAAAAACAGTAATATAAAATATTATTACAATTTAATATAACAATTTTCTATTTTAATATATTTTAAAATGTAATGTATTCCTGTGATGCTTTTTGTAATTGTTTGAAATGTGCTACCACACAATTATTTTTAAAACAATCAAATAAATGCTGTTTTAATTATACCAATCACACAGAGCCAAATAATAGACTGGGCCGCAGGTACTTTATAATTATTTCTTACGGTTACAGGAGGAACATATGGTTGATTACGCTTTCCAGAAGGCTCCTGTCTAGACCTGAAACTCCACACCAGATCCATCAGGAAGAGCCAATGTCACCACATGCCCTCCTTTTTACCCTGCGCTCTTCCGGCAATTCTACCCCAGCGTGGAGGCTCATAGTAAGAGGGTGATTGACAGCTGGGGTAACCATAGATACAGAGAGGATACTCTTTCAGAGACCGTGTACGTGACTTTGACTGACTAACTGGGTAACTATAGAAACACTGAGATGTGTGGGTAGGGGGTCCTTTGCAAATACATATAACGCTTATATTGAAGGAGTCATATTTAGAGACCTGATTATTATAGAAACATGGTCATGGATTATTAATTGTTTTCCAGCTCCATTTACACTGTTTTATCATTGCTTTTGTTGTTAGGTTTAGCAATTTGCCATTTTGTGACATTTGGAGTTAATTTTCTACTCAAAATGACATTCATACTTAAAAACAATTCATCGAATGCTACTATCACTTTGTATTGTGTACCAAGTACTGAGGTCTCTGTTCAAATGAGGGAGTTTACTATTATGTAGACATGGTGTATTACTGTATTATTCCCTTAGATGTTCCTAAGTAAAGCATACACTTTAAAAGCATGGTATAATTCAGTGTTATATTGTTTGAGTAAAATGTATTGCAAGGGAAAATTCAACTAAGTAGAAATAACTCAACCTTTTACTGGCCAAGTTAAAATTACTTATTTTCTTTGTTAATTGTACTTAACTTAGTTAAGTAGAGTTTACTTAATTCCATATGTGAAATGTACTTAAAAATATGTGTGCATGCAAAAACTTGCAAAAGAAAAATTATGCTGTTATTTCTTTTCTCTGGGAGGCCTTCTCAGTTGCACAACTTGGCAGCTAAAATAGGGCGACAGATTACTGCAGTAGATGCATTAGGAAGTCATCAATGGAAGGCTGTAATGGTAATCTGATTTGAGATCAGTGGAGGGCAGGTGAAAGGTGAAGCACAATGCCTTGATGTGTTTATTTACAGGTCAGCTGATTGGCACTGACTCAAAGCCACTTCCAGCACAACACTTTCAATCTACTCTGAAAAATAAGAATTAAAAGATTATGGTGGCGGTGGTTTACAAACATCTTGCTTGCTTGCTTTTAAGATGGGTTATTAGGGATTATTAAATTGGGATGCAAATTATGCATGTTTACTCATATAAATAAATGTAAAACTGTAGAGCAAATATTTAAGATTATGGGAAACAAATTCCATCAAGTCAGGAAAAACATTTAATATATAGTTTGTAAAAATAAATAAATGAATGAATTAATTAATTCAAACATTTGATATGTAGTAAATATGCATGTTTATAAATAAACTAAATCAAAGATAAAACTGTAGAGCAAAAATGTAGGACCAAACATTTGGTAGTGTATATAATAAATAAATAAATAAATAAATAAATAAATAAATAAATAAATAAATACACAGTCAAACTCAATCAGGACAATCTGAAAAATATATAAATTTTATTTTCTTGCACAATGTGTATATAATTGTGTAGATTTACACACACACACACACAGCAATATTCAAACTATAACAAGTTTCCTGCTCTTTATTTTGCTCTAAAGCTAGTGTTAATCTCTCTGTGTTGTAGTGCTTCGGTTGGATTATGAATAATGAGATTAGAATTCTGTCATTAGCTCAGGATTAATCTACAGCACCACGCTATGTTAATGGGGTGTTCTTTTTCTCTTCTGGACAAATATGTTATTTTTTTACTTTGTACGTTTCTGTGTTAGAATCACTTGTGCATTCCTCATTTGTAAGTCACTTTGCAGCTCAATTATTCAATGTAAAATGTTTTGTTTAGTGGAACTACATGATTCATGGAAATCCTGAGAAAAAAAAAAAAAGCCACACACTTATATTCCACTGATGGAGGTAAATTACAGACAGCAGGCACGTTCTGCACTAAAAGGCAGATTTTGCTTTTAAATAAATTTTTATTTTATGTTAATGTATGCATTTATACTTAATTGCCAGGTAGATGCTTTATCTAAAGCAACTTACAGTGCATTCAAAGTATAGTACAGATTTGATCAGTTTGCATTTTTCCTGGGAAACTAACTAACTTTTTGTTACTAGCATCGCTCAAAAGTCGAGCTAACACAACACCATATGTATGGTGTATGTTGGTAAACCAGCTGTACAGACTGAAGCAGGACAATGAGGGATTTTACACAAACACACAGAAATCTGTTTGGAGAAAAAAAACAATCAAATTTATATCAATATTTTTTAAAAAAGTTAAATAACTGAAATGAAGCATGCATTTTACATATTACAGAGAAGGAAGGGGTATGACAACAGGCCGGACGTGAACCTCTAATGGTTCTCCCACTCCAGCAAAGCTATGAAGTTGTAGTGGTCCATAATATGGGTAAGCCACAACAGCAAAACCACAGCACCAAATACACTACTACAACACTAATTAGTTTAATTAGTCCCGGTTTGTATTTGAATGCAGGCCCAGGGTTGTTTTTGTTTCGCTGCATGTTTGCGGTGTACAGGCATGTGTATGTCGCTGTGTTTGTGTATATGTGTGTGTTCCTTGCCTGCAGCTCAGAGTCTGTTACAGAGGGGTGGGTGTCATCTATACTGCACAGAAAAACTAAAGCGGCAGCTGTAGGTTTGTTTACTGTTCCTGTGGGAATTCACACATTCATGGGCTTTTCATACTTTCACGTTGTTCATCATTTACAATGAGTAAGTGATTCTCACACCATCTCAGGGTAAGAAATGAACCTGAATTCTGATTTTGGTAAGTTTTCAACCATTTTAATCCAATTTTTGCCTAATGTTAAATGGTCCTGCTGAGTAATTTTTTTTTTTAAATTACAAATATTCCAAGTAGTCACATGACTTCATGATTAACAGCCATTCAGATTGCTATTTAATGGACAATGTGCATTATATGGTATGTTTTTCATATGGTAAAAAAAGGTTAAAAAAAATCAATTCTGGGGGGAAATTATGGCAAATAGGGCATTTTTTAGGCATTACGTAAACGTATTTGTTAATATTAGTATTTGTTAATATTAGTTACTGCATTGAGATGGAGTTTCATAGGTTAAATGCTATTCTAACAAAATTACAAAAGTGTGAAACATAGTTTAACCCAGAATTGGGGGCTTTAACCCAGATTTGGTTGAGTTCAATGAAATTATCAAGATATAAAGAGCCCAGAGGGAAAGGTTATGCTCAAAACAACTGAGGCTTGTCACAGATTCACTCAGAGTATACGATTTCATCATTGAATAAAATAAATATCAGGCTATATATTTGTAAGCAAACATTTATCGATAGAAGCAATATCAGATGCTAAATGGCATTTATGACAGACTGATCTCATAAGGTCTTTTGAAAATATCAACAATCACTCAGAATGCAAAGCCATCAATGTGCTAGACAGACAGAGAGGTAGATGGATATCTGACAGAAAAAAAACTCGCTTTAATCTATGCATCCAGTAGTATGCAGTTATTCATAAAAGGTTAAAAATCTGATTTTGAATGGTTGCTTTTATTAAAACTTTCACATGCAAGTTTAAAATATTCTAGCTGATCCAGTTGATCACGTGACGCAATGAATGTTCTAATCACACCAGTGTGATCCGTCTTGTGTCATCGTACATGTCAAAGGGTTAATGATGCAAAACTGTCTGCCTTCATTATCGGTCTTTCTCCATCGCTCTCTAGTTTATCTGATAAATCTCTGCCTGTCTGCAGGCCTGATCCTTTCTGCCATGTCTGTTTTGGTTTCATCCTGTTTGTCTGTTTGTCTACGTCCCTCGCTGAAAAAAACTATAGGGATCAGATAAATCAGAGCAAGAGATGGAGAAACGGAGGCCAAAAGAGAGAGATAAGCCTGTGTTCTTGGCAGTGGTGATTTGTAACGTGTCGAACTGCAGTTCTCACAGGAGCGTTCTTGGACAGCAGGGAGTGTGCAGAGATGGAGATAAGGCAATAGAGACAGAGAGACATGAAGGGAGAGACGGATAAAGCTAAAAAAAGCTGAAACTGCCCAACCTGCCTCTTTTAAGAGTCAAAGATCACAGGGTCACTGGCACTTTTAATCCTGGTGCGGCACAGGAAATGTCTACTCTGTGACTGCCAAGCATCACTGATAGAGAAGAAGAAATGTGAAAGTGAGCGAATGAACCTCAGCCAAAACAACAAAAGAACAAATGATGGGAAAATGAGGGGAGAACAACTGCCTGAAGACTAAAAACTGCCAATTGAAATGTTCAAGCCAAAATCAGACATGCATGAATATAGTGGCATTATGAGTAATCAGATATAATAGTCAACAAAGTTTTGTTTTGGATACAAGAACAGATTTGTAACTGGGTTCGGTTTGAGGTTTTGAACTGGAAGAGTCCGGAAAGACATGGAAAAAATTAGACAAAAAAGATACATATACATATAACGAGTGTGATTACAACACACTTTCAGAATTCAAGCACAAGTGGATGTACTTTCGTCTTCCCAAATTTTCCATCTGTTTCACGGTCTTAATTATTTTGTCGGTTCACCCAGCTAAGACAATGGCTAGCTTTACACGCACAAAATAAAGAAAAACACACACAAATTTCACATTTAACTCATTTAAACCAACAGCCTATTCCTTCCATCTGCTCAATTTAAGGAATATTCCAGGATAAATGCAACAGTTCTGTGGCCTGCTGTCGATTTCCACAGAAAATAATTCCAACTCATCCTTCATATATATATATATATATATATATATATATATATATATATATATATATATATATATATATATATATATATATATATATATATATATATATATATATATATATATATATATATATATATATATATATATATATATATATATATATATATATATATATATATATATATATATATATATATAAACAGAAAATTGGTTTACAGTAATGCACTTACAATGGAAAATGGGCAAACAGGCCGGGGAGTTAAAAACAGATATGTGCAGCTCATAATTTTGTTAAAGCACTTAGATGAATGTTTTCAGTCAAATAATGCTTGTCATTTAAGCTGTAATATATTCTACTCATTTAGGTGAATAAAACAAGGAAAATACATCACTGTTTTTATAGGGGGAAAAAAAGTTTCCATCATAATAAATGTGCATTTTGATTTATGCTCAATTCTCAGAAAATCTAAAATTTCAAAATTTGCCTAAAACATTTGGAAAGCCTGTGATGGTCATGCCAGAAGCTTAAATACTCAATATACCTTCAAACTGACAAGTTAAGTTAACAAATGTTATCACTAGAGATATCGCAGTACACTGATTTTAATGATAACCATGATAATTAAAAACATTTATATAGATATCATGTTAATATTACACATAATAATATCGTAAATAATCCAAGACCAGTAACCTTCTGGTTAACAGCATAGTAGCCAGTAGGTGGCAGTATTTCACCTTAACGGTGGTTGCCACAGGTCATAAAACAAAATAGAAGAAGAGGCAGCACGTAGATACAACTGCCACACAAAATCATGTAGGAGGAAATGACAAATGAAAACAAGACACTCAACCCACACCCAAGAAAATTCACCAGTGTAGTAAAGCTGCACGATTCTGGATAAATTGTTTAATATGCAGATCACGATTCTGAATAGACAACTGGTGTGTGGTGGGCGTTCTGGCGCAATATGGCTACCATCGCATCATCCAGGTGGATGCTGCACATTGGTGGGGGTTGAGGAGATTCCCCCCCTTCTATTCTTTGAGTACCCATAAAAAGCAATTTGTTAATAAATGTAACAAATTATTATTATTATTATTATTATTATTATTAAACAAATTAACATGTAATTTACTACAAATTCTAACAAAATGTTAATTGCTGCAGTCTTTTTAAAACAACTGATTTGAAATGACTCACTCATAAAGACATTACTAGATTTTAGAATTAACCTCTACATTTTTTAACACCTGGTTTAACAATGTAATTGATACAATAATTATTTAAAGCGTGAAGTTACGTGCAAAAGGTGATTTATTTTGATCGCTACCGTAGACAGTATCTCCTCCCTACACTCGTATGAGTGTGCGTCATTGGTGAGAAAAGAGAAAAAATAAAATAAAAAGTTAAAGGTGAATTTGACTGATAGCATTTTTTCTACATTTCTTTAGATTCCTTAGATCATCAAAAAATAAACCCAAACAGGGCGAACACAAATTTCCTTTTTTCCTTGTAATCTTAACTGTCCTATACATTATAAGTGCATTACTGTACACACAATGATTGTATGTTTTTAAAGGCTGAGGGACAGTATGTCTCTGAAATGTATGGCTGAATGTCTCAACAGAAATCGAGACTCATCAGACCAGGCAACATTTTTCCAGTCTTCAACTGTCCAATTTTGGTGAGCTCATGCAAATTGTAGCCTCTTTTTCCTATTTGTAGTGGAGATGAGTGGTACCCGGTGGGGTCTTCTGCTGTTGTAGCCCATCCGCCTCAAGGTTGTGCGTGTTGTGGCTTTACACATGCTTTGCTGCATACCTCGGTTGTAACGAGTGGTTATTTCAGTCAAAGTTGCTCTTCTATCAGCTTGAATCAGTCGGCCCATTCTCCTCTGACCTCTAGCATCAACAAGGCATTTTCGCCCACAGGACTGCCGCATACTGGATGTTTTTCCCTTTTCACACCATTCTTTGTAAACTCTAGAAATGGTTGTGCGTGAAAATCCCAGTAACTGAGCAGATTGTGAAATACTCAGACCGGCCCGTCTGGCACCAACAACCATGCCACGCTCAAAATTGCTTAAATCACCTTTCTTTCCCATTCTGACATTCAGTTTGGAGTTCAGGAGATCGTCTTGACCAGGACCACACCCCTAAATGCATTGAAGCAACTGCCATGTGATTGGTTGATTAGATAATTGCATTAATGAGAAATTGAACAGGTGTTCCTAATAATCCTTTAGGTGAGTGTATATATACATATATGAACTAGTGCGGCTACAACACAGAGCACATTTTTGAAAATGTGTGAAACGAAATCAATAATTCAGCCACAATGCAGTAAAAAAACAAACAGCTAGGAAAAGGTTACACTCTAAAACATCAAGAGTTCAAATCAGACACAAACACTCAAACACACACTCATGTAAACACACTCAGAGACACACACACAAACCACAATATTATACACATACAACTGAACTGGTGTGGCTGTATCAATATGGTAAAATTGAGCCAAAAGTCTCAAATAAGAGGTTAAAATCAGATCTATTATGTTGTGATAAAACATACCTGTACATTTTTATTGAATTTTGATGTTATATGTTCAAAATGTTCTCCTCTCTGCTCAGGTTTGAATGTAGAAAAATTGCAAAAATGCAAAAACTGACACTTCAAATCAACATTACATTTTTTTTTAAATCTAAACCGTCTTTGAGAATGTCTAAATCCAAATCCACATCTTAATAAAAATAAGTATTTATGTCTAAAAACACTAGAGAATTTATAAGCCACTTTATATAGAGTTATATAGGAATCTAGTGGTCACAACAGGGCATTACATCAGTTTCTTTTTTTTTTTACTTCCACCAGATGGCACAAATCTACCTTCAAAAAATTGGATTTTGAATGCCTCTTCTCTATTTTAATGTGGAATACTGTTTTAATTGAAAAATTATTGAAAAATATATTAGAAAAATAATTTGTATTATTTTCAATGGGGAAAAATAGCTAATAAAAATTTTATAAATATTGCATAGTATCATAAAATACCGTCAAAATTCTAAATAATAATCAAAAAATATTATTGAACTAAAATAAATTACATTGGTTTTCCTGGGTGGGGAAAAAAAGTTACATTTTAAGGCTTCTGTCACTTTTGACTGCGAAGAGGACAAGTGTGACCCTTAAACGAAGAGGACCATAATGCCTGCCTCTGGTTGTCCACCTTTTCCTTTTGTTTACCCTTTCACTGCTGCTCAGAGACTAGAAATGTAATCCTGTTACAGAAACTGCGTTCAGGAACAATCTCTCATAGCATGCCATATTGTACCTAAACACACTCTCTCAACTGTCAAAGGACCAAAAGCTGCTTTTATCTGCAGAAGGAGGAATGAAAATAAGAATTTAAAGTAGGAAATTAGTGCTTGTGCATGGAGAATCTTTCCATGCACAATGGAGAGAATAATGTTGTTATTCGCAAGGAGAGGACAGATCTTTTGATGGAGTGCATTTGGGTGAAACTCTGCGGAACTCTTAAGTGTTTCTTGTAATTCTTCCAAAGAGAAATATCACATTCCCACAGAGACACACGCCAGGCTGTGCTTTAAAGAGAGGAACAAGAACATGAGTGGATGTTGGGTAGACCTCAGCTGACACAGTTGTGACCACACCCCAGACTACAAAACCGCTTTCTGCATGTAAATGAACACTGAGGTGGATTGTGTCAGGCCCATCGGTTGCCATGGTAGCCCAACTGTGTGTGCCAGTGATTTAGTTGGCGAGTTGGAGTGAAATCATCGCAATTCAGAATCCAAGATTACATTCTTGCTGGCCTGCCCTTTATATTCTTGGGCACAATCTTGCTGAAAGACTGTACAACGCATGCACTAGACACAACAATCGGTTTAATGGTAAACGAAGCAACAAGCAAACAACCTATTACATTTGTTGTACAATATGTTAACTATAAAATCAGATAAATAAAATTCAAGCTTTTTATTTCTGTAAAGCACTTATAATAGAAGTCTATGGGCCAAGACATAGCATGTCACAAATATTCATAAAAGACACACAATTTAGACATTTAGGTGTGATAGAATTGCGAACATTGCATTGTTATTGAATCCAATTTTTTATCTCCATACAAGACCATGTAAATTGAGGATTCCATTTTTCAGAAAATGTTCCATTTCTGCAGCGCTGCAGCTGGAACAAAAACAAAGTATGACAATGATAATCTCAGGTAGGCTTGCTACGATACTCGGTGTTGGCGGTGTTACCGGTGTTCAGACACAACACTGGTTACATCTCTTGCCCACCGTGGCACCATTGTTTAGATTTTTTTTATAGTAATAAAATAATTTCGTTCAGTTAGAGAACAGACACTACAAATAAAAACTGAATGTGTCTGCTTAATACAGCGTGAGCTGAACGAGAGTCACAGCACATCAGCAGACCGTCACACCGGTCTCGGATCTCTCACGGAGGAGCTCGGAAGCATAAAAGGAGGAGCGACGACAGTGAAGGACGAGAGAGGACCAGGCCTGGATTTAAGTTGTGGTTTTGTTTACGTTTTGTTATGTGTGTGCGGTTTACTTTCAGTTTGTGTTTATTTATTTGATTAAAGTCTTTAAATGTTCGCCGGTTCCCGCCTCCTTCTTCCCGGAACATACAAACTACGTTACAGTACTCAACTGCATAATTTAGTACGTTGCTAGCAGTGCATCACAGTGTTAAACACATCACTTCCTTTTGCCAGTGGGTGGTGCTATTACTATACTTGAATATTGTCATGTAGACGGGTTCAGGGCAGGACTCTTCTCAAACATGTGAAGTCTGGGGCCGTTCAGATATTGTATGCCTGAGTAACAACAACTCCCTATTCGGTGGTGTTAATCGCATACATTAGCACTTAGCCAAGTGTTGCATGATTTAACGTGTTTCTAGCATGTTTGGTACTTCATGGCATATTTAAATGTGTTTCAGGGAGTGAGTTACAGTGTAAAGCATGCATTTTCCTGTTACCCACAGGTGGCGCTATGACTAACTGAACATTGCAATGTAGATGTCTTCAGGCCAGGACTCTTATCAAACATTGAAGTTTGGGGCAGGTTGGACATTGTATGCCTGACTTTCAACAGCTTCCTGTTTCATGGCGAAACATCAGACTTTGTCAGGCCGCCACTGACACGCCGTTCAACGAAAACTCAAGATCTTCACAATTTAACTTAGCCAAGGCCTTAAGATTAGACTGACCAAATATGATGTAGATGTGATTAAATCGTTTGTTAAAGTATAACGCCTGGAAATGGCAAAAACTTCAAAAATTTTGCAGAGAAAATTCAAAATATCTCACTTTCTATTGTTTTTCACATTTTGCTCCCAGGAACTTTTTTGTAGGTATTGGGCTGTTACATGTGTCTACCGAATTTCATACTTGTATGTGAAACGTAGTGTGAATGGCGCTTAATGGAAATTTTGTAGGTTTCAGAGCCATTTTGCCACACCTAATTCTGAAACCCATATCAGACATACATTTTCACCATTTCTGACGCGTGTGCAAAGTTTCATGAGGATTTTGAGCATGTTTAGGCCCTCGAAAATGCGATTAATTTCAGAGAAGAAGAAGAATAGACTGAGCAATTCCAATAGGGTCCTCACACCTTCGGTGGTAATTTTTTTTTTTTTTGCCGAATTCTAATTTGGCAAAAAAAAAAACTCATTCATGCTTCAGTGACCAAAACCACTGAACATTTAATGAGCATGGCATCTAGCATGCGGAGAACATTTGTCTCTAGGGTCTCAGTCAGTCTTCTCAGACTCCTAGCTTGTGCCCTGTGCGCCAGGCCCAGGGAGGGCTGGGGAACTTCTATGACAAACTGCAGGCTGGAATAACAGAGTAAATTTCACCCTGACAGGGTGAGAACTTCATCCAAGAGGTGCATACACAACAATGTAAAGAACCTGAACAGATATACTTGTCCATTTCGAGTCACCTCATCCCTTATTTGTTTACCATACATGCTCATGTGTTTGTGAGCATATCTCGGTGTGTTAGCCCCAAACATCTAACACTAGCCAAACATCCCCCTACCGCCAAAGATCACTTCTCTGTTGGCTGTGGTTGACCATGGGAGAAGTTCTAAATCGGTTGCTCTCAGATGAGTGCCCACATGCCGAGCTCCACCCTGAAGAAAAGCGTGCTCTAGTGATGAAATTTACCAACCATCTATTTCAACACCCCTCCTTCTCATTAGGCTTGCTCATATTTTCATGCTATCATACGATCTGTTGTACTGTACTTCCTGTCTACGCCTAAGCACACATGGCTTTCCCTTGTCACTGCTGTTCAGAGTCACACTCTGACATTTGTAGTATACCTCTGCCTTCCTCCATCCCCTAAAGTCCCCTTTTTAAATATTGTTGTTATGATGAGAACATGCAATGAAGTACAGTGCAGATTGCAGATGTAAGTAAAAGGGTGCACCAGACAAGCTCAACATCAGCTGTGGTTTGAGTGTTACTAAACAGGAAGCTATAAACAGTTCCTTCAGCTATCACACTCCTTCACCTCGGAAAATCTCTCCATTTCTTTTTGTATCTCCTCCTGACGTCTTTTAATTCCAGCTGTCTCCACACCAAGGAGTGATGATAACTGTAAAATGCTACTTGAATGATCAAATGCTGACACAACAACCTAGGGCAGCTAGCTTCAAAATTTGGGTAATGATGTTTTGAACTTCACAATAGTCTTCAGCTTTTGGCAATTTGTCTAAAAACAAAGTTTGCCATTTGTTTGCCTTTTCTTCACAAGCCTCGACTTGCACAGAGTGGCCAAACTTTCTGTCCAGTTTTCATCTGGCACTGAAAAAAAAAATGTTAATGAGACAAAGGGCCCTATTTTAAAGATCTGAGTGCAGGGTCTGAAGCGCATGGCGCAGGCGTGTCCGAATCCACTTTTGCTAGTTTAACGATGGAAAAAAAAGTCGGTGCACCAGGCACATGGTCTAAAAGGGTTGTACCTAGTCTCTTAATGAGTCATAGGTGTGTTTTGGGCATAACATGCAGTAAACCAATCAGAGTCTCATCTCCCATTCCCTTTAAAAGCCAGTTGTGCTTGCACCATGGCAGATTCACTATTTACATGACGGAATTTGCGAGCAGAAAGACTGAACGCTTTTCCAGAGTGGAATCCTTTTATTTTCAATATTTAAACATGTTTGTGTGCTGTTGCATGTCCCTGTGTGTGTAATTAGCAGAGTGTACGCGCAATGTGCACCCACCTATAGGCACATATTACTAACGTGCCCTTTAAATAACAAAAAAATACTGTGCTATTGACTTTAGACCAGGTTTTTGTTGGTCAATGGCGCAGTCGTTTTCAGTTGCCTCAAAATAGCAACTCGCCAACAATGCACCTGAACACACCTCGTTTTCAGACCAGCACGCCCATGGGCGAACAGATGGGCGTGAGTGCATTTGCCATTTAAATGTGGTGCTGGACATGAAAATGATAACTGCGTCGGGCTGAAACTAGAAAAAAAAACATTTGCATCACGCTTGCTGTCGCATTGCGCTGGGTGTATGCTAGGGCCCATAGTCTTCAGGATGCAGGCACCTGAGGTACTTCTAGGAAACAGAGCCAAGTTCACTGAAATACACACAGGAAAAGGGCTGTGAAATGTCCAAATTTGCATTCACTCATAAAACAATGTGTATACTTTCCAATTGACACGCAGACAGCGATAAAACACCTTTAGTGGTCGCCATACCCATCTAGTTTTCCACATGGATTTGGATCATAAACCAACTTGTATAACAGACACAAAAAAACACACACTAGACCGCATGATCACAAGTGAGGCCCCAGAGACTTAGATGAGCACTTGTGTCAGATAGGAAGGATAACAGCATTCAGTGGATTGTGGCACCAGTATCTGAGTGACACTAGAGGACAGAGGGCCCAGTCTGCCTTCAGGACATCGTCAAACTCAAATACACAGGCCTACTTAACCACAAAGTCAGTCACACAAAGTCAGCCACACAGTTTCATAGCAGCTACATTGTCATTGATCTTGACTAGCAGCCAGTGACGCTTTCTAAACAATCACTGTCCAGAACAGAGTGCAACACTGCAGAACAAAGTTTACTGTGATCAAAAAGATCAAAAAGCATGTCAAATTACTAAATTGGTAAACAACAATGAATAATGGATCCTACGATGGGGCCTGAGGGTTTCTTCACAGCAAGTCTTTTACAAAGTGTTTAATATCATTATAGAATTTAGATGTTAAATTCTGATGAGTTCATTCCTCAAAACCTCTCCTTTTGTGTTCCACGGAAAAAAGTCATTCTGTTTTGGAACAACATGAGGGGAAGTGATGACAATTTAAATTTTTGGATGAAACCATCTTGAATGAGTGAGAGATTTATTTTTTTATTTTTGTTTGCATGAGAAAACTGTGAGGGGGGAGAAAAACATGGAGGGGGAAGGGAGTAAAAAGTGGGACAGAGATTGGCAAGAACGAAAAGGAAATAAAAGAGAACCTTGAAATACGGCAAATAAGGTGAAATGTGAGGTAGAGATTGTATGGAAGACTGTAATGGACACACAATACTAAGCTGTGGTCAGACAGCACTGATTAAAATAGAAAGTACTCATGAGGCTGAGAAAACAAGCAAGGTGTTCCCCAGAGCTCTGTACTTGAGCTTCCCCAAGTTTGTTTTTCTGTTCAACTGTCAAAACTCACTAAAGTTTCTCTCTGAAATGTACAAAGTGGTTTCCTATTTCCTCATGAAAATCACACCAAAACACATGGTTTAAACTTTAAGTTAACTGAGAAACTGTACTTCACTCATATACCTAAAGGATTAGTTAACTCTATAAAATGAAAATTAACCCATACTCACCCTCAAGACACCCTAGGTGTATATGACTCTTCTTTCTGATGAACACAACTGGAGTCATATTAATAAATATCCTGATGTTTCCAAGCTTTATAAATGGCAGTGGACGGGACTCACGAGTTTGATGCTGAAAAAAGTGCATCCATCCATCATAAACGTACTCCACACGATTCCGGGGGGTTAATAAAGGCCTTCTGAAGTAAAGCGATGCATTTGTGTAAGAAAAATATCCACATTTAACATGTTATAAAGTAAAATATCTAGCTTCCGCCAGACCGCCTTCTGTGTGGAGTGCATTTATGATGGATGGATGCAATTTTTTTTTTTTTTTGAAGCTTTAAACACTGCCATTATAAAGTTTGGAAACATCAGGATATTTATTAATATAATTCAGATTGTGTTCATCAGAAAGAAGAAAGTCATATCATATCATGGGGTAATTTTTATTTTAAAGTGAACTAATGAAGTACTATTATGTTTTTTTTTTTTTTTTTTCCTTTATTCAAGTACTACAGAATATTAGGGGTGTAACAATATATTGTGTCACAAATTATTGCAATACAAAAGCAACAATATGTATTGTGGATAGTGACAATCTGTACTGTGTATAATTCACCCAAAATTAAATCTACACTAAACTACTATATTTTTGAATATAATGTAAAATAATGCAATGGGGGAATATTTGCGGGTCCTGATAATGCCAAATGTCTTATGTTAGCAGTAAAAAGTGGCCTACATTATTTTAAATATATCTAATCAGTGACAGAGTGAAAGCATATTAGTCTAAAATAATTCTGTATTTTCAGCTTCAGAATCATGAATATTTTTATTCTGGTGTCACCATTGTCCTGTACATTGGGTTATCAGCACCAAGTCCAAGCCTATTCATTTCTACCCAATGTAATACCAAAATTTGTACTATTATCTCAGTCAAATGCATGTAGGCATGGGGGGGGGGGGGGGGGGGGAATCATTGCCTGCTCAGGTTCAACTCCACGCTGATGTGCGCTCTTGCGCATGCACTACTGCGCAGAGAGAAAGCTCTGTAGATATCAGGCAAGCAACAAGTTCTCAAGTCTGTATTAAATAGGTGTAAGTTCTGCATCCATTTAAAAAACAATGATGGCTCTGGACATTGTCTTGGAGGGCTACGTACTTTGGCTGAGGACAGGGAACATTACTCACATTCTGGATGTGAAACAAACTGAACCAAGAACCCGGTCTGGGATGAGTCACATATGAACGCTGCCCCCTCTCTCCGCTCTATCGACAGTGCCTGTCACTGACATCATCAGCTCCTTCGCCATCTGTCAATTATCCTGAGCCACTTCCTGCTCACTGAACTAAGAGAGCCTATTCAAGACCTGTGAGTGCAGTCTTAAAATTATTTACTGGTTATATGGTTCCATGAAGAGCCTTTCATATCCGTAGAACTTTCTATTACACATAAGTGGAAAAATGTTCTTTAAATTTCTTAAGAACTGTATACTGAAAGTTGGAAAGGAACCAAAAATGGTTCTTCTATGGCATTGCTGTGAAATCCCTCTTTTGGAGTGTTCTTAACTTGGTTATGGGCAGCACTCAAATATGAATTACAGTCTTGTGAGTTATAGCGGCACCAGCTTTGCTGGAGGCCCTTATTGTCGCAAATGCAAAATCTAATGTCAAAACAAAACAAAAAAATGACATTGCAAATATGAGAAAGCCACTAATAAAGTATCAAAAGTTGCAATTATGACCATAAAACACACAGATAACATTTTGTGTCACAAATGTGACAACAGTCAGTTGCAAGTGCTGTTTTATAAATGTTACGTATGCAGTGACTCATAGCTGGAGACCCCTCAGTCAGTCACTGGCCCCGTTGGCTTGCCTCATAATCCTTCTACCTAATCATGCTGAAGATAATTGGCTGACCTTCACTGCAAAGCACTGATGGAGAGTCATTGCTGCATTAGTTCATAACACTGGATCAATGATTATCTAAAGCATTAGTAAACCCAAGACCCTAAGGGTATTTGTGTGTTTCAAACATGTCTGGCTGTTGATCTGACCTCTTGACATGTCATTTTCTTCAGGGATCCTTGTAAAGGCTAAGAAAGTTCTTACATAGTAAATTGAGTCCCCTTTTATGTACCTCTTTTTAGTCATTGTCTGGTTTAATCTTGCAAAAAGTTTTCAAAAAGTTTTTCAGGCCAGCCTTTAGGTCACAATGGTCTTGCAGTTTACATACTGTAACAACCATTCTGTGGAAAAAGGCCTCCGGCATGTTTCACTGATTTTTTGTTAAAGTGGACCAAAATGCTTCCATCCAAGTAAAGCAGACATCTATTGTTATGTTACTTAATGATTAGCCATCTAGTGACTTGCAAAATCGTACCTGCACTAAAAAAACCTAATGCTTTTGACCCTATGTGGATGATAGACAAGTAAATGCCATTAAAATCTGTGAAGCTCTATAAGAACATTAACTCATGGCAATATCACAATTACTCTAAAGGCATGACAGTATTTCTCTTGTAGTTAAATTCCTACTGTCCTCAGGTGAGAATGTGTGAATTCAGGAAGAAACAAGAAATATCAAGTTAAAAGGTTCAACTGCAAGGATTAAAGGCACAACGGAAAGATCTGTAATGTTGACCAACGGGCTCAGAGTTATATTTATGGATATGCATAAAATTTCTATTCATAAGGAATGCTAATATCAGTTTTCTGGGGTAAATCTACACCAATGGTCTGTTCTGGGTCACAGACAGCAGAGAAAAACAATACTAAAAGTAATTAATAAAATGTGATTAACCATATAATTCATAGTAAGCTTTGCAAAAAAGAAAAGAAAAAACATTTCTTCTTCTAAAAGGGACCAAAAAATGTTGTGGTCACACTTTATATTAAGTGTTCTTAACTTCTATGTACTTACATAAAAAAAATAATGTAGTTATTGTGTTGATGTATTGTTCTGCTATTGAGGTGGGATACGGGTAAGGATAGGGACGGGTTTGGTGATATGGGTAGGTTTAAGGGTGGGTTAAGGTGTAAGGGAAGTGTCAACAAAGTAATTAGATGTTACAGAGATTAATTACAGCTGTAATTACATGCAGGTATCTTTTTTTTAAGTGTACATTGTAAAAACATGTACGTACACAATAAGTGCATTTGATCAAATTATTAATTTAGTAATTAAAGACACCTGATATAAAGTGGGACCAATGTTGTTAATATCAAATGTTGTACATTCAATCATACTCTATTTTGCCAGAAATGACTTATTACCAGAAGCGTAATATTACAACATTTCAATGTTCGATTTTAAGAACATTTTTGTTTACATTTACATCAGACAGTTTTGGTACTGAGTTTGGGTTGCACTTAATGTGACGTCTGGGTCCTGAAGCAAAACCAGTTGAGAACCACTGGGCTACATCCTGTATACCCTAGGCTGGCAGCTAAAAGGTTGTAGGTTCAAACCCAACAAGTTTTAACATTGCGTCCTTGATCAAGTCACAAACCCTGGCTTAAAAGCAACTCCACGAGAACTGAACCTGTCATAACTTGTAAAAACTGCAAGGATACAGGCTGTTTTTTTATATACACATGTTGTTGAGGGTTACTCGCTTCACTCTATTCCACAATCTGAATTCTTATTATAGTTTCATTTGAACAGACATGATCGAGTACGATTCACACTACCAAACTCCTGACTCTTGAGTGTGTTACCTTACATCATTGAGCCATTACCTTAATGATGCTGCTCCTCCTCGGTGCCGTTTTCACCGACTCCAGGAGAGCCGCCTCATCGCGCTCCACCAGCGGCACTGTGACTCCACTCCGCCGGCCTGATCGAATCGCTCTCGGTGGGATGAACTCCGGGGCTCCATCTCCGCACACCCCGTCCTCGTAAGACTCCGACATCTCAAGAATGTGTTGGTTAGAAAATATATAATTTTACCCTGATAAAGATGCACGTATTTGGACCCAAGAACGTCCACATCCAACTCTTGATATGCGTCTTTGGGTAGCTCCGGTAGTCCAAATTAACTTAATTGCGCAGACTGTACGGCAGGTTGAGAATGGATCTCGTTCCTTGAGTCCATCCTAAAGCAACTTTTGCCCGTCAAATAGCTCGAAGAACAAATTATATGTATAATAAATGACTCATGAATCATTCTCTTGCGCAATAGGACACTTGCATCACCGCGCAACAAGTTAAAAAGCGCCGCCAGTACCTAACTTCTCTCACTGATCCAGTGTGAGCCAAACAATCTGACACGTGCAAAAATGCACAATTGTTTACAGATATGCAGGAGAGCGGAGGGATTGCGGGTCACCAGATACTAACGGGCATAAAAAAAAAAATGTGCGCGCTCTGTGTCAGCATGATGAAAAAGAAACGCCGGAGTAATGGTTAGTGGATGTTGATCGCCTCATCTCACTGTGTGTTGTTTGGTTAGTCAAGAATGAGGAACGCCACTGACACTGGCACAACCCCTTAGATCCGCTAAACCCGCCCCTCGCGTCCGTAAGCTCGTGATTGAATGGTGTCGTGACCAATCAAAGACTCTCTAATTTTCACAAACTCTAATCGCACTTCTTTCAAAGAGGAGGAGCCATGCGTATGAGCCTCAGGAATGCTACTCATTTGAGTTTACCAGATGTTTGGAAGAAAAGAAGCTTGGGGTATCACTTTTCCGAAGTAGCCTATTTGGGGGTAGAAAAATGGGGATAGTCCGATAATATTGACATCTGTGTTGTGTATCAAAAGGGTATATAATTTAGGCAGCGTTACAATTATGATACTTAATAGTAGACTACATCTTCACTTGCTAGTTTGCAGTCATTGAATTAGCACATGCGCATTTATGCCATTTGAATTCTAAATCAAAAGATTTGATAGTTTTTTAGATTTGATTTGAAAGAGATTTGAAAGAAAACCTTGAGTTTTTCATCTTGTGGCACTTGCTCTCATGACAAACAATTAAGAGCAATTTTTTCCAACAATGTATGCATAGATGCATATTAAAAATGTCAAAACACACAACAAAATTGCAAAAGCTTTAAAATGAAAATATAAAAACAAATGTAAAAGAATAATTAAAAGAATAGTATCTCAATGATACTCAAATAACACTGCTAAGCAGACACATTAAAAAGCATAAAATAAATATGTAAAGTAAGTTACATAAAATGCATTGTTCATAAAGCAAAAATTGTGTAATTCCAAGGTTTTCTAGTAATTTCAGTAATTTAATGTTTATTCTTCATAAATATTGATGAGCTAAAATAAAAAAAGTGTTTATTTTTTCTTATGTATAAAGAATTTTTATAGGATGAATTTGCAATTTATAATATAATCATTATCCAAGAAAATCAAGTATACTCGTAATCTCTGAGCCTGTAAAAGTTAAAGTGAGTTTTTATTATTTCTCAATGACCATCCCTGACAAAATAAATGCCTTTATAGCAGGTTTTGCTATATTAATATTCTCCATCATTACATACATTGCCTATTTGTTAAAAATAGACAGCAGAACCACACTGAGATGAGGCCTTTAACACTTAAATGATGAATGTAATCCTAAATGATACCGGGACTGCCCTCTATGTGCCTGATGTGTGTGTAGAACTCATGACAAAACTGTGTGAATATGGTTCATAAAACTCACACAGAAATGCAGAGTAAAAGAACATTGTGAAGCCCTTGTGACGAGCCAACTGATGTACGAGACGAATGAGAGGTTGCTCGAGATGCAAGCCCTCTGTGAAAAGTAGACAGAACCCGAGGGTCATTAGCGCAGGGCTAAAAACTCTAACACCTCTCTGCAGCTTTTCCCTTAGCGTCAGGTTGCCATAGTTAAACTAAACCCTCTCTATGAGAACACTGTCATTAAGGAGAGCTTTAATATATACTTTAAGACTGATTAGTGTTTTAACATCATACTTTGCTTTGCCACACCTTAAATGTTTAGGACATTGGGTGGCACAAGAGGGTTATAAAATGTTCTTAAAATGAAAAATAAGAAAGAATTTCGAACAAGAAAAACAACAGTGTAAGAATGGGGTCCGTTTTAGTCAGCCCATTCAACCAAAAGTAGACAGTTGGTGTAAGATGTTGAATGTGTGTGTTTGATTTAACAGTTTATGAGGCAAAGAGGTTTGAAAACTAAATCTCATAGCAAAGTTCAACTCCACAACATCCGCCACTTTATATTTAGGAATTATATGAGCAATATATGGAGGATTTCTGTGAAAAATATTGATTTAGTCTTATATTCTTTCACTATCACCTACAAGATTATGTTCAGGCCTATCTTTTCTCTTTCATATGTTTACATTTTAGAACCAGATTAATAACATTTAACTCAGCAAACGTTACATAAATAACACAATTATGTCCACTATAATAATTTAAATGTGTGTACATTCATACCTTAAAATATTACAAAACATACAGCAGTTTTCACGGAAGTGTAATTATAAATGCGGGTTTTCAGAAACTAGCAACAGCGCCCTCAAGTGTGTGAGGTAAAGTACAATTTAAGACCCTTAAAGGGATAGTTCACCCAAAAATAAAAAATTCTGTCATCATTTTGCTCACCCTCAAGTTGTTCCAAAAATGTATGAATTTCTATATTCTGCTGAACACAATACCAAAGAATAACCAATCCTTTAACATGAACTTTTGGTAGGCCTAGTATATTTTCTGACTTCAGACATTTGATACCTCAGACTATTATAACAACAAATATAGAGCTTACTTTGAAAATATGGTACATCTTATATGCTTTTGTGATTTATGAACCCTAAATGAGGCAAAGTCCCCTAAATCTCATAGCAAAGTTCAACTCCACAACATCTGCCACTTTATATTTATGAATTATATGAGCAATATGGAGGATTTATGTGAAAAATATTGATTTAGTTGATTATGTTCAGGCCTATCTGTTTTCTTTCATGTTTATATTTTAGAACCAGATTAATAACATTTAACTCAGCAAACATTACATAACACAATTAGTAGCTATCTAGTAGCTACCTTGTAAACTAGCTTTAAAATGTTGCTACAATGTTTCTGCTTTATATAAGTGAAGTTAGTGTGTGGGTAATGCACTCCAAAACAAGAGCTTGTTATTGCCGGAGAGAACAGGCGAGTGTGAGAGGTGACAGATGTATGTCAGGGTCGTTGTGTTGCTCTTATCTCTGTGTCCTTCACTCTTCCACACTGCTTCTTTGCTCCTTTTTGATGAAGAATGAGGTAACTGCAGGTGCAGGGAGTATTTGTATCTTTAGTAGGCCTACTTTAGTGCCTCAATTGTATTTCAAAACAAAGTCAAATTCAAATGTTCACAATGTGTTATAAGAAGTTTTGAACAAAAGTGGTCAATGCACTAAACTGTTTAGATTAGAAGGTTAAAAAGGCTTATTTGAAATGCTACATTATCTAAAACGATCGCTTCTTTTCATCTACAGAGATTCTTAGTTTCTGTCAGCTCTGTTTATTTCCATCCTCTTATCTTAGACCTATTTCAGGTTGCTCTGACTTTTCCATCTGCACTCTACATCTCTTCACATCATTCAAAATTGAATTGCTTGTAGCTGTAGCAACTCATAATGTAATAACTGCACATAATGTTATTATTAAGTATTACAATATTATTGTAATAAAATGTGCATAATGTAATAATTTTCTCAAAACGTAATACAATTTTGAGCTCATAATGTAATAAAAAATTACATTATGAGAAATGTATTACATTATAAACTCACCAAAAACATGTCATATTTTCATTATTGTAATAGCTTTTAAAACATAAAAAATATTAGTATTCCCTTACAGTACATTTTAAAAAATTTAAATCCAGTCTTAAACTACCTTCGAAATGCAACAGATTTAAATAATAATTGCATGAATATTTTTTAAGACTTTAAGACTTTAAGTTTAAGACTTTAGATTTTTTTTTAATGTACTGTAAGGGAATACAAATATTTTTAGGGTTGAAAATATGACATGTTTTTGGTGAGTTTATAATGTAATAATTTTCTCATAATGTAAAAATTGTTATCACAAGATTTTATTACATTTTGATAAAATTATTACATTATGAACATTTTATAAGAATAATAATAATAATGCTTACTACACTATTAATATTATTAATAATAAATACTTATTACACTATGTGCAGTTTTTACATTATGTGCAGTTATTACATTTTGAGTTGCTACAGATTCCACAAACCATAAAGAAATCAAATAAAAAAGGGGCTGCATATCATGTTTAACCTACAGACAGGCAACATGATAAACAAATTAGAGTTATAGTTTGTTTAAAAATATTTGGTGATATGCAAATGTTGATGCATATCAGCATATCTGGATTTCCTTTCTCTTTTCTTTTTTCTTTTTTTTTGTATTCTATAATAGTGATAATCAGTTGTACAACATTTTGTATTTATATATTTTTTTTAATTATGTATCACAGTCGGACAACCACTGTCTGACAAAATGTAATGAGGGGCAAAATATCCACAACAAATTGTATTACACAATGAGATAAATAAAAAAAAGAAAAACTTGTTATTTTGCATCTACATAATGACACTATTAAATATAAGATTACTACATGTGTTGAACGGTAGATGGCGCTGTATCACAAGTATTGGAGAAGATGTGTGCGCTGATCCTTTGTAAGATCGACTCGCATGCATGAGGCCAGTTTAGTGGCCTTTGTGTCAAGAAGCTTTGTGATCAGAGCTAAGCAGTATTATACCATTAATAATGTTAGATCTTTTCTCAATAAGGAAAATTAGTATTGAAGAGAATGGGGAGTGTTTCACATTTTGTTCCACACATGTCAAACTTTGATATATTCACATATTTCTTAAGTCTTAAAACTTGTACAGCCACCTTAGTATGGTGGTGGTCATGTCTGATAGTGATTTCACCCTGTAAACTAGTGTTGTAGTAGGCTACTCGAGACCGGTCTTGGTCTTGAGACTGGTCTTAAAGGCACAATATATAAGATTTTTGCATTCAAATATCCAAAAACCACTAGAACAGTGTTATATATATATGACTTGTGTACTTACATTCCATCCCAAATGTTTTCAAGAATGTTTTAACCAGGACATGGACCGTAGGCCTATCCCTTTGTTGCCAAATTGCCTATCAATGACATAATACCCGCGTTACCCTCGATTTCCGGTTTTATTTTGTAGAAACCATGGAAACACCAAAGACTCTTTAATATATTATATGTTTTATTAGACAAGCGAACAGACATTTATAGCAGAAAACAAATTATTGTACAGTAATACAGCATTTTCTCCGTCATACAATATGTTTTAAAATTAATTGCATGCCATTTAGCAACACAAGCCATCCTACATTTATTAATATATTCTAATATCGACCTAGCTTACAGCAGTGCGCAACAAGTGTCTCATAGCAGCAGAGGAGCGAACGCACAAAGTAACGTTATAACATCATTTTCAACACACTCAAATGTATCTAATATGATCAACAGCACTGGGTTAACCCACATACGCGGAAGAAGCGGAAGCAGAAGCAGAAGCGATGACTGTGGCTTAATAAAAGCTCAGCTGCGTTAATAATCTCATCCATTAACATGATTTCTGCTCGCATCCCGTCCCGATTCTTTTCCACCGGCTGTGAGGTGAAGACTACCCCTCCCAAGATTCCGCGCTCAATCTCGGCATCATCAAGCTACGCCTTTGTTTTGAATTGGCGACCTCTAGCGGCGAAAAACTACATAATGTGCCTTTATTTTTGAAGATCTTGGTCTTGTCTTGGTCTCGACCACATTTGTACTCGGTCTTGTTTCTGTCTCAGATTCTTAGAGGACTCTGGATTTTGTTTCAAGACCGGTCAACCACAACTGCTGGGATATTACTAAATTGCAGATGCATTGTCTGATTTATTTATTAGCATCATTAATGTGATTGGATGTAAAACTTACTGCTTTAGATGCAATCACTTATTTCTAATTTGATTTATTTATTGTGCCGGTTCAAAAATTAATGAGGGATTGTGTCAAAAATGTCACCAAAATGAATACAAATGCTCACAAAATTCAAGATATTGTTGCAAAAAATATCTTTTTTATATATTTTTATATTATAACGTGATATAATTAAGCAATATCACAAGAGCAAGAGAGCCGTTTTCACAAATTTGAGCATGACTGCAAACATGATATTGCTTTCATACAAACATTCAATAAAAAAATAAAACATTCTCAACATTATTTATGCATTTGTAGGCTAATTTACCCATTTAGATGCATGCAACCTCTGCAGTGCAAAGATTAATTGTGTTCTAAATTTAACAGTTCTATATATCTATAAAAATAAGTGATTTCTCAGTCGGTATAATGTTGTTCTTTATGAATTTAAAGAGTGCTGGTCTGGTCTTGGTCTTGGTCTCAACTCCTCAAAGTCTTAGACTTGTCTTGGTCTCAACACACATTGGTCTTGGTCTCGGATTAGGTTGTCTTGACTACAACACTATCATAAACACATTTCTTATTACAACTCAGATCTTGCTACAACACTCCTGGTCTCCTTATGTAGTTAAATGCCTTTTAATTAAGTTACAAGATGAAATGTCACTAAATCAAATACAAAGAAGTGTCTGTATAAATGTTGAAATCAATAAAACCACGGGGAGCTTCTTGCTGTGAGGCGACAGTTCCCCATTGTTGAAAATGACTCAAAAGTTATACTTGATTCTCATCAGATGTGATCTCACTGAAGTTCAGGAAGAGATTAATATTTATATATTTATAATAATATTTATAATTATCTGTCAGAGCGATTGATGTAGGCCAGTTCAATCTCACAGAGATGGGATTATAATGTGGAGTAATTTGTATCAGATGGAGATGTCTGTATTTGTTTTGGGATGAAAATGTAGAGACAGATGAGACATGAATAGTGAATGTGATTTTAGTATTAGTTTAAAATTAAATAATGCATTTGTTATTCACAGGAGGTTTATTGCATAAGATTTAGTGTCGGCTTAACTACCTATATTTGTTTCCTTCCAATGCTGTGTGTTTAAAGAAGGCATGGATTTCCTTCCCAGTGTCCTCTGGGTGTGGTCTCAGAATGACAGTGGTTTCCGGTCTACGACCCAGACTTGGTTTTTCTGTGTTATTTCTGAGCACTGACTAAGAGGCACATGGGCAGACAGATGTGTGACATACTGCCTAGATATAAAATTGGGATGTTCTTTTATTTCTATGCACGATTAACAAATATTGTCCATTATTCCACCTTTGGATTTGGCTTTTAATAAAATGCATCAGATGTCTGTTGTGTTGCAGTCCAACCCAAGGCCACATAATCTAAAAAGAATTACAGGAAATTTGACACAAAGATGTTTTTGAAGGATTGATTTTTGAATACTATGGAAACTAATCCCTAATCATAACTATTGTGTCGTGAATGGCAAGAGCCAAAACAATAAAGCGACACAAAGCCACTAAAATATGCCGCTTTGTGGCTGGTTAATACGACTGTTGTTCAGCGTGGTCACGGCCAGCAGGTGGGTATTGTTTTCAGCTGTAAGGTTGACAGGTGGTACAGTAGTGAGCTACTTTGGTAGTTTCATGTTTTGTTTTTGTTCCGCTTTAGCCTGGGTGAATTCTGACTCACAGAAATGTGTAAAAATAGAGCCACATAATACACACGTTGATGGATTTGAGTTTTGTCTCTTAGCTTTCCTCTGCTCCCCCCTATTTAGAGGCCTCCTTCCTTCCTTTTCTCTCTTTTGTTCTGTTTTATTAACAAAATGCTCTTATTGCTTATGTAAGAGAAAAAGTACTATCTTTGTTTTTCAGCCACAGTGGTGTCTATGTTTGTGCTTCAGTTGTGTGCTACTTAATAAATGCACAAATAAGATCAAGATGCCCTGTAAACCAAGGATGGCATTATGGCTGCCAAAACACAGTAAGGCCCACATATGACACAATATCTCATTCCCAAGTCTGTAGACTTCAAACAGGTAACTGAAATTATGAAAGCCATGAGCATGTATAAAATACAATAACACTTAAAAAAAAAACTTCTTTAAATAGGCCTAAATGGCCATGTGGTTAGTAAATCAAGTATTTTAGACATTAATCTTTAAAATAAAATAGTATATCGCTCATGCTCATACATATAATTTTCTACTCAGCTCCACATGTTTGGTATGGTGAACAAATTTAGCCCATCGCTTAGTTTAAACAGATGTTTCTAGTGCTATGGTCTTCACTTAAAGTGGTTTCAAGTCGCTTCAAGAGTTTCCATGCCTGCTTTACTTTGTTAAAGTGCCAGAATGTGACATAATAGCGATTTTGCTTCATTGTTAAATTTATTATTAATTATTCACCAATTCATTTTAAAATTATTCATATGAATTAGCGCCAGCATTCATAACCCTGCAAAAAGGATTAAAGCGGTCTGGTCTGGTGAATGGATGGATGAATGAATTGTGGGACTATTCCATTCTTTTATATAGCAATTATTAATAATTATAGAAAAGGTCATTTTAATATTTATAGAATAAAAAAATGATCGTTTTTCTTTCTTAATCTCTGTATTAAAATATTAATTTGTTTTTCAGTTTTTTTTATTTTTTTATTTTCAAAATACGTTAAGAGTTGGTTACCCGAATATCCTAACGGAACCTTACTGTAGTTAGAAGTACGTTGTTTTCTGCTTTAACTTTTATGATTTATGCATGCCCCTCCTCCTTATTAATATGCAGTCCCGCTCTGATTAATTATTCAGCAATCCCTTTCTTCCTTCGCCACGCCCCTTCATTAATTTCAGCACGCTTCCAGCCCGCTACAACTTTTGCTTTATTATTTCGCGGCCATTTACGGAGACTGGATGTGATGTGTTTTTTTTTTCTGGTAGAGGTTTTAAGGAAAACAATCTGGATTTCTTTACTGCACATCAACTTCAGAAAGTATTTTGTTTCATAAACCCTCTCGCAGGCAGCAGGATTTGGTGATCTTTGCTTGTCCATTGAGACTTAAGCCGTTTTCTTAAAGGGGATCGGACACACTGTACGTCATCCTCAATTCAGTGCCACTCCCAAAGGATTAAGTTGTAGGAATATGGAGCAAATCCACTAAGCACAGGAACGGGAGTCCTCTGTCTGTGTGGCCGAGTGGGTCGCCCTGTGTCCGGTCTTGCGTGTGCTGGAGATCCCGTTATAATGGGATGCGGACTACGGAAACTGGAGGACCCGGAGGACAGCAGCCCGGGTAAAATCTACTCCACTTTAAAGAGACCACAGGTCGAGACCAAAACAGAAACCCTGTACGAGTATGTGCTTCTGGACTTCAGTTTAGAAGGTAACGTTAAACAAAAGTTTGGATGTGATGTTGGATTACAAAAAATGCCATGGTAACCATAGTTTCCATTAAAATAGTAGTTATTTCCGTTATTCTTAATACAATACAACTGCATTAACTTGGTATTAGCCGCCAAAGAAACAAAATAAAAATAAACTTCTGAAAGCTTTTTAGAGTAGGCTACTAACAATAATTAACTTAAGTAAGAATGGTATGTTTTGCTTAAACTTACGCCTTCCATGGTACTTTTTCATTTTGCAAGGGTATAATGAATGAGAAGAGCTCCTGTTGTTCTTTCGGCTGTCTCACACAACCTAGTAATCTGCCTAGATAATGGTGGCACGTGCCAGTGATGCCCCAAAATGCTCCCTAGGCAGGCAACTCTAGGATTTGAGCAAATACCATATTTTCACTTTCAAACTTGCATGATCAGAATCAGAAAGAGCTTTATTGACAAGTGTGCTTGCACACACCAAGGAATTTACCTTGGCATTGGAGCTTCCAGTCACATATAAATATAAGACACATACTAACATTTAAGAATAACAGATATATATATATATATATATATATATATATATATATATATATATATATATATATATATATATATATATATATATATATATTATTTATCAGACCGATAGGTTTAGTCAGAAAAAACATGAAAACTGGCATGTGTGTCCTGGAGTTCGTGAGAGCTACCCAGCTACCCGTTTTACCCAGCAACAGCGCTGAAGCCTCATCACATGTGGAAATAGGTCAGTACAAATTTTGCTATCTGGGGTGGTTTTTTTACCTTCATTAACGGCGTCTGAGACGCACAACAGGCAGCACAAGATGACATTCGTGCTCAGACTACCACCGTGCAACAGTTTACACACCATCTGAATTTCCCATGAGCGCCTTTTTTCTTGGTTTGAAGGAACTATGTGCATTCTTACTCAGTCAGGACAGTACTGCCCACATTTATCAAATTTGTATAGTATAGTGTATTGTAGTGTTGTGTTATTTTGCCTGGTGGAGAAGCGGATTGTTTTAAAGTTGGTGCGGAACTAGTTTCTCGCTAGCCCAACCGGGAACGGGAAATGGAAAACCACGTAATGGATTTTGAAAACCTGGAATGATTATAGAAAGCTTTGAGCATGGAGACTTCATTTGCTCAATTTCACTCACGTGCTCTGCTCCAGACAGTATTTCAGTCTGTGCGTTGAGTTGGGTTAGTTGAACCAAAAATGCAAATTCTGTCATAATTACTCGCCCTCATGTCGTTCCAAACCCGTAAGACTTTCGTTTATCCTCTGAACATGAGGATATAAAATGAAGATCTTTTTGATAAAATCTGAGAGCTTTCTGTACTCTTCATAGACAACTACGCAACTACCACTTTGACGCTTCAAAAAGTTCATAAAGAGATGGTAAAACTAATCCATATGAATTGAGCAGGTTTGTTCAAATTTTCTGAAGAGACTCGATTGCTATGATGACCAGATTGAATTTAGGCTTTTATTCATATATAAACATTAATCAACATACACATTAGTTACGGTAAACGGAAGCTCAAGCATGTTCACTTGACGTGTGCGAACCAGTGACAATGAGGTTCATTATCGTGTGTTACACCACGTTCGGTTGAGCTTCTGTTTAGGTCTGCTGAACAATATTTATAGAGTGGTGCAGGTATGAAGTCACTTTGTAGGCCCACCAGCAGTTAGCATCACACTGGTTCCTTGACAAAAACCCAATAGGATTTTTCCATAGGCTTTTGGATTGTTGCAAAAAAACAAGCTCTGTGATCTACAGAAGTTTATGATGCTTGCACGTTTTGTCCATCAAGATATTTATCGCAGATGAACACAACTTTTATGAACTTTGAAGCCTAAATACAATTGCCAGAAGTAAAAAGCTAAAGGTAGGCTATAAACGAACTACACCACAGTCGCACAACTTCAACGTCACCACCACTAAGCTTTCTATGACTCTTTAAGTTTTTATCTAAAAACATTTTCCCAGAAAGATAGAGCTAGAATAGTTTATAAGAGCACAATTATAAGCATAACGAGGCTGTAAAAGCGGACTGAGCTTAGCCTACCTGTTCGGCGTGATGACGTTTAATCTTCCGGAATGCTTCTGTACAGGGCCATAGGCAGGGTTTATCTGCCTAATCACAGAGGTCCCAAATGTGAGGTAGTTAGGGGAGTTTGGGGGCATGCTCCACTGAGAAAATTTTGATTTCTCTGATCAACATATGTGCATTTAAAAATGTATAATGAATAGCTTTCAAAACCATGTCAGTGGGCAGTAGATTTTTTGTCAATACCTGCTCTCTCCTCATTTCCATCACTTTTTTCTCTGTCTCCTTGTCTTGCCCTGTCTCTTCCCCTGCTAAAGCTGAGCTTTGACTGATAGTTATCATTTTTGTCTGTATCAGTGAAGAAAGTAAACATAAGATCAACTGATATTTAGCCTATATGTTTTATTAATTATTTTCTTAGACAAGTTAATTTACTGAAGGCTACTGAAGGTAAATAAGTTTATTGAATTCATTCACATTATGTACACATTCATTATCTATGCCTAATCTGATGAAATCGACTTTAATATTTCTTGTCCCCTCACATTGACAGTAACTAATTATTACATTACATGAATCGCATCAATTATAAGCCTTTTTTTTTTTTTATATATATATAAAAAATGGCGAAATTAGACAATTTTATTAATTTGCCTGATTATTTTTCTCGGTTGTTTAACATTTCTGTCCTAAAACAGCTGTCAAATATGAAATGTAGATAATGCTTATTTGGCAGCAAGAGAAGACTGTAAAATTGTAGTATGGAGAAATATAGTCAAAATTGATGGACACATCTAGTTGGTCACACCATTTTTGCAATGGTAGTGTATGTTGAGTATGCAGGTCACGTGTCTCCACCTGCCCAGGCCTCAAATCCACCACTTTAGAAGATTAAGAAGCAAATAATTTGCTCTCCCTGAAACTGAGCTAAATCAGTAGGCTACCTGGCTTGTTGTCAGCTGGTCAATGTGAAAAGCCCCAATATAACAGAACAATAAGTCATATTTTAATACAACACATCTTCAGCCAGATGTTGGACTTTTTTTATCTGAACATAAACTTTTGAGGGAAAAGTCAATTGGCATGTCAGCGCCCCCTTTGTTCTAGCCTTTCATTCCTGAGAACACCTGGTGTACAGATGCCTGAAGCGACGGTGTCTGACACTGCTCACCGGAGAGCTCACATTATTTAGACAGATCTGCATCACAGGCTGTGCTTCTTTGCCTTGCTCTATCTGCAAATCGAATGTAACCTGTGGAAACTCTTCCTCTGCTGTGTGCCTGTGAGCGTTTGAAGGGTTACTAGATGATGTGGCTATACCTTTTAACACGGTTCTTCTTTGAAGCCATTTGCAAGACCTCAGCTTGACAAGTACATCCATCTCTACCTAAAATCATGGTAGAACTGTATCACTTGTAAAAAAAAATACCACTGTTGTTAGCTTGCATGCATGCACTCTTTACTTGGACCTGTCTTGTCCTGCATCTCATGTCAGGACAGGCACAATGCTGGTTTCTACACTCGTAAAAACAAAACAGGTTTTCACAGCGATACCATAGAAGAACCATTTGGATTCCTATGGGATCTTCTTAGTGTTACTTTGAAGAACATTTTAATAATCTAAAGAAACTTTCTTTTTTTTTCTTCCCCACTATAAACCTATAGAACCTTTTGTTGAATATAAAGGTTCCATGGATGTTAAATGGTCTTCATGGACCCATAGATGCCAAATAAAGAACCTTCATTTTTAAGTAGGGCTGTAATGTGTAAACTGTTTTGTCAGATAATCTTAGAGGTCTTGTTTGTTGTGCAAGAGGGAAGCTAAAGGATATTCCTCCAGGGTGCTTCCTCTTACTTGGGTG